>ONZH01001859.1:0-35935 GCA_900303285.1 Rhinella marina | reverse complement strand
GGGCATCCAGTGCCACACCTGATATTCTGTCCCAGCCACGGAGGAAAGTAGCAATGGTGCAGAGTTGATGACGATGTCGCTGATTGGACGTGGCGCCCTCAAGCAGCATCATCCTCATCATCAGGGGAGGAAATAGAGGTGCCACCGATGCAGCAACATCCCACTGTTGCAAGAGGGAGGGGTAGAGGTAGAAGCCAAGCTACCAGGTAGAGATCACCCTCTCAAAGCCTTGGTCCTGAGAGGGCACCCTCAGGCTGCAGTGGTAGTCAACAGCCAGCAAGACCCCCCGTGGCTGTCAGCAAACCATGGTCCTCTGTCGTCTGGCAGTTCTTCCGCCTGGGGAAAGATAAGCACATCGCTTTGTGCCTGCTGTGCAATGAGAGGGTCAGTCGTGGCAGGGGTGATAATCTCGGGACAACATCGATGCGAAAGCACATGGAAAGGCAACACCAACAGGCCTGGAAGAACCATGACCCCAATACCACCTCCTGTCAGGATGCACCATACACTGTAGATCCCATCATACAGCATCCTCTCAGTGCTCATCAACTCAGGGCTCGTCAGCCTCAGGTGCCAGCACCAGCACAGTGTCACTGCCATCTACACCGCTAATGAGGCAGCAATCCGTGACTGAGTCCATGTGCTCATCGCCATTCCCCGCAGCGCCACTACGCTGTCCACGGGGCGATTCCTCCTACCTTCTGCCTTCCTTCATCCTGTGACTTTGTGACTAAAGTCCGAGGTGACCGAAACGTCAGAATACGAAAGTCACTTATTCTCTCAAGGCACTTACCTTTCCATAACCATATTTATATGTGGAGGATGTGAAAAAAAATAAAAATATTTAATTGCATTGAAAACCAAGAGAGTGTGCAGTGCTATTTTTCTATATTGGATAGCTCAAACTCCACTTGCACCTCGTTTAAGTGGACGAGTGCGACCCATTTTTTTCTTAACTGAGTCCATGGGCAGACGTCAGGTGTATTCCAGAAGCCATCCCATGGCCCAGAAACTGACCGGACACCTGGTTAAGCTGCTGGTGCTTCAGTCCCTGCCCTTCAACCTCGTGGACTCCCAGCCTTTCAGGGATTTCATGGCGTGTGCGCACCCCAGATGGCGAGTCCCCAGCCGCCACTACATCTCTGGCAAAGCTGTCCCATCACTGCATAGTTATGTGCAGAAAAAGGTTGGCGACTCATTGGGACTCTCGGTGTCCATGACCAGTGCTGATGTCTGGTCCTCAAATTATGGCCAAGGGCAGTACATGTCTGTTACTGCCCATTGGGTCAACATCCTCCCAGAAGACCATCAGGAAGTTGGCCCATTCTTGCCACTGTCACCTCCACGGTGCTTTAGGGGGCCAGCAGCGGGAAGCAGAAGTTCTGCCTCCACCACCTTGCAACCATCCGCCGCTTTGACAGCAGTCCAACCTGCCCCGGTGTCTTACCACCGATGTCAGGCCCGGCGCTCTCAGGCTGTCCTCCATTTGGTGAGCCTGGGTGAACGGAGCCACAGTGGGCAGGAGCTCCTCCGGACCATCAGGGAGGAGATCGATCAATGGCTGACCCCACGTCAACTAACGGTGGGAAGTGTGGTAGCAGACAATGGGAGGAACATTGTCTCTGCAGTGCAGCAGGGAGGGCTGAGTCATACACCTTGTATGGCACATGTGATAAACCTCATAGTGCACAGGTTTCTTCGATCATTTCCTGCACTACAAGACCTTATGAGGATGTCACGCAGAGTGTGCAAACACTTCAGCCACTCCTACACTGCAAGGAACACCCTGCTCAGGATCCAGAGACAGCGCAGTCTGCCCCAACATCGGCTAATCTGCGACGTGCCAACACGCTGGAATTCTGCCCTCCATATGCTGGACCGCCTGTACGAGCAAAGGTCAGCCGTTACAGACTACCTCATGGGGCAATCAGGCAGCTTCACGCCACACTGCGACTTCCAAGTCACACACTGGCAGATGATGCGTGAAGTCTGCCAATTGTTGATCCCTTTTGAGGACGCGACTTTGTTTGTGAGCAGGCATGACTATGGGATCAACGACATCATCCCACTCGTCCATGTTCTGGAAAGTGCGCTGAAAAGCATCATCAGCGAGGATTCCCAGGCCACCACTCCAAGGCTGAACATCGCCTTGAGCCCAGAGATGGATGAAGTGCAGATGGAGGGTGAGGAGGAGGAAGATGTCTACGCCCAGCCATTCCACACACCGCCACCTGGCTTCTCTGCCTCTCAATCACAGGAGGAGATGGAGGATGAGGTGGTAGAGGAAGCGGAGGAAGACCCCAGCAGACCCTGGAACTATACCGAGGACAGTGGAGAGGAGAGGCGCTCATTGTCCTTGGTGCAGATGGCAAGGTGCCTGCGGGAGTGTCTCAGGAGTGACAGCCGGATTGTGGACATCCGCCAGAGGGACCAATACTGGCTGGCCACCCTGGTGGACCCTCGCTTCCGCCGCAAAATGGCTGAATTTTTTCCGCCATCAGAGAGGGAGGCAAAACTGGGGTACTACCGGGACCTACTCACCAGTCAGTTGGTCTCAACTTACCAGCGAGACCAGCCAGGTTCCCAGACAACATCCGCTCGGGGGGAACCAGCGCGCTCCACTACCACCACCACTAGTGGAGGCGTGAGAAGTCGCTACAGCCTCCAATCGCTGATGAGCGATTTCATGCAGCCAGCTGCTGAAGAGGGGACACAACACCGGACTCATGGCGTGGACCAGCATGAGCTCACCCACCAGGTCACTGCCTACCTGGATTGTACCCTGCCCCAAAGTGTCACCGACCCCGTGCAGTACTGGGCAGAGAAACTTGACATTTGGCCTCAACTGGCAGAGTTTTCTTTGGCTCTGCTGTCCTGCCCAGCCAGTAGTGTTGCGTCAGAGAGGGTGTTCAGTGTGGCGGGTAACATCATAACACCGCAAAGAACGAGGCTCTCTTGCCACAGTGTTGAGATGCTGACTTTTCTAAAGATGAATCGTGCCTGGATTACATCGGATTATACCACCCCCCTGCCTGATGTGAATGACTAAGTCATCAGTCACCCGTCTTGCATGGCAATCCGTGTGTCCAAGAAACTGACCTTAATATCCCAAATATGTGCCCAACGTAAAAATCCATAATTTAACTTATTAAGTAATGTTCCCCCTTAGACCCCAAATTAAAAAAATCACCTTAAAAATTCCCTACTTAATTCGGATACATTTAAATAAACAGAACCCCATCTCCAAATTTAATGCCCATGGTGTGTTGGCCATTTAACATCTCCACACCAGCTTAATGCCTCACACCGGTGCACCGTCCAACCCATACCCCAAGAACAGTACCATCCCTAAAATAATCCCCACGACTATGCTTCACAAAGTGGGGATTTCACCTTTTGTGAACTATAGCCATGGGGTTCTATCCCTGGCACCCGTGCCAAGGAACACTACTCACCGTTTTGTGAGCGGGTACTAACTGTTCTTGAGGTATTTTGTTGATATCATGAGAGTAGTAAAATCTCGCACCGCAAATCCCGATGGGTTTCTTCTCTGTGCAAATGATTTCACAACTCTCATGCAGTCACACGTGGAATAAGGCTGTCTACGGAGGCTGCTGTCCTTCAACTGTGATATAAAAAACCTCCACAGTTAGTTACAGCAACAAACAGTTGCTGAAAGGCAGGTTAACTTGCCTTATTTACGGGTGCCTTTACAATGGGATGCTTTTTTGGGGTTCTCTGCTGCCTAAAATCCACAGCGCATCGTTGGCTGATTTTATGCCACCTTCAGTACTATGGGGCTGGACGCAAATACCCAGTTCAGCGCAGAACTGCGTATGTCCGGACGGCAACATAGTACTGAACGCCGTATGGTGAACGGTATAAAAATGCCCTGTGGATTTTACATAGCAGACCCGCAGCCACATGTGAAGGTACCCATAGGGTGAGGTTTTTTGGGAGTGACCAAAGAGAGGGCGGGAAGGTCACTCCCATACCCCATCAGGGGTTTTCCCCCTACCCACTTTAAAGGATAAGTCCAGGCAATTAATAACTTTCTGTGCCCTTACTTGAACCAGAAACTTATAAATTGCCCGGACTTATCCTTTAAAGGGAACCTGTCATCTCCGAAACACCCCCTGAACTAGAGTAAGTGTTGTATAGTGTAAGTGATGCTGAATCCGAATATGTACGTTTTATCTTCATACTTACTTCCATTCCGACGCTGTGCTCCCACAAACCTGCAGTAAAATGCACTCAGTGGACTCCGGTGCTCACTCACATAATGGAGAGGACTCAAAGAAGAGTCCACTGAGTGCATTTTACTGCAGGTTTGTGGGAGCACAGCGTCAGAATGGAAGTGAGTATGAAGATAAAGCTTACATATTCGGATTCAGCATCACTTACACTATACAACGCTTACTCTAGTTCAGGGGGGGTTCCGAGATGACAGGTTCCCTTTAAGCCAGCTGGTGACAGCACTAAAAAAACACAAAAGCATACATCCATTGGGTTGGGCGCTGCACTCGGTTAGGACATCAAACTGGTGTAACAAAGATATATATATATATGTCTCGCCAACAGCCATAGGCCCAGATTCAACAGGTTTGACACCAGAGTAGTTGCGTCAATTTGTAAAGCGAGTGCCAGTGAGGTGTCCATTTCATGAAAATTGGACACGTATTTTTGGATAATGGAACTGGCGTAAAGCCTTCTTGAATCTGTGCCTTTTTAAATGTCCTTTATTCACCTCATGGATTCTGTGGGTGAGGTTAGCTGTCTATTTAACCGTATCCGTATCCTACTAGACTAGCTGTAATGTTACAGGGTTTTTTTTTAACGTTGACTGTCCTGTGCTGAACTCTACATCAACATTTTGTCATGTATAAAAACTGATTTTTACAAGCGTGCATATTCTTAGCTTCCAACTTCAGTTCTCTGTACTAGGCCCTTCTGGGTCAAAAGAATACTGCTCCTACTAATGCCCCCACCGTCAATTGTCTATTTGGAAACATACTGGGTGCAATCAAGAGCTGCTGAAGCTGCCTCCTCAACTTGTCTCTTCTCAATAATACTGGCCAGGGTGCTATCAAGTGCTGCTGCCTCCTCTTCCTCCGTCAATTGTCTCTTCTCAACCATACTGGCCAGGGTGCTATCAAGTGCTGATGCCGCCTACTCCTCCGTCAATTGTCTGTTCTCAACTATACTGGCCTGGGTGCTATAAAGTGCTGCCGCCTACTCCTCCGTCAAATGTCTGTTCTCAACTATACTGGCCTGGGTGCTATCAAGTGCTGCCGCCTACTCCTCCGTCAATTGTCTGTTCTCAACTATACTGGCCTGGATGCTATCAAAGGCTGCCTACTCCTCCGTCAATTGTCTGTTCTCAACTATACTGGCCTGGGTGCTATCAAGTGCTGCCGCCTACTCCATCCGTCAATTGTCTGTTCTCAACCATACTGGCCAGGGTGCTATCAAGTGCTGCTGCCGCCTCCTCCTCCGTCAATTGTCTCTTCTCAACCATACTGACCAGGGTGCTATCAAGTGCTGCTGCCGCCTACTCCTCCATCAATTGTCTGTTCTCAACCATACTGGCCTGGGTGCTATCAAGTGCTGATGCCTCCTCCACCTCCGTCAATTGTCTGTTCTCAACTATACTGGCCTGGGTGCTATCAAGTGCTGCTGCCTACTCCTCCGTCAGTTGTCTGTTCTCAACTATACTGGCCTGGGTGCTATCAAGTGCTGCCGCCTACTCCTCCGTCAATTGTCTGTTCTCAACTATACTGGCCTGGGTGCTATCAAGTGCTGCCGCCTCCTCCTCCGTCAATTGTCTGTTCTCAACTATACTGGCCTGGGTGCTATCAAGTGCTGCCGCCTCCTCCGTCAATTGTCTGTTCTCAACTATACTGGCCTGGGTGCTATCAAATGCTGCCGCCTCCTACTCCGTCAATTGTCTGTTCTCAACCATACTGGGTCCAATACAATACTATTACTGCTGCTGGTTCCACTGTCAAATGTCTGTTTTCCACCCTACTGGGTCCAAGGCAATGCTGCCGGTGTTGCCAACTTGCACTTTGTGTACTATGTCCCGTGTAATCACTTACACCTTGGCTAATGTGTACCTGTTCTGGGGTGCACAAGGTCTAATTAAATGGTACGCCTGTCTGTCTTCTGACCTGTGATGTCACTGAGACCGCATCGACTTCAACGCAGCCTATTCTTGGGCTGGTGCCACGATCTACCGTGTGTTTTTGGTGCTCTGGCATGACATGGACTGCTCCAGCGGACATCTTCAATGCTGTCAAATGTTGTCAACCTGGCTGTCGACGACTATTTTTGCACTTTGATTTTTTCCACTTTTTTTCATTGTAATAGCAACTGCAACTAAACGAAACTATACCGTATCAGACTCCCACTATTGTAGCTGCAATTATTCAGCCGTTATAGCAAGGTTCGTTTTAGGTTCGGTTCGTATGAATCCGAATTTCACGAAAGTTCACCGAACCGAACCAAACTTTTCAAAAATCCCTAGAAAGAAAGTATTAATTGAATTATCTGTTTGTCAGGCCTATCTATTACAAGAGAAGGCTCTAGATAATATTAGGGATCATACTATCATGTCATATTTAAAGAGAGTTCATAGGATTATGATTCTGACATTATCAAATAGCATAATCAAACTATAAGCTAATTATGATGCATGTGATGTATATAACAACCCCCTCCTTTCCAAGCCTTATGAAAAATACTATTAAAGGGGGTTTCCAGGCACTACATTTTAGAAAACCTTGCTCATGCTCAATTGTTTTTACAGCATTTTGACACTTTTCAAATCAGGTTTTTTTTTTTTTTTATAACATTTACATGTCTTTAACAAAAGTTCACATACATTATGAAGACTTGCATATTACCATGCAATACTTTACTCTGAGTGCCCATTATGGAAAAATACTAACCTCTGGACAATCTGCCCACTCTCCTTCCTCTGCACCGTTACCTTCAATCAAATGAAAGGAAACATAGTAGCATTTTAGAGAGCATTTCACTTTCACATTTCAGTCACTTTGTGATCCATGAAGAATAGCGCTATGATGAAGAAGTAACTCAATTAAAAGACTTGTCAATTCAGAAAGCATTATTTAGCGTGTGCTGATATTTGTGATGTTCTATTCAGCCTCCTTCTCTTCCCAGGTAGTGACTGTAGACGGCATTCTGCAAATGCATTGCATTCAATATGCAAAAATAGAAAAGTACAGCAATGCAAAGTAGCTCTTCATCATAATATTCCTCTAGGCTGTTACTCTTACCCGCTCAGCTCCGCTTTCCATTTTATTGTTTTACACATCATGTGTGTTATAAAAAGCAAGGGACATTTTGCTGGAAATGTAAGAAATGTCTCCAAACATGCTGTAACATTGATTTCTTGATTTCCATAAAATGCAGTAGACGTTTCCTCAACTATAACATTTTGCACACTTGATCCTGCCTTTCCAGAGAAACACAGAGGGCAGACGTCTGCAATGCCAGACTGGGCGAGTTTGGTGCATTTTCATTTATTCCTTGAAATCCATGCATTATTGACATATGTGTAATAGCATGGATGAAGAAAAATTATATCAGCTAAAATGTTCCTCCATTCTTCTCAGTATCTACTTCTGGTTTCATAGTACAAATTGCTCAATATAAACCTATTTGGCCCAATAATAAGTATATTCACCAACACAATCTTAACCTTGCCCATGGCAAAGATTTTGCAAATATTTCCATGGAGATGTACAGTAGCATAAACGAAAAAGTATATCTGTTGACTACACTAGGGACGAACTATAGAACTACTGTAAAGGAAGAGCAATATTGGTCTCCATATAAGTCTGCGTACGCATCACGTTTTTTAAACTTACGCTTAACATATACATTGGGGAAAAAAGGATGCAAAAGTGTAGTACACTAAGCTTTTCCATCCTGCAATAAATTTGTAAATGGATTTTTTTTTCCAATGGAACTGTATGGTGACGGATGCCACTATATGACGTTTAACATATATGTTTTTGTATATGTTAAACGTAAGACAAAAACGTGATGTGAACCCAGCCTAACTTCCTTGGTAGCACTAAGCATAAGGTCCAGGCCAACAGAATGAGCTGAAGTGAATTGGCCTAGGCTGCAATACCAAATACAGACACTATACAATGTATGGCACTGTGCTTGGTGAGCCGTGCAGAGGCTGCAGAGCTCATTTTAGTGCTGCTGCCCTTTCGAACACCTGATCGGCTGGGGTGCCGGGAGTCTGACCCAACTGATCTGATATTGATGGCCTATACTGTACTCCCAGAAAACCCCTTTAAATTGCATTAACAGCAATGAAACAGAACTGGCTTTATTGGGTCTCCCTATTGTTGGGCTGCTCACTGGTAATCTTCCTAGGCTTCTCCTGTTTCACTAACAAACTGGCTGTCTCTTCTACACATTATCTACTTAAAGGGACTGTCTGGCCAAATTAAACACCAACGGGAAAATGTGTCCACCAAAAAGATAAGTAAAATGTATAACTATTTTAATCGCTACAGCAGAGAAATTGCAAAGAAAACACTATTCACCTGTTGAAGGAGAACAAGGCCATCACCTCACAGCAACAGTTGAGGAATTGGTGGTGGCTGAACTACAAATTCATATTTGCACTCCAGCATGCAAGGAGTATTATGTTATATTTATATAACTTATTATGTTGGTTTACCATTTATTTTTTTCACTCATTGTGCTATCACTTATAAATGCAAACCCCAGCCTGTTCTACTAGCCATTTTCAGAAGCTTCTAACCACATTCAAATACTCAGTCACCAAAGTTACAAACTGATCCATTTGACAAACCAATCACAGCTATGCCCATGCACTTCAAGGCCCATGCTTCTGTGTAATAATACCTCCATAATATAGCATGGGTTACTGTATACATTGTGTGCGTCTATATAAAAATGGTACGGCAATAGTCCATAGCTGTTATATGGGTCAGTAAAACATGGATCTGTAATATGAAATTGTGCACGGTGTCTAAATCGAAAGCTAGTCAACAGGTAATATACATGAGAAGGTCACACTGACGAGGTCTTTGATCTTAGACTACAACTGATTTCCAAATAAAATGGCTTCATAAAAGCTCATTTTGCACTTCTCAGAGATTTCTGTTACCCTTTTGTCAGTTAGTCAATAACTAGAAATTAATACTAGTTAGATTTCATCCATGTTTTTTCAATTTGAATGCTGCTTGCAGTTTAGCCCCGGTGAATGGAGGTAGCTCCCGCCATGGTTTCCAGTGGCATCCATATGGGTACTGCGCCAAGAAGAACATGTCCTTTCTTGGAGGAGTGGTGCCTACAAAATGCCCTCATGAACTACAGCATGACATCCCACCCCAAAAAAATGAGAGGTAGATTCAGTGCAGTTGCCGGTAGCTCTTTGGAGTGGAATCTGTGCCAAATTCTGCTGGGGAAAACAAGGCCTTTCAGTTTTATGTTAAGTATTTCCTTATTCCATGCAATAACTCTTCCTCCAAATTCCTCTGTTGTAGATGTCCCGCTCTACCAGTCAATAGGTACGACACTCTTGCCTACTGTTGCAACTGATTACAGGATTATTTAGTTACTGAACTGAGAGCTTTAGATTTACATACTTTCATTCTTTTATTATTAAAAACAGGGAAGAATCTTGAAATATGAAGACATCTAGTATTAAGAGAGAAAGGCAGATTGGATTTATACAAAATCAGTTGCATTCTTTTATCTGTAGAATGGCAGTGATGTTCATGCTGGGTTTATATCTTTCTTCAAACGTAAAATACTGATTATATTCTTATGTTGTTGAGCGCTATTCTATAACTTCCTTCGCTAACTGAATATTATTGAACTTTAAGATTGGTCTCAGAATCCATACACGACCATATGCTGTCTGCTGTCTTCCCGCTGTATTTTTACTTGCTGAATATATTCTCTGCATGGACAGCTTAAATTATCTGTATGTATTCTGCCTTTCTATTTCCACCGTGCAGATTTTCATTTATTTCTTGAATTGATTTTTTTTCTTCAATGTGTGATATATCTGTTCCTGCCACAAATTGTCTGCAGAAAGATGTTTTCCATAGATACATTTCCTCATTGTTGCTGATGTAGAACAAGAATATTTATATTCTAATGGCTTTAACGAAATGAGATGTTGGTAATGATATACTGCCCTGTGAATATGCATGTGCTCCACAGTTTAATATCTGTTCATCCTGATGGAGAATTGTTTAACATATGAATTAGCATATGGACAATTTATCCTAAATGTATATTCTTATTTTGATCTGCTTTAATAATCAAATTAACATATTGTATAAAATTCTCAAACAAGCATTCCAAGCCAAACTGATACAGTATCTTATGCTCCAGTGCAGAGCCTGAGAGGGTGATGCATGACGTCAGGATTGTTTATTTCAGTCTCTGAATCATGCAGGCACCACACAAGGAATAACATGGTTTTAGAGATGAGCGAATCTATTCGCCGCTTTGTAGATTTGTATCGAATCTTACAAATTTTCTACTCCGAAGTGAATCCGAATTTTTTCGCATTCGCTTTGTATTATTCGTAAATTTTCGTAACATTTTGAACGCTAACGATACGTACGCTACGTACGCTACGTATGAAACATACGCATTCTTCGTGAAGCGGGAAAATGGTGATACGCCCCCACAAGACCCACCAGGATATAACTATTTGCAAGTATAGGGAGTAAAGACTCCTCCATCAGTACTCCACCCTCCCCTATCTAAGCCCCTGGTCCCAACATCACCACCTGGCACAGTACTGGTGCGCTGCCTTCAGAAGTCACCAGATGGCACCCTCCGCTTCAGGGAGAAGCCACAGCCGGAGCCTCTGATACCTGGACTGCAACCACCACCACCGTCCTTTCAGCTGGGTCAGCTGACAACTTCATCATTTACATTCCAATCCACGGTGATCCACCAGTACCAACTACCGTGGAAGATGAAGCCAGCAGTTGCCAGGGGAGCTGGGGCTTCTTCCCTGGGTGCAACCTTGCCTCCACCGCTGCAGCCAGAAGTCCTTACCCATGCTGTCCCAGCAGGAGGATCCAGAAAAGCGCAAGTGGCTGCAGGGCTCACCAGCATGACCACCACCCGGACCCTGTCAAGTGTGACTTCCGGAAGAAGAGGGCAGTGGAGTTCCACCTTGGCAGCGAGCATGGCCTACAAGAGGCAGGAGCGTCCTCTGATGTCTTTCAGTAGCAGCTCAAGCGAGGAGGACTTCAGGTCCCTCATCTAAGGGACCTAACTACTGGTTGTCTCAAGGACACTTCTGGAGGACCTATGGGAGCCACAACATGGACTGCACCTGACGGGTGAGAGCTAGTTGGCACTTGTTTTGTTTGTATTGCCCCCTGTTTGACTCTCACCCAGATGGACATGGCTTGTCAGGACTCCCCCCCATTCTGCAGAAAATCCCCAGTTATGCCTAAGCACGCCTATTTTCCTTTTTCCCCCCTTCTCAGGTTATTTGGGAGCCCCCTTTGCAAAAACAGTTCTCTATTTGCTGCTATTTTCTATTATCCGTTACCTGTTTGGATTACAAAATTACCTCACGTGGATTACAATTGAATTTTGGAGTGTGTTCCAGTGTTTTATCATGCCAAGGAGCCACGAGAAGAGACTCAAACGTATATCTGAGCCTTTTATGCTTGCAAATGTAAAATTGATTGCACTAAAATGTTTGCATACTTATGTCTTTGCTGTATTTTAGCTACACTGTTTTTACTGGTTCAGCAACGTTCAAGCACTTTAGCCCATTATGTGTATTCTTTTTCCGGTACTGCAATGTGTCCTATTATGCACTTACTGTGGACTGCCTCTAAAGACTGCATGCCGTGGCCTAGCCTTGTGCGTATGTCGCAATCGTGAGTCAATAGTACGCTAAGGATTCGTACATACTTTTGTATGCTAATGCTTACGTATTGCGTACTTTTAACAATGCTGACTGTATGTTCATAATTTGTGCAGGAATGTTCGCAAAACAACGATTATTTTTTAACGTAAATTCGACCGAATAAATTCGTATTAAGAACGAATCTTGACAGAAATGTTTTTCCCCAGATTTTTTCTTTAAAGGGAGTCAGTTAGTAGTAGTCAGATCAAGATAGAGTCTGCTAGATCGGGGTTGGGGAGAGAAGTACACACATATCTGTTTGACGTTTTTATCAGGAGTAGCAAGAATATGAGGTTTTATTCTGTCGGGTCCTGCTCCTTCAATTGCACTGGAGGTGAAGATTCACTGTGAAGTGCTCTCTGCATTGATCTACAGCCCCTTCCCTCTGCTGAGTGACAGCTGTTGAATCCAACCAGGAGACCACTTCAAATGCCACTCATAGCAGAGGCAATCTACAATGCAGTAGGCTAGTATGTCATACAAATTATGCCTCAAGGCCTGATTAAAAAGTTGAGCATATAGGGTAACTACCTTATATCTGGTGGCATCAGAGGTTCAGCTTTCTTTTCTTTTTGGAAAGAGAGTTAGAAAGAAAATCTTTTACCTACAGGAGCACTGTCTAGCCTACAAGACTCCTTATGCCTACTAGATGCACTCCATAATGGAAATGAATACCTCCTGAATCCTGATGAAGGCCTCTCACCCATTTAAGCCAGTTTACTGCTCTGTACTAATAAGATGCGTTTACCCTGAAACAGCTGACTGCAGATGAGGTACTGGCTTAGCTATTATTCAAATTATGCCTCAAGACCTGTTTAAAAGGTGAACATTGACTTACAAGATTCAGTTTGCATTTGGTGGAAAAAAATAATGTGCATATCTTTTTTTAAAAGAGGAGCATTGCCTGGCTTATAAGACTTCTTACGCCTATTAAATGTTCTCCATAAGGAGAAATAGTACCACCTGTATCCTTTTGGCAATGGGTTGTTATTTCTGCTGTTGGTTGTTTCTTTGCAGGGAACTACAGCATAGCCTCATTAAACTGAATAGGGTGTCTAAGGGAGACCCTGTGTGTGCAAAAACTGTGAAAGTACAGACAACAGATAAATGCAATGTAAATGCTTGCAGTATTTTACACAAAAACAAATACATACTCATTTTCACAGACCAATGTATACACATTTATACACAAAAAAATGTATGAAGTTATTGACACATATATACTATACACAAAAGTGAAATACAGTATATACACTCATATTCACACACACATACGTACACACACATGCAAACACCTGTGTGTGTATATACAACTATATGTGTACTGTGTATATATAATAAATTGAATTGAAAAATTGGTGCAACAGCTCGACTACATTTTTTACCATTTTTTAACTTGCTTGAAAAATGGGCAGAGTACAGAGCAAAGGTTTTGTGGCTCTGTGGGAAAGGGGGTGTGCTTTAGATGCAACATTTAATACCAACATTGAGCAAAAACATTGGTGTAAAATTTGGTTTCAAAGTAAGCCAACCAATAATGTCACACACGTGTATCTATATCATCCAGCCTGAGCCACTATGATAAATCTGGTGTAGATCTAAACAACCTAAGTTCATGCCATTTATAAGATTAATAAATCTGGCCCAATATGTGCATATACACCCCACAAATACTTTTTATGCTGGATTTGCCACTCTCCTTGGATGGCCATTAAATACTTCCAATCCAAACTTGACCATAGAAGGATGTGAAGAATACTGCTATAGGGTGGTTCACGAAAAAGTAGCCTGCCTCCAATATCTCTTATAGTAAATCTTAGTTTTCAGTGAAAGCTGAGCTTTGGTTGGTTGCTATGGGCAACTAAAACAGATTTACTCTTAGGCAGTTTGATTTGGAGATATTGGAGGCAGGCTATTTTTTTGTGGGCCACCGTGTGAGCCAAGTGTTGTCTTGGCCAATACCTTCAACACAAACTTAGACTGATGATGATGTTACTGAATATTGCCAGATTTGTAAACTCAAAAAATAGACTTACTAAATTCTCAATAGACAAGTGACTTACTAAATACACTCCACCTTTAAACTGTGGCTACAATTTCCCTTTCTGATTGGAAAACATGTGACCTGAAGATTTTGTCTTTCAACGTCCAAATCCTGGCTTTCAATGCTCCTCTGCTGATCATATGATCTCCCTTCCCTGTTGCCCCACCCTCTTAGATGGAGTGTGCTGGCATGCAGGGAGTTCAAAGAAATAAATGCACATTCCATCTAAGGGGAAGGGGCGACAGAGAGGGAAGATCACATGATTGGCAGCTGAGATATCTTGTTGCCACAATGGAATCCAGGATCTTCATGTCAGTATTTAGTCACTTGATTTATAATGACATGTCTTAAAGCTGGAATTTTTGACTGCATGACCCCTTTAAGTTGCTGTACTTGATAATGTCCACAAAAAGTACTATATTTACGTGTACTTGTCTTCATTTATCTCATTTTTTTTAAAACAAACTCAACCATAAATTTTAACTAACCATAACTTATTCTTTAGCTGTAACAGGCACCGTCAAAGGGAATTGATTAAACATGCTGCAGAGTGACAGAGGTCATCCATTCCTGAGAAGCTAATTGAACGAGTCAACCAACATGGCTGCACTTCCTGTTGTCAATTTGCAATATTCTTGTAGTCAAAAGAAACACAATAAACTTGATTACTGTTCTAAATTCTGATTAAACAATATATGTCCATTTTTATATTCAGCATTAAGAAATGCCCTTTAATAAATATGGGAAATAAACACAGTTGCTTTGATGGGGCACCGTATAGATACCAAACGTATATACTTATCCAAGAAGCAATGATTCAGTTATATAATCAGTACAAATCCTAAAATGTACTAGTGACTGAATGACTCATCCACAGCAGTGGTATATATGCATGTATAACTTTCAGTATATAGTGCATGCAACTCATAAAAGAACAGTTGTATTGTTCATTAGGAACAGAAGGCATGTAAGAGCAGATGAGTTTAGAAGGTGAAAATAATGATTGATGCTAAACGTAGGATGAATCAAATTCCTTGCACACAATGGTCTAAAAATTTCAACCAGTCTAGAAAAAATTATCTCAAGGGACCTTCTTTTCTTTTGTCTGATATTGCTCTATGGTGCTACATTTTCAGAGGCTATCATTAGGCCAGAGATGAAGAGGACCATAATGGTCAGAAAGGTCAAGAACTAAGAAGTAATAAAATCTTGCATTTTATTGGAAGTTAAATTTCTTCAATAACTCAGAAAGTCTTATAGTCTGGCACATATAGGAAAAACTATTAGAAGCAAAGTCACTGTATCCTTCATTGACGTCTGTGTGACTATTGGGGAGATGTGTATAGGTCTTCTAAGATAATATGCTTAAAGGCTATGATCAGCTGAGACTAAGGAATTTGTGATTTGAACAAATATTGATGACAGTATGGTGTTTTAAATCACTTGGCTCTTGTATCGTCAATAAGACAAATGAGTCCCATGGCAATCAATGGAATTTCAAGGAGTTGAAAATATATGACTTGGTTGGTTATTTGTAGTGAATTGCACCATCCTTCGAATCCACTTAATACGTTATGGAAGATTAGATAAGATTGGAGTTCAAGCTCTATGATGATTTTTTTCCCTTCTGCATACAGGAAGAACAAGTTAAAAATACTATGGATTTTTGGTTTAACATATATTGCTCACTCACCACAAATATTCTAGCAGTTTAATTTGTTACACCTGGCACCACTGTTACAACCTCATACATTTTGAACCTTTTCATTATGGGAACCTGGTCACGTGACCTCATGTCTGACCTGGATACCAGAACTAATGTGTAAATTGGAACTTGGTCTCTACCATGTGGCTAACTTCTTGTGAACTACAGGATGAAATCATCACCAATCAAATCCCTCCTGACGGCCGTTAAAGATATGTCTCCCCTATGTAGGATCAGGAGAGAAGATATTTATAGTAGACAAGTGTATACAGTGATTGGATGCAGTTATATAAACCTCCTGACTCACACTGCCTGTCTATCCCATTTCTGTGTGCTGACTCTTCAGTATAATTCAATGGATGTAGCTTCACATTGGCTTCATGCATGTAAGAAGTGACAGGGTTGAGAGATGGCCAGAGAGAGGGCAGACAGGCTCATGCTGCATCACATAGGAAAACATGGAGACCCAGCAGTGTGAGGGGACAGCAGCTGTGTCACTAATCGGTCATGGCTGCCCTCTAAGAGGAGTATAGTCTGGTGAGACTCTGTCCCTTCTGTATTTACAAAGCCAGACATGATGGAAATTGTAGGATTCATTAGGAAAACCATATCTGAGGGGAAGGGTGAATCAAGATGGCAAACAATCCACAAACTGCACATCAAATAAAACAGGTATACAAAAAAGCATAAAAAACCTCTATCTTTACACTATCCTACACTACAGTATATAGGCAAAACATTAAAAAAAATAAAATAATCTTGGGGTGTGACAACCTTACTGTTCTCCTGTCTCCTCATCTCTGTTTCTCCCTCTCTCTATCTCTCAAAATGCATCACATAAATTTGAGTTCTTTCTAATTCGCATTTTTGGGATTATTCGGATCAAGTTCCTGAATTTAAGAAATGATTTGTTCATCTCTAGCCATAGTAAAATCATTGTTAATGGTTATATAAATGGTTATATAATCTGCTGAGCAGGAGGATAACTCCAGCCAAATAATTTCTGTGACTATAGTATATTCTTCCTTGATGAGGCATTGGGACATAGAACTAAATGTTACAGTACTGTGATATTTATTTATGTACAATAAAATACATATATTACATTGTATAAATATTAAAACTGTTTCCACTCCTGAACATGATCTGCAGGGAAAAATGCAAAAGAAAATAGAATTTCAACCTTTGAACGGCCCACAAAACGACTGTACTTTTCAATCAGCCATAAGCAAGCATGAAAACATGCAATAATAAAAGAAGTATCACAGTGTGCAGCTCTGCAGACAACCATTAAAAGCATGAATAATGGTTCTCATAAAATATATTCTATAAACATAATTGCAAAAACAAGATTGTATCTCTATTCTCTAACTTTGAGGTCTTTGCCCTTTTTAAGATTTAATTGCCCAGTTGTAGATGACATATAATACAAGGGCATTTTGTGTCCACCAGAATGGGAAGTATTTTTTGCACAGCCACCCTCCATTCAGGGTCATAAAAAGGGGCCCGAGCAATATGAATAGATGTTTTCAGCTATAGACAACACCTATGAATGGAATCTGGGAGTACTCTAGTGTCTAGGACTACTGGAACATGATGAAAGATGTCCCTTTTGCTTCTGATTGCATTTAATGCAATTCTGTAAAGAATATTTTTATGGGGCTATTACTATGTGCTATGACTCCTTCAATTGGGACATCATTGTGTGTGTCAACTCCCATGACCTGTTAACTTGTCTTATATGTATGTGATATCTAAAGTCACTAGTTGTATCTGTAATACAATATAGACCATGTAAAATGTGGTCACTGTATACCATTCTTGATCTTGGGGATCATGAGTTGAGAAGAAAATATTGTTTGTTTTGATTGGTATGCCCTATATACATGTCTACTGGATTCTTTATGGATTGAGAACTTGCTTAGTATCCAAATGTATTCCCCAGTTAACATGGTAAAGAATACTGTAGTTTACAGTGTAACTCATCTATCAGTCTGACTGTTATGTAAGTTATATTTAAAGAACTTTAAGTGCTTAAAATATGGCGCCCACTCGCAAGGGTAGTGGGCGCCATAGCCGACGGGTCTCTGCTGATTCAAAGAGCAGAGGCCCAATGCTAATGTCTGCAATCAGCAATATTGCCAACGTCACCCTTTAGGTGCCATGATCAAGCATGACCATGTCATCTAAATGCCAAAAAAAGCGGAAGCATGCACTTTCAGGTTAGGACCAGCTCCCCCATGTGGCAATCAGGGGAGCCGTTTCTTCCTACTGAAGCACTGGGTCTCTCTAAAGAAACCGAGTGTATCAAAGCTGCGGTTCCTATGGAGGCCTGCAGGTGGTTGTTCTACTGAACTATAGTGTAAGCTGAAGTAAATCACAGTGTTGCATTCTGTAGCCTCCTAGGAGGGCTTAAAAATGTTTTATTAAAAAAAAATTATATATATAAAATTTTAAATCACCCCCTTTCCACAGAATAAAAATAAAAAAATAAAGAAAAACATAATCATCATGGGCATCACCTTGTCCCAAAACACCTGTACTATTAAAATATAAAAATATTTATCCCATGTGGCAAATGGCATAACAGAGGAAACCATTAAAATGGCCGATTCATAATTTTTTCATCACTTCGCTTCTGGGAAGACATGGAAGGAAAATGGAACTACAAAAAGGAAAAAAATCTCTGGTATTCAAGGGATAAGGCATGGTAGCATGGCGTCTCACTGGTTACCATTGTGCTTTACAGCACCAATGTCCTAGGTGCAGATTTGCATGGTGTTTGTATGTTCTCCTGTTGGCTGCATAGGTCTCTACCCTCACCCTATAAACACTCTGATACAGTAGGTTGAATTGCAACAAAACTTGACATAATACATTTTTATGCAGGGTTGTTAGTATTTGGGCCCCTCTTGGGGCAGGACCGATGTGATGACAGTCTCTCTACAGTACTGCAGAATATGTTGGCACTAATGAGAAATAAATAAGGTACTAAGACTTCATCATCTCTATGTTTTTCAAGTATTTTTGAATAAGAACATTAAATGACAAAATTGTCTTTCTTGGAACAGATTTAAAGAAAAAGATTGCATAAGTGTACTCCACAAAGTGTTTTATATTCATTACCATTACAAAACACTAAGTTACTACAAAAATATTCTCTTCCTTCAAACTTTTATTAAGACAAGTCACTTTTGGCAGTAATTAGAGCTTTGAGTTGTATACATCCATCAGCTTTGGAACAAGTAAAGCTGCAATGGGAATAGCAGAGAAAAGCTATTTTGAAGCACCCAGGTCTAAACTTGGATCCGGTTTACAACTTGACTAGGCCATTGTGGCTTACTAATATTGCTTTTTAGTTGACATCAGTCAAGAAGTGATTGTCTCCAAAGTAACAGTTCTCTTGCAGACTGCTTCAGGGTTTTTGTACATTTTGTTGCACATGACCCCCATTAGTAAACGATGAAGTGCTTTTACCAGGAAACCGATTCATTGATGGTTGAATCTTCTTTTTGTTATATTTATACTATAATCGCTTGAAACATGTTGATCTTTCTGTTTTGTTCCCTTTGAAGACATGTCAACTAATTATTGCCAGAAAGCATAATTAAACCATTTATGATTCAATGCTGCTGCACAAGAAACCATTAAAAAGAATAAAGGTGAAAGGGGTGAACATTTTTATAGGCAATATTAGTTAATTCTGCAAAATGTCAAGATTTTTGAACGAAAATAGATAAGTGAATGAAAAAGTAGTACATATTCTCATTTATAGAAGAAGGTAACATAATAGTTGATAACTAGTGTTGATCGAGCATCGTAATGCTCAGGTGCTCTGGCCGAACACTAGGTGGTGCTAGAGTGCTCGGCCGAGCACCCGAGTATAATGGAAGTCAATGGGAGAGCCCGAGCACTAAACCAGGCACCCCCTGCTCTGAAGAGCGGAGGGTGTCTGATTCTTAGGAAAAGGTGAGAAAATGGTGGAAACACCACTGAAATGGTTTGGGAACAGCATGGGGAGAATGTCTGGATGCATCTTGGACTCCAAAGTCGCTGATATTAAAAAGCTGTTGTCCGAGTATTACGCAACTTTTACGGAATGACAAGAATATCCCCGAAAACCGATGATAACATTGATTTTAGAGGAAATATTGTTAGGAAACATATATTTACTTGTATATAAAGCGCAAGTAGCAGCAGGCCCTCACCCCTAATGTTTTACACGGTCAGATCAGCAGCAGGCACTCGCCCCTAATATTTTACATGGTCAGCTCAGCAGCAGGCACTCGCCCCTAATATTTTAGATGGTCAAATCAGCAGCAGGCACTCGCCCTTAATGTTTTAGACAGTCGGATCAGAAGCAGGCACTCGCCCCTAATGTTTTAGATGGTCAGATCAGCAGCAGACCCTCATCCCAAATGTTTTGAGTGTCAGCAGCACTGGCCACACCAACAAGTGTGGACGATAAAAGAATTGTCAATTGCAACCTATGCCATACCAAAATGAGCAGGGGCATGAACACTAGCAACCTGACCACACCAGCATGATCCACCAAATGGCAGCAAAGCACCCTAATAGGTGGGCCAAACGCCTGGGTCAACGATCGGTGTCTGCAGGTCACACCACTGCCTCCCCTTCCCCTGCTGCTAGCCAAGACGCAGGCCCAGATGCCTCCCACCCTGCACCTGAACCCTCGCAAGCACCATCAGCGAGCACATCCACTTCTGTGTCCCAGCGCAGCGTACAGATGTCCATACCCCAGGCCTTTGAACAAAAGCACAAATACCCAGCCACCCACCCACAGGCCATAGCACTAAATGCACACCTTTGCAAATTGCTGGAGCTGGAAATGTTGCCGTTTAGGCTTGTGGACACTGAGGCTTTTCGCAGTCTGATGGCAGCGGCTGTCCTTCGTTACTCAGTTCCTAGCCGCCACTATTTTTGCTGATGTGACGTCACCGCCTTACACCAGCATGTGTCCCGTAACATAACCCATGCCCTGACCAACGCAGTTACTGGGAAAGTCCACTTTACGACACATGGACAAGAGCTTCTGGCCAGGGACGCTACATTTCCCTGACGGCACACTGGGTGAACGTTGTGGAGGCTGGAAGCGAGTCGTACCCTGGGATGGCACAGGTGCTACCGACACAAAGGATTGCGGGCCCTACTTCCATCAGGATTTCCACCACCTACATTAGCGGCTGCAACCCCTCCTTCTCCTCCTCCACTTCCACCTAGGAATTCTCATCTTGCAGCACCAGTCAGCCATCAGTCAGTAGCTGGAAACAGTGTAGTATTGCAGTTGGGAAGCGGCAACAGGCTGTGCTGAAACTTATTTGCTTAGGTGACAAACAACACACCGCCGCAGAGCTATGGCAGGGTATAAGGAACCAGGCTGAGCTGTGGCTCTCATCACTCAACCTACAGCCAGGCGTGGTTGTGTCTGATAACGTCCACAACTTGGTGGCGGCTTTAGAGCTCGGCAAGCTCACACACATACTGTCACGCTCAGGTGTGGGGGGAAACCACACAGAGCATAGGAGGGAAAGGAGATTAGGCCTGGAAACTAAGGAAGGAAGATGGACACCTCCTAAAGAAAATCCTGACTCTAATCCTGACTTACTACCAGTATGAACAGGCCTCAAATGTAGACGAGTTCATACACAGGAGCCTTAACCAAACTGACCCTATAGGACCCTGGAACTAATGACAGGAATGACTCTACCTGTTCCTCCAACAGGAAGGACGAACAGGAGTCTCCCTCAGGCCAAACAACTGCTTCAACTTAGTGGTTCAGCGGTTTCTCAAAACCTACACCAATTTGCCAGAGCTGCTGGTGAAGGCGCACTGCCTGTGTGTCCATTTCCGAAAGTCACCTACAGCTTCCGCCGGTCTGGCAACGCTGTAGAAGCGCTTACACTTGCCAGCTCACTGACTGCTGTGCGACCTGAGCACGCGCTGGAACTCCACCTGCTCACAATAAAGGTGGACAGCTCTGCATGTGGAAAAGGTTCTGATAAACGGCCTAGTGTCACAAGGAGGGAAAGTTTTGGAAAATGGTAAAGGAGTACCTAGCAGACCGTGTCAAGGTCCTCAGCGATCCCTCTGTGCCTTATACTTATTGGGTGTCTAAGCTGGACACGTGGCACGAACTAGCGCTCAAAGCCTTGGAGGTGCTGGCCTGCCCTGCCGCCAGCGTTTTGTCAGAGCGGATATTTAGTGCCGCTGGGGGCATAATAACTGCTAAGCGCATCCGCCTGTCAACTGAAAATGCTGACAGGTTGACACTTATCAAAATGAACAAGGCCTGGATTGCCCCTGACTTTGCTACCCCACCAGAAGAAAGCGGCTAAACATAAAGGAACTTTAAATGTGGCTTTTAAGGTGTATTGAATACACTGTATTTCCATTCACCTCTTCCTCTTCTCATCCTCTTCCTCCTCTTCCTCCATCCAACTGCTTATTAGGCTGCCCTCACCTTTAAATATTTAAGAGGTTCACCAGTAGGCCCTCACCCCTATTTTTTTAACCTAAAAAATTAACCCCACTCTGGTCCTCTTCCTGACATGTTGACCTAACAGGAACCTGTCTTGCGCCGCCCTGCAAACTGGGACATGAAGCTAGGAGTTTTAGATGACTTTTTTTTCTTGTGCTCTGCCAGCAGGCACAGTTTTACCACGCCCAGAGCCATGGCCTCTGCGTGCACCATCATCAGCAAACCCACATCCCTGTCCATTACTGCTCGCCTTGCGCATATTAAATGGTATATATGCAAGTTTGTCAAAAGTACAGTTGCCCAGATTTTTTTTAAGTTTATGAGCAGAAAAATTTCACCGAATGGCAGAAATATTTAGAATGCGCAAACGTTTTGCAGCAGACGCAGCACAGGTAATGTCACATTTTCTGTGCTGCATGTGAAGTATAGCGTTTGCGCAAGGAGGTACTGATAGTGTAGGGCTAGAAATTGGGTAGGCAGGGCTAGGTGTTCTGTTTAAAAGACCCAAAAGTCCTTTTAAGGACTATTGTAATAAAAATTAGCGCACGTTTGCATAATCTTAACACCATCTGCGAGGTGCCTGCAGTACAATGTTTATTTATTCTAAATACCTGACATCCATTGCATTTTTTTCTGCCGCTAATCAAGGCTACATTAGTAATGTACAACTAGCCCTGTAATGAACAACTAGCCCTGCCTAGCCAAATCCTATCCCTACACTATCTGTCCCTCCTTGTACAAACGTTATACAGCAGACGCAGAGCAGGTAATGTCGTCTTGATTAGCGGCAAAAAAAATAGCAATGGATGTCAGGTATATTGGATATAGTAACGTTATAATGCAGACGCAACACAGGTAATGGCGCCTTGATTAACGGCAGAAAAAATAGCAACGGATGTCAAGTATATAGGATACAGTCACGTTATAATTATAATGCAAACACAACAGAGGTAATGTCTAGTGATGATCGAGCACCCAGGTGCTCATGTGCTCGGGTGCTCTGGCCGAGCACTCGGGGGTGCTCGAGTGCTCGGCCGAGCACCCAAGCATAAATAAAGTCAATAGGACTAAACCAGCCAACCCACGTTTGGAAGAGGGGAGGGTGTCTGGTTTACACGGGTCCCCCCCCAAAAAAAAAAAACCATGACACAGACACTGAGGGTGGGGGGGGCGGGGTTAAACTTACCTTTCCCAGCAGCTCCCGACCTGTCCCAGCAGGAAGATGGCACGCACATTGGTAAGTTTCACCACAGCGCCACCTGCCGGAGGGAGGAGGGAGCTGCTGGGAAAGGTAAGGTGACGGATCCGTCATGAACTCCATTGAAATTCAATGTAGGACGGATCCATTTACTATTGTGTTACACCGAACGGATCCGTCCCCATTGGCTTGCATTGGGGGTCATGACGGATCCGTCTTGGTGCGGGGAGGGGACTCGAGCATGGCGCTCGAGTACACTCAGTGTTCGTCCGAGCATGCTCGCTCATCACTAGTAATGTCGCCTTGATTAACGGCAGAAAAAATAGCAACGGATGTCAGGTATATAGGATACAGTCACGTTATAATTATAATGCAGACACAACACAGGTAATGTTGCCTTGATTAATGGCAGAAAAATAGCAACGAATGTCAGGTATATAGGATACAGTCACGTTATAATGCAGACGCAACACAGGTAATGTCGCCTTGATTAACGGCAGAAAAAATAGCAACGGATATCAGGTATATAGGTTACAGTCACGTTTTAATTATACTTCAGACGCAACACAGGTAATGTTGCCTTGATTAACGGCAGAAAAAATAGCAATGGACGTCAGGTATATAGGATATAGTAACGTTATAATGCAGACGCAACACAGGTAATTTGGCCTTGATTAACGGCAGAAAAAATAGCAACGGATGTCAGGTATATTGGATATAGTAACATTATAATGCAGACGCAACACAGGTAATGACGCCTTGATTTATGGCATTAAAAATAGAAACGGATGTCAGGTATATTGGATATAGTAACGTTATAATGCACATGCAACACTGGTAATGTTGCCTTGATTAATGGCAGAAAAAATAGAAACAGATGTCAGGTATATTGGATATAGTAACATTATAATGCAGATGCAACACAGGTAATGTCGCCTTGATTAACGGCAGAAAAAGTAGCAACGGATGTCAGGTATATAGGATATGGACACGTTATAATACACACGCTGCGCAGGTGGTGCTTAGGTCAGGCAACCTTGCGCAATTTTCGACCCCCCCCAAAAAAAATATTTCTGCCAGATATAATAGCCCTTAAAAGAGCTTTTGGGTCTTTGAAACAGAAAAACTAGCCCTGCCTAGCCAATTTCTATCCCCACACTATCTGTCCCTCCTTGCAGCAGCTCTCCCTGACTCGGACTGAGCCATGTCACATGTCACCGGGTGCTATATAGCACCCGATGACGCGTTCCCGGCCAGCCACTCAGTGTAATGCCAATAGCCAACATGGCTACTGCATTACAGTGAATGCCAGTACCTCCCCGCACACTGATTGGCTGTGTAGCAGCCAAGAAATGTGTGGGGAGGGGACTCGATCATGGCGCTCGAGCACACGCGGTATTCGGCCGAACACCGCGTGGTCCCAAACACTGCCATGCTCGACCGAATACAGTATTCGGCCAAGCATGCTTGCTCAACACTATTGATAACACATTTTACTTAAATGTCTTAAGGTCTCTTAAGATCAAGGAAGAAAACAAGTCAGTAATCTGCAGGGTCCTAAAGAAGTTGCCCAGTAGCAGCCATTTTATACGCAATGGTAATTTTCTTAAAGCCCTTTAAAATCAGTACATTTCACCATGTTAAAAGGATAGTTGACAACTGGCAATCAAAGTAACATTTTTATTTGGATTTTACAGTATCCATATTATAACATGCCACAGTTACCAGTGGCAACTAATTATATACTGTGGCTTGATTAGGATGACAGAATGGCACATTATTCATGATTCTGTCCAAAAAACTGCATTCCAGACAAACCAACTACAGCTTCTTAATCGCAGCGCCAGGTATACTCGACATTTCAATGCCTGCGAAAACTATTGGTCAGCGCAATCAATAATTAATATCCACTAACACGTTTCCAGACATCCTTCCAGTGATCCAGCAGCCTGCTTTCAGAGGCGGTTCCGGTTGAAACCAGGCAGATCTCTAGTAGTAGCTGCTGTACTGTGTAAGCTCATCTGAAGTATTATCATGGGATGAAATAATGATGAATGGTAATGAAAGAAGACAAAGGCTCTATTAATATGACATTGTGACAGCTGTCAGTTACTACACTATTTTAATGATTTGGGTTTGATTTGAGATGGCAGCGTTCTTATCCATTCATTTCATTGTTAAAAAAAAAAAGATATTAAAAAAATTATTTCAGTGGAGGAATCTTTATAATATTTTTGTCTTAGGCAAACTCAAATTTATATCCAACTTTTCCTGTCATTTTTTGTATATAGTGTGGAAACCTGCAAAGTGTGTGTATGTGTGTATATATATATATATTATACTATGCTGATATGGGATAGATTAGATAGATAGATAGATAGATAGATAGATAGATAGATGCACCTAGGAGAAGTATATGACAGATCATTTTATACACCAGGAGATAATGACTAGACTTGCCAGTATAGACTTACCTCCATACATAATGAGGGAGGCAAAACTCTGCAAATGACAGGCATTATTGATGAGCATGCAGCACTTGCTAAATCCTGTCATATTATGGTATATCACGCGTAATCCTTTTCATATTATGCCAATAATTCACTTAGTGTTTGACCGCTGCTGCCGCTAAAATTTCTGGAATTTGGTAATGCCACTCTTTCGTTGCCACTAGTACTTCTACTACTAACTCTTGCAGAAGAGCTATACTAATAAATAAATCTTCAACCAGAAAGTCAAAGTTTTCAACACAAAACACCACAGCTAATTCATAAGAGAAGCCTATCCAGAACAGTTTGTATATGTGAAGTATGATCTGAGGAGCTAGGATCTTATACCTGTAGGCGACACAGTACCACCTTCGTAGTATAAAGCCGCCATGACCTGACCAAAGGCAGTTGCTGAACTAGAACCTATTTCTGAACCTTAGATGTGTATTACTATGTAGGAGGGACAATACATTTCTACTATGCATGACATGGTAAAACCTTCTGCACTGTATGCTATGTGATATTGATATGAAAGGCTGCCCAGATGCTTAGATCATTCATATGTGCTCAGCAGATAAGACTACTGCCCCATGAATTCAGAAGGTTTTGGAAATGTTCAGGCTGCAGGAATACATAAAAACTAGCCTTGCTTAAACTACATTTTCTGCAAGGATCAGCTAGAAGCAGAGAGCACAGATTTATGAAAAGCAGTGGTGCATTAAGGAGCAATCTGCACATTGATGTGTAGTGGAGCGTAGAAGACAAACTCTGGGTTGTAAGGATTTAACTGGTCGCAGTACTTGCCCTGCTCACCTGTCGTTCAACCATCTGCTTCACTCTGTGATACCGCTATAGATGCCATGGAGCTAACTAGCATGAAACTTGTCTGCCATTTAACCGGTTTTCACGGTGCACACTATTGTAACACACGTCAGGCTGCTGGATTACAATTCACTATGCAATAACCTTTCCAGCAAGGGTAATGGAATAGTCAGTTCCACTTCGAGGTCACAGAAGCACTGTTGTAAGTTATAATCCTTCAGTTTGTGAACACAGGTATGGTATCTGAGGACAAAGGAGAGTGTCCAGAGTGTCACCTTTCAGATCCACACATTGCTTAAAATGAAGGCACAAAGAAGTAATTCACCCATTAGGACACCATAGACTTCCATCAGTGATTGTGAGCCAAAACCAGGTGAGGATGAAAAGCAAAGAAAAGGTGCAAATCTTTCCATTCTAACTTATCTGTCTGGAGGCTTCACTCCTGGTTTTGAGTCACAATTCCTGATGGAAGTCATTGATCAAACACAGACAGTGTGGACGCACCCTTGGAGTTGATCAAATTTTCACAAATATGCTGCAAATCAGACACCTGGGGAATCATTCTTCTCATCTTACACAGGGGAACACCTATTTGTGTCTTCCACATTTCTTCTTACAAGAATTAGGATCACCAAGAAACACTCATCCATAAGGAATAACCAACCCAGCTATACATCAGATGGGTTGTAAAGTTTGCCCAGACACAGTACTCCTATTCTTATTTTCCCCATTTGGACATCATGATTTCGGCTAGGTGATTTCTACTGTATCTTAATGAATCTTTCACCAAGGTTAATTAGCAAAGCATGAACAGTAACACTATATGTGCCACCTTACCTGTCAGGTTTTGCTGTCCAACTCCTCCACACAGGGTGCTTACTCAGCTAGCAGTTTCTATCTCCTTTCTCCAGAGGCATCCTGGACCTTTATTCTGTCAATTGCTGCATGATAGTAGAGGTGAATGCCATTGGCTGTCCACAGGCTGGCTTCTTCGTGTCTTGTTCTGGGTGAGAGCAGAGCTATATAGCAGCTTCAGCAGTTTGTGCTTCAGAGTAAGTCTAAGCTCGCAGAGGATGTGAAAGCAGCAAGTCTGCAGAAACCTCTCCTAGAAATCCCCAGGTTTGGGTTCCAGCAAATAGCTGTCCATTCTTGCAGTGCTGAAGAGGGGCTTCCACCTCACCTTACAACCCCCAGGAAGCAGCTGGAGAAGCAGACGGTCTCTCCCAGCTCCTGAATATAGTAGCCAAGGCTGTGTTCTAGCAGTACTGAAAGGCTCTCCGATATCCCTTAGTTAACATCTCTATCCAGATCTCTCCTTGCTGCAGCTCCACTCAGCTGCACTATATTCAAAGGCCCACAGCACTGCCTACTGCTTAACTCATTAACTGCCATTTGTGCTGGTGAGAATGGTATTAATGCCTTTGCTCCTCTCTTGGCATATACTGTACTTTATTGCTCCAATGTTAACTGTTCAAATACTGGATGCACTTAATATTCACCAAAAAACACCTATGCTATAGCACCATGCACATGACATAGAAAAGGAACAATCGTGACAATGTGATGGTCTTCTTAATCTACAATGCCGAGCCTTGTACACAGACCACATATGACCCTATGTTGTTTTTTATTCTGTTATATTTATTTATTTTCATTTTACTCTGCATTTTAGGATTTGCATGAACAATCCCAACCATATATTGGCAAAAATGCAGCAGTAACTGATCCATTAACTTGTTGGCAGATATTGGTTCCGTGACTGCCTCCAGTGAGTTCCACTGCTGATGAAATTTGCTGCATATATTGTACTTTATTGCTTCACTATTAAATGTTTAATTACTGGATACGCTTAATATTCAGAAAAAAAAAACACATTTGTTATAGTAACATGAACATCACATAGAAAAAGAATAGAGATGAGCGAGTACTAAAATGCTCGGGTGCTCGTTATTCGAGACAATTTTTCCCGATACTCGGGTGCTCGTTTCGAGTAACGAACCCCATTGAAGTCAATGGGAGACTCGAGCATTTTTGCGGGGGACCAAAGCTCTTCACAGGGAAGTTTGCCTGAAAACCTGGAAACCTCAGAAAATGATGGAAACACCACGGAAATGGACAGGAAACAGCAGGGGCAGCATGCATGGATGCCTCTGAGGCTGCTTAATCCCACCATTACCCCAAATCCTCAGGCAACAGCCTGGTGGTTACCCTCATGGCAATTGTGCTCACCCAGACCAAGAAAGGCGAGGCAAATACCCATCACATGTTAGGGAAGCACCCAACTAGGTTCAACGAAGGTCCATCACCGCCTGCAGGTGACACCACTGCTCATGCTGGCACTGCAGCTAAAATCAAGTTTAGTATCTGTTCTTATCAGTTGCTGTGCCTGCTGGTGGTATAGTGGTGAGCATAGCTACTTCCCAAGCAGTTGAACTGGGTTCGATTCCTGTCTATTGCAGGAGGCAATTCAGAATCAGGACAATATCTAATATGTCCCCCTACCCGGGAAAATTGTTTGGAGAGAGGGCATGTAGGTGGGGGGGAAGGAGGTTTCGCTGGAAGAGCCAGAGGAGTGCCCCCTGGGCTAGCGTGTGTGGTGGTGACAACAGCCAGATGGATTTGGGAAAACTGTTGCTTTAACCCATATGGTATCAATTCTTCTCAGTTTAATACCTTATACGTCCCCTATCTTGGGACCCTATATTTAATGGATTTTTCGAACACGGAAAACGGAAAAAGAGCTTGCTCTGGCCAGGGGAGTGTCTTTCCCACTGCAGCTAAGGGGACGTGTCCATGCTCTGCCTATCACAGGTCAGAAGGCAGATAAAAGAAGAACAAAAACAAACATGAGTGCAACTTCTGATATGTCCCCTATCCGGCTAAATTGTTTGTAGAGTGGGCCTGTAGGTGGGGGGCAGGCTGGGGCAAGGAGGTTTCGGTGGAAGAGCCAGAGGAGTGCCCCCTGGGCTAGCGTGTGTGGTGGTGACAACAGCCAGAATGGATTTTTGAAAACTGTTGCATCAAGCGGTACAGTCGTAAATTATGAACTTGATCAAGTGTAGCATGTGTTCTCTGTATTCTTCTCAGTTTAATACCGTATATGGCAGCTATCCGGAAAAATAGTTTGGAGAGAGAGAAAGATAGGAAAAAGACGTCAATTGTTTGGAGAGTGGGCCTGTAGGTGGGGGGGCAGGCTGGGGCAAGGAGGTTTCGGTGGAAGAGCCAGAGGAGTGCCCCCTGGGCTAGCGTGTGTGTTGGTGACAACAGCCGGATGTATTTAGAATGACGACGCAGGACCCCAACTTAAAAATTTAGCATCAACCGGTACAGTCGTAAATTATGAGATTGATCAAGTGTGGCATGACTTTTTAGATGGAGATTGCATGTGGTCACGTACTCCCTGGAACCCCATAGTCACCCCTTCTCTGATGTGCTAGCCCAGAACATTCTCTGCCCCAATTCGCAAGACCTTTTGCTGTTTCCGTGTGCTGACAGTGTGGATTTACCAGTGTTGTCTGAGGAGGTGGTGGACAATGGCGAGACACAGGTGTCGGGGGGGTGAGGTAGTTGTATGGGAAGCAAGTTACAGAGGGGACTCCTTGGGGGGGACTTTCTCATGATGGGACAGATTCAACTTGGGTGGATCAGGCACATTAACAGATGAATTTTTTGGGGGGTTTATTTAACTTTTATTTAGCAAAAATAACCACAGAGATATTTATTCGTTATCTTCTCTGCGCAGTCTGGCGTTGGGGTTCCTCACTTTGATGGCGAGCTGTGCCGCTCTCTCCACAATGGTCTGTAGCTTCTTAGATGGAGACTTTGTCAGCGATTTCAGTACAGAAGGACTTGTTGCTCATCCACAGAACCTCGTCCTCCATGACATTGTGGACAAGGAATTTGCGGGTGGACCAGGAATTTGCGGAACCCTGTGAGCAGCATGTGTTTGGTCTTCTACTTGCTACCGTATCCAATGTTTGGCAATATAGATTCGCAAGTAATATTATTTTTCACACCTATCCCAAAAATAAAAATGCATGCAGTATGCGCAAATAAAACTTGGAACTGGAATTGGAGAGAGGGCCTGTAGGTGGGGGGCAGGCTGGGGGAAGGAGGTTTCGCTGGAAGAGCCAGAGGAGTGCCCCCTGGGGCTAGCGTGTGTGGTGGTGACAACAGCCGGATGTATTTAGAATGACAACGCAGGACCCCAACTTAAAAATTTAGCATCAACCGGTACAGTCGTAAATTATGAGATTGATCAAGTGTGGCATGACTTTTTAGATGGAGATTTCATGTGGTCACGTACTCCCTGGAACCCCATAGTCACCCCTTCTCTGATGTGCTAGCCCAGAACATTCTCTGCCCCAATTCGCAAGACCTTTTGCAGTCTCAGTGTGCTGACAGTGTGGATTTACCAGTGTTGTCTGAGGAGGTGGTGGACAATGGCGAGACACAGGTGTCGGGGGGTGAGGTAGTTGTATGGGAAGCAAGTTACAGTGGGGACTCCTTGGGGGGACTTTCTCATGATGGGACAGATTCAACTTGGGTGGATCAGGCACATTAACAGATGAATTTTTTGGGGGTTTATTTGACTTTTATTTAGCAAAAATAACCACAGAGATATTTATTCGTTATCTTCTCTGCGCAGTCTGGCGTTGGGGTTCCTCACTTTGATGGCGAGCTGTGCCGCTCTCTCCACAATGGTCTGTGTGTTCTTAGATGGAGACTTTGTCGACGATTTCAGTACAGAAGGACTTGTTGCTCATCCAAAGAACCTCGTCCTCCTTGACATTGTGGACAAGGAATTTGCGGGTGGACCAGGAATTTGCGGAACCCTGTGAGCAGCATGTGTTTGGTCTTCTACTTGCTACCGTATCCAATGTTGGGCAATATAGATTCGCAAGTAATATTATTTTCACACCTATCCCAAAAATAAAAATGTATGCAGTATGCGCAAATAAAACTTGGAACTGGAATTGGAGAGAGGGCCTGTAGGTGGACCTCCGAAAAATTGTTTGAATAGAGGGCCTGTAGGTGGACCTCTGGAAAAATTGTTGGAATAGAGGGCCTGTAGGTGGACCTCTGGAAAAATTGTTGGAATAGAGGGCCTGTAGGTGGACCTCTGGAAAAATTGTTGGAATAGAGGGCCTGTAGGTGGACCTCTGGAAAAATTGTTGGAATAGAGGGCCTGTAGGTGGACCTCTGGAAATTGTAGGGGGTAGGTGGACCTCTGGAAAAATTGTTGGAATAGAGGGCCTGTAGGGGGGCCCTCCTGAAAAATTGTTTGAAGAGAGGGCCTGTAGGGGGCCCTCCTGAAAAATTGTGCTAAAAGAGTGCCAGTTGGACCTCTAAAAAATGGCATTTTTTGGGTCAGCATTAGGCAAAGACGATATGGAGGAGGAGGAGTAGGAGGAGGAGTAGAGAGGAGGAATCGGATACATAAGTTATTTAAATCTTTAGCTGCTTTCCCCCGGAGGAGATTTGAATTCCGGTGAAATCCAGGCTTTGTTCATTTTAATAAGCGTCAGCCTGTCAGCGCTGTCAGTTGACAGGCGTGTACGCTTATCGGTGATGACGCCACCAGCTGCACTGAATACCCGCTCTGACAGAACGCTAGCGGCAGGGCAGGCCAGCACCTCCAAGGCGTACAGCGCCAGTTCAGGCCACGTGTCCAGCTTTGAAACCCAGTAGTTGTATGGAGCAGAGTGATCGGTCCGGACGTTGGTATGGTCAGCTAGGTACTCCCTCACCATCTTTCTGTACAGCTCCCCCCTACTCTGCCTAGACTGGGGACAGGTGACAGTGTCTTGCTGGGGTGACATAAAACTGGCAAAGGCCTTGGAGAGCGTTCCCCTGCCAGTGCTGGACAAGCTGCCTGCTCGCCTCCTCTCCCCCGCTACTTGGCCCACAGAACCATGCCCTCTGCCGCTAGCGGCGTCAGATGGGAAGAATTGTTTCAGCTTGTGCACCAGGGCCTGTTGATACCTATTCACTCTCATACTCCTTTCCTCTGCAGGGATGAGAGTTGAAAGGTTCTGCTTGTACCGTGGGTCCAGGAGAGTGAACACCCAGTAATCGGTGTTGAAAAAATTCTTCTAACGCGAGGGTCACGGGATAGGCAGCCTAACATGAAGTCTGCCATGTGCGCCAGAGTCCCAACACGCAAGAATTCCCTCTCCTCACTGACCTGACTCTCCATTTCCTCCTCCTCCTCCTCCTCCAAGTCCTCCTCTTCAGCCCATACACGCTCAAGAGTTAAGGACTGAGCACTGGTACCCTCTACTATCTCGCCGACATTCTCCTCCTCTTCCTCCTCATCCTCATCCCCCTCCTCCGATACGCGCTGAGAAACAGACCGGAGGGTGCTCTGGCTATCAAGCGACGTATCTTCCTCCACCGTCTCTTGTGACAAGCGCAAAGCATCCGACTTGATGCTGAGCAGTGATTTTTTCAACAGGCAAAGCAGCGGGATGGTGAGGCTGATAATGGCGGCATCGCCGCTGACCATCAGTGTTGACTCCTCAAAGTTGCTCAACACCTGGCAGATATCAGACATCCACGTCCACTCCTCATTGTAGACTTGAGGAATCTGAGAGACCTGACTACCAGTTCTGGTGGAAGATGACATCTGGCAGTCTACAATCGCTCTGCGCTGCTGGTAAACTCTGGATAACATGTTTAATGTGGAATTCCATCTCGTGGGCACGTCGCACAACAGTCGGTGAGCGGGCAGTTGTAGGCGGCGCTGCGCTGCCCTGAGAGTGGCAGCATCTGTGCTAGACTTGCGGAAATGTGCACAGATGCGGCGCACCTTGGTGAGCAAATCAGACAGATTGGGGTATGTCTTGAGGAACCGCTGAACTATAAGATTGAACACGTGGGCCAGGCATGGCACATGTGTCAGTCTGCCGAGTTGCAGAGCCGCCACCAGGTTACGCCCGTTGTCACACACAACCATGCCTGGCTTGAGGTTCAGCGGTGCCAGCCACACATCGGTCTGCGCCGTGATGCCCTGTAACAGCTCTTGGGCGGTGTGCCTTTTGTCACCTAAGCTCAGCAGTTTGAGCACCGCCTGCTGGCGCTTACCCACGGCACTGCTGCTGCGCCTAGAGCTACCGACTGAAGGCGCCGTGCCCACGGATGGTAATTCGGTGGAGGAGGAGGGGTCGGAGGAGGAGGAGGAGGCATAGTACGTCTGAGAGACCGTGACCGAGGTAGGCCCCGCAATCCTCGGTGTGGGCAGTACATGAGCGGCCCCAGGGTCATTCTCGGTCCCAGCCTCCACCAAGTTAACCCAATGTGCCGTCAGTGAGATGTAGTGTCCCTGCCCGGCAGCACTTGTCCACGTGTCCGTGGTTAGGTGGACCTTCTCAGAAACAGCGTTGGTCAGGGCACGGATGATGTTCTGTGACACGTGCTGGTGTAGGGCTGGGACGGCACATCGGGAAAAATAGTGGCGGCTGGGGACGGAATACCGAGGGGCAGCCACCGCCATGAGATTTCGAAAGGCCTCGGTCTCTACCAGCCTATAGGGCAGCATCTCCAGGCTAAGCAATTTGGAGATGTGGACGTTGAGGGCTTGGGCATGTGGGTGGGTGGAACTGTATTTCCTCTTGCGCTCCAGCGTCTGCTGTAAAGACAGCTGAACGCTGCGCTGGGACACGTTGGTGGACGCTGTGGAGGATCGTGGAGGCGAAGGTGTGGTTTTCCGGCGGGAGGCGCTCGTGCCGGGGTCCTAGGCAGGGGTTGACTAGCAGAGGCAGCGAGTGACGCGGGGGGTTGACTAGCAGAGGCAGCGGGTGACACAGGGGAAGGAGCAGTGGTGTGACCCGCAGGAGGTGGTGAACGGCCTTGGTTCCATTGAGTGGGGTGTTTAGCACTCATATGCCTGCGCATGCTGGTGGTGGTTAGGCTAGTAGTGGTGGCACCCCTGCTGATCCTGGTGTGGCACAGGTTGCACACCACAGTCCATCGGTCATCCTCACTTTCTTTAAAGAACCTCCAGACTTGCGAACATCTAGGCCTCGCCACGGGAGCTTCACTACGTGGAACAGTTGCTGCTGATGCACCAGCTCTGTCCCTGCTTCTCCCTCTGGCCACACCACTGCCTCTTACAACCTTCTGGTGCAGCACTCGCCTCCGCCTCAGAAGCACTGTCTTCACTCGGCATATAAACCCAGCTTGGGTCAGTCACCTCATCATCCTCCGATTCCTCAGTCTGATCCCCCCTCGGAATTCCTCCCTAACAACAACTTCACCACTGTCTGACAACCGTGTCTCCTCATCGTCCGACACCTCTTTACAAACTTCTTCCACTAACTGCGACAGTTGGAAAACTTGGGCATCGGGAACGAGGTCAGCAGCAACCTGAGAAGTGGTTTGTGACTCTGGGAAGGGTCCAGAAAACAGTTCCTGAGAGTATGAGGGATCGCATTCCAAATTTTCCTGGGAGGGGCAGACTGGGGGGAAGAGGTTGAGGTGGACTGTGGGAGCCAATAGGACGTAGCTCCCTTGTACTGCAGGTTCAACACCCTTTTTGTCCTTTTTAGGTTAGGTGTATGATAAAAAAAAAAAAATTAAGTCCGGTAAATTAAGTGACGTACAGAAAGTGTCAACTGGACAGTATATACGGTGGAGCGAATGTTTTGAACTGTGAACACAGAAAGGTTACACGCAGCTGAGTCAAAATGGATTTGTATCACTGAGCTAAAACAACTGAAAAAAATTTTTTTTTTTTTATATTTTGTTTTTTTGGGAACGTGACGTGCAGGAACTATGGTAGGACTGACTGACACCCTGTTAACGGTGGCTATTTAGTCTGCGACCCAGACAAATGTCGCACAGAGAGTTTTCTGGATCAAGCGGTAGATGATATTGGTAGCAAATGACTTGGTTGTATTGTGTGACGTACAGAAAGTGTCACCTGGACAGTATATACGGATGGGAGCGAATGTGCTGAACTGTGACACACAGAAAGGTTACACAAAGCTGAGTAAAATGGATTTGTATCACTGAGCTAAAACAACTGAAAAAATATTTTATTTTTTTTTATATTTTGTTTTTTTGGGAACGTGACGTGCAGGAAATATGGTAGAACTGACTGACACCCTGTTAACGGTGGCTATTTAGTCTGCGACCCAGACAAATGTCGCACAGAGAGTTTTTCTGGATCAAGCGGTAGATGATATTGGTAGCAAATGACTTGGTTGT
>ONZH01001858.1:0-13683 GCA_900303285.1 Rhinella marina | reverse complement strand
CCACTTAATATGTTTGGACGGGGGTGCTCTTTCCAAAATGGGTTCACTTTTTGGGATTTTTAGTTACTGGGGTCCGCAGGAAATTTTTAAACGCGACATGGCAATTAAAAAACCATGTCTGTTAATTCTAGCCACCAAAATCCATATTTTGCTATGTGCCTCTAGAGGCCTGCTGTGCGCCCATATTGCGGGCTACAAGCAAATATGGGGTGTTGCTATAATGGGGAGAAAATGGGGAACGCATAATGGGGTGAATTTTCTCCTTTAACCCCTTGTGAATATGAAAAATTGGGGTCTGCTAGTAATTTTTCATTTTCACAAATGTGTGCTTTGAAAAGCTTTTGCAAGTGTTTCTGCCTTCTCAAAAACACCGGTTTGGTAAAAAGTACCCTTTCTACCACTTAAAATGTTCGTACAGGGGTGCTCTTTCCAAAATGAGGTCACTTCTTGGGGTTTTCAGTTGCTGGGGACCTCAGGAAATTTTTAAACACGAAATGGCAATTAAAAAACCATGTCTGTTAATTCTAGCCTACAAAATCCATATTTTGCTGTTTGCCTCTAGAGGCCTGCTGTGCGCCCATACAGCGGGCTATGAGCACATATGGGGTGTTGCTATAATGGGGAGAATATGGGGAACGCATAATGGGGTGCATTTTCTCCTTCAACCCATTGAGAATATGAAAAATTGGGGTCTGCTAGTAATTTTTCATTTTCACAAATGTGTGCTTTGAAATGCTTTTACAAGTGTTTCTGTCTACTGTGAGACACCAATTTGCTGAAAACTACCGTTTCTACCACTTAAAATGTTCGTACAGGGCTGCTCTTTCCAAAATGGGGTCACTTTTGGGGGGTTTCCACTGTAGGGCCAGCTCAGGGTGTCTTCATGTGCGACATAGCTACCAATTATTATTCCAGCTAATTCCGCTCTCCAAAAGCCATGTGGTGCTCCTTTTACTCTGAAGCCTGCTGTGCGCCAGTACATTGAGCTACAAGCACATATGGGGTGTTGTCATATTGGGGGGGAAATGATGACCAAAATGTGGGGTGCATTTTGTCCCGTAGCCTTTGTGAAAGTGAAAAATGTTGGTGTTAAGCAATTTTTTTTGTTAAAAAATTGCAATTTTTCATTTTCACTGCCGTGTGTATCCTAATTCTAGGAAGCACCTTTGAGCTCAAAGTGCTCATCACACACCTTGAAAGATTCCTTGAGGGGTGCTCTTTCCAAAATGGGGTCACTTTTGGGGGGTTTCCAACTGTAGGGCCAGCTCAGGGTGTCTTCATGTGCGACATAGTTTGCAATTATTATTCAGGCTAATTCCGCTCTCCAAAAGCCATATGGTGCTCCTTCCACTCTGAAGCCTGCTGTGTGACAGTACATTGGGCTACAAGCAGATATGGGGTGTTGCCATATTGGGGGGGGAATGGTGACCAAAATGTGGGGTGCATTTTGTCCCCTTACCCTTTGTGAAAGTGAAAAATGTGGGTGTTAAGCAACTTTTTTGTCAAAAAATTGCAATTTTTCATTTTCACTGCCATGTGTATCCTAATTCTAGGAAACACCTTTGAGCTGAAAGTGCTCACCACACACCTTGAAAGATTCCTTGAGGGGTGCTCATTCCAAAATGGGGTCACTTTTGGGGGGTTTCCACTGTAGGGCCAGCTCAAGGTGTCTTCATGTGCGACATAGTTCGCAATTATTATTCCAGCTAATTCCGCTCTCTAAAAGCCATATGGTGCTCCTTCCACTCTGAAGCCTGCTGTGCGCCCATACATTAGTTTTTGTGCACATATGGGGTGTTTTTGTAAACTCAAGAATCGGGGTAATAGATTTTGAGTTTTGTTTTGCTGTTAACCCTTAATGTGTTTAATGAAAAATGGATTAAAATTTAAAATTTGCTCAAAAAAGTGAAATTTTGAAATTTTAGTCCAATTTTCCGTCAATTCTCATGGAACACATAAAGGGTTAACAAAGTTAGTAAAATTATTTTTGAATAGCTTGAAGGGTGTAGTTTCTAAAATGGGGTGATTTATGGGGACTTTCCACAATATAAGCCCCACAAAGTGACTTCATAACTGAACTGGTCCTTAAAAAATGAGTTTTGGAAATCTTAAAATTTTAAGATTTGATTCTAAACTTCAAAGCCTTATAACGTCCCAAAAAACTAAAATGTTATTTTCAAAATGATGCCAACATAAAGTAGACATATGGGGAATGTAAAATAACAACTATTTTTGGAGGTATTACTATGTATTTTGAAAGTAGATAAATTGAAATTTGAAAATTTTTCCAAATTTTTGGTAAATTTGGTAATTATTTATAAATAAAAATGAAATATTTGCCCCAAATTTACTACTGTCGTGAAGCACAATATGTGACGAGAAAACAATCTCAGAATGGCCTGGATAAGTAAAAGCGTTCCAAAGTTATTACCACATAAAGTGACACATGTCAGATTAGCAAAAATCATCCTGGGATTTAAGATGAAAAGTGGCTCGGTACTGAAAGGGTTAAATGCCATTTTACAGCACATTGGTGGGAAAAAGCACTAGGGTGGAAGAAGGGTGCTCACATTACCCTGAGAGGAAGTGGGGGATGGAGTCTGCCTGATTGGCTCCAAAGCCGACAGACAGCTCGGATGAGTCAATCGGTGCTGCAGTAGGCAGGGAGGTGTCCTTGAAGAACAAGCAGAGCATCATTCTGTGTTGGGCTGGGAATGAGGGTGGATAGTATAGTGTCTGACAGAAAAAAAGCTCTTAGGGAGTCAGGGACAGGCAAAAGTCACAATTAAGCGTGTATTCTACCACAAAGGATAGTAAAGGGAATGGATAGAATTACAAAGAAGAAGAATTGTATGTATAGAAAAGGAACAGGCAGGGAAAGCTCTCAGCCAGGGAGTGAGAAGTAAGGAACTCAGGCTGGGTGTCTCTCTAAGCAGAACTGCAGCTTCTGCAAACCTCAAAAGCACCTATGTAAAAGGACATTACTTTTTTCCCATTTTAACAGAAATCCTTTCTTTTTTGGAACAGTAGGGAGTGGAATAAGCACAAAACTGTACAACACGTGTATTACAGTACATCAATGTAGCTTTTTAAAGTAAATACACCTGAAATACTAGTCAAACTCTGAGTCAGTTCATCTCCACATAGTTCATTAAATTTTCTTATTTGTTTGTTTTAAAAATCGCATAAAAATGCAGGGTAGTTGGCAAAAACATCATTGAGTGATAAGGAAACCCATTTATTTATCTCCACAGAGTTCAATTTTTTTTATTTTTTGTTCAGGGAAATCTGAATCTGAACTTGGATTTGTGACATGCGCCATGATCACTAACGAACCTGAGTTTGGATTTAGATTTTGAAACATATACAGTGCCTTGCGAAAGTATTCGGCCCCCTGGAACTTTTCAACCTTTTGCCACATTTCAGGCTTCAAACAAAAAGATATAACATTTTAAATTTTTGGCGAAGAATCAAAAACAAGTGGGTTACAATTATGAAGTGGAACGAAATTTATTGGATCATTTAAACTTTTTTTGTAATAATAAAACTGAAAAGTTGGGCATGCAAAATTATTCGGCCCATTTACTTTCAGTTCAGAAAACTTACTCCAGAAGTTTATTGAGGATCTCTGAATGATCCAATGTTGTCCTAAATGACTGATGAAGATAAATAGAATCCACCTGTAAGTAATCAAGTCTCCGTATAAATGCACCTGCTCTGTGATAGTCTCAGGGTTCTGTTTAAAGCACAGAGAGCATCATGAAGACCAAGGAACACACCAGGCAGGTCCGTGATACTGTTGTGGAGAAGTTTAAAGCCGGATTTGGATAGCAAAATATTTCCCAAGCTTTAAACATCCCAAGGAGCACTGTGCAAGAGATCATATTGAAATGGAAGGAGTATCAGACCACTGCAAATCTAACAAGACCCGGCCGTCCGTCTAAACTTTCATCTCAAACAAGGAGAAGACTGATCAGAGACGCAGCCAAGAGGCCCATGATCACTCTGGATGAACTGCAGAGATCTACAGCTAAGGTGGGAGAGTCTGTCCATAGGACAACAATCACTCGAACACTTCACAAATCTGGCCTTTATGGGAGAGTGGCAAGAAGAAAGCCATTTCTCAAAGATATTCATAAAAAGTCTTGTTTACAGTTTGCCACAAGCCACCTGGGAGACACACCAAACATGTGGAAGAAGGTGCTCTGGTCAGATGAAACCAAAATCGAACGTTTTGGAAACAATGCAAAACGATATGTTTAGCGTAAAAGCAACACAGCTCATCACCCTGAACACACCATCCCCACTGTCAAACATGGTGGTAGCAGCATCATGGTTTGGGCCTGCTTTTCATCATGGAAGATGGTTAAAATTGATGGGAAGATGGATGGAGCCAAATACAGGACCATTCTGGATGAAAACCTGTTGGAGTCTGCAAAAGACCTGAGACTAGGATGGAGATTTATCTTCGAACAAGACAATGATCCCAAACATAAAGCAAAATCTACAATGGAATGGTTCAAAAATAAACGTATCCAGGTCTTAGAATGGCCAAGTCAAAGTCCAGACCTGAATCCAATTGAGAATATGTGGAAAGAGCTGAAACTGCTGTTCACAAACGCTCTCCATCCAATCTCAAAGAGCTCGAGCTGTTTTGCAAGGAAGAATGGGCAAGAATTTCAGTCTCTAGATGTGCAAAACTGATAGAGACATACCCCAAGCGACTATTCGTCGTTTAGGACAACATTGGATCATTCAGAGATCCTCAATAAACTTCTGGAGTAAGTTTTCTGAACTGAAAGTAAATGGGACAAATAATTTTGCACGCCCCACTTTTCAGTTTTATTATTACAAAAAAGTTTAAATGACCCACTTGTTGTTGATTCTTCACCAAAAATTTTAAATGTTATATCTTTTTGTTTGAAGCCTCAAATGTGGCAAAAGGTTGAAAAGTTCGAGGGGGCCGAATACTTTCGCAAGGCACTGTATATATACATATATTTATTTTTTTCCCTTATGTAACTCAATATTATATTTTAATATTGTTTGTTTGTTCCAGACAAATAAAATTTACATGCATTATTGCAATGCTTAGCTTTTGTAATAAACATTATTATGTAAAAGGATTAACATTCAAAGTTAATTTAGAAATGAAGATTTAGTACAATCTTTTCATTATAAAATATATTACCCAGGTGTATTATCTCTATTGTTCTAAAATGAAATAGAAATCTATACAGTGCAAATATATTACCTTTAGTTTATTTACTCTCGTTTTTATTTTATTATAATAAAATGAGATACTAATTATTGTGCCATTGCTGATCAACTATAGTATGTAATAGCATCATTTCAAAATAATAATTGGAAAGTTGAAACAACAGTAAATATCTCAACTGGAGGGGTTTTAGTAAACAAACTGTTTACAGTACCATAATGATTGTGATCTAGCAGATAGAATGTTCCTGGAGTTTTTTTGTTAGTTTTTTTAATGCTGCAGCAACATGCTATTTGTAAATCAATTGTCAAATATTAAATACACTGCAAAACATGCATTTTTTGCTGCACATTTCCTCGCTTTTGGTATGTTTTTTTAGGGTGGAATGTGTTTTTGTTTAATTAGGAAAGCTCTAAGTATGGCATTTTGTTTCAGGCATTTTCTCATGTATGTAAAAATGGGTGAATGAAAAAATTCTACACATAATACGATTGTAAAATGCTCCTGAAAATCACATGAGTAGTATCACATGGGATGTAACATACTAAGAAAAGAATATTTCCTGGAGTTTTTATTTTTTAAGGGTAAGATGTAGTTTCCAAAATGGGTCACTTATTGGGTTTCCACTGTATGAGTACCTAAGAGTCTCTGCAAATGTGATGTAGTGCCTGAAAACTTTTTGAAGGTTTCCTCTGTAGAGGTATCTCAAGGTCTCTTCAAATTTTGAAAACTATTGAAAAAAATTCTGCCCTCCAAAAGCCATTTGGTCCTCCTTTCATTCTGAGCCCTGCAATGTACCCATACTTTAGTTTACAATCACATACTGTATGGGGTGTTGCTCTGAAGAAAATGTTTAACAAATTGTGGGGTGCTTTTTCCCGTTACCTTTTGTGAAAATGAAAAAAATGAGGCTTATGCAACATTTGGGAGCAGCATGGTAGCTTAGTGGTTAGCACTGATGCCTTGCAGTGCTGGGGTCCTAGGTTTTTAAAATTCTACCTCCATTTTCCTTTAATTCCATGTGCAATCCGCATTTTGGCAGAACCATAGACTTGAATGGGGCCACGAACCATATTTTGCGGACAAGTATAGAATATGTTCTATCTTTTATGCAGACAAATGGAATGGACAAACGGATGTGGATAGCACACAGTGCGGTCCAATAGAAATGAATGGGCCTACATCTGATCCACAAAAATACGAAATGGATGAGGAAAGAAAAATACAGTAGAGTGAATGGGCCCCAAAAATGAAGAAAACTACTATCACCCAGGTCATATTACATTGCAGTACTCTCAATGCATATATTACATTATTTTATTATTTTGTTAGTTTATTATTTTGTTACCTTGTCTCTCCAATCTCCTCCCTTCTTTGTTTTGTTGCTTTTCTCAGTGATCACCACTATGAAGGATTTTCCATCCATGTCATGTGTCTAGTTGTGCAATTCCTAACACTGTATAGGTGCTCACCCACACATATTCCCTTAGTCCTAATTGTGCACTCTGCATATTGCAGAAAAGACGGCATTTGTCAGCAAAAAATGTGATGTTATACTGTCTGTTCGGAAGTAAGAGTTTGTATTTTCATTAAATGCTTGCACAGCACTGCCCCTATTTTGTTTGACTGCACCTATATCATGCACTGTTTTAAGCCAAGTGAAATCACTATTTGCAGTGCTGCATACAAATAAACTAATAAACTAAAAAGGTAAACCATTTCTCTTGTAATAATTGCTTTTTACAACAAATTTACAACCAGATGCCATCTGTTACATTATCCTTATAAAGACCAAGAATATATTTCTATATATTAGTGACCTGCCAATAATTTTTACTGCACAGATATAGGCAGCTTTATTTTGGACACTTGTGCCCGGATGGTCGCTTTAATTTCATTTGTTGTACTATTGTCCTTAGTGTTGAATGAATCAAAGTTAACAAATTGGAATTCAATCTGAATTTCAGAAAGAATTTGATTTGTCATGAAGACGAATTTCTTTGAGTTTTGTGGTAACAAATCAAATTTTCCTGAAAATATAAAAAAACTGTCCTCATCCAATTGATCGCGTTGAGACCATTGCAGCCATCTTGATTGAAGAAAACATGCCAAATTTCATGCACACTGATGTGTGACATCAACACATCATCACGCTGGCCAGTGGTGGTGATATCATCAGTCATCACCATGTCATCACGTCAGCGCAAGAGAGATTTGGCACGTTTTCATCAAACAAGATGTCCGTGAAGGCCTCTCTGCGATCAAATGGATGAGGTGAGTATGTATTTTTATTTTAAACCCCTGATTAACCTCTGAAAGGACTCAGTGTGCGCTCAGCATTGAACGCGGCATCTGAGGGGTTCAATGACAGGGACACGTGTGATCGTCATTCCCCACCATTGCACCTGCTACGTACATGGAATGCATTTTTTTTTGTATTAATGTGTTAAAACCGAAGCGGTGACCTCTGTACTTAGTATTAATGTGACATACAGTAATTGGTGACATAACCATCACACTCTTTCTATTAGTATTCTGCAAAATGTCATACCTTGATCAACTGTTAAGCCCGATTTAAGGTACCCTTGTGATGAACAAAAAAAAAGATACACATATATAACAAATTTGTGTACACTCTACCTCTCATACATGGAACTCCCCTGTAGCAGAAGCATTCTTCAACAGACATCTCCTGAAATCATCTACCAGTCTTTGACATTTACCTACCAGTCTTTGATTTTTTTTCCCATAGTGTGCATGGAGATTTTCTTAGTTTTGCATTACTTAATGTTTTTTTTTGTTTGTTTGTTTTTCACATACAGAAATATTCAAATCCCTCCTGAGCAATTTGATAGGGTTTAGATTTAGGATTTGTCCTGGTCATTTAAAGTTCATCTTTGTACCTGTCAAACTGGCTGACCTGTTGCACAGATGAAGGCATCAGTGTTGGTCCCATATACAAATGTGCTAGAATTGCTGAGAAAAATTAAGTTTTGATATATGCCATTATACCTAGAGGCTCAGCTCTCTCTGTAACTGCAACACTCTGTGCACTTTGATTGACAGGGCCAAGCAGTGTAAAACTGATTATACCTGCCTTGCCCTGTCAATGAAAGTGTAGAGTTTGCCACAACTGCAGAAAGCTGAGATTCTAGGAGTACCAGCAATGCCCCCATTGCTTCTAGAGGCTCATTTGAATATATTAAAATGTATTTTTTCTAAACAATGCGGGCACATATGAACATGGGGCTAGCACAGATGCCTTCAGCTGACAAGCACACATGCAACAGGTCAGCGAGGTTCATAGGTACAAATCTGCTGACAGACGCCCTTAAAGAATCCTCCTTTTATTTTCTGCCATTTCTTGGTGAAATTCCTGGTATGTTTAGTTATTGTCATGTTATAAGGTCTACTTTAAACTGATCCTTAATCTTCTGACAGAGGATTGCATATTATCATCAAGCATTCTCTAGTGCAATGAAGAATTTGCTGTTGGTTCTATGATGCTGAGTGCAAAAGAACCTGTGTTGAAAAGTCAATTTTTACAGTTAGTATCAGTTTTTCTAGTAAAATGCTGCACAGTCTATTTTTAATGCAATACACATGCACTTTAACATCAATAGTAGCAAGAGAAGCCTGAAGATAATGTGGTAATATTCTGGGGATATAAACTGAACCTTCTGGGATGGCCTGGCCTAGACAAGTTAGCAGTTGTGTGAAAACTTTTCCACTTGTAGATGATCTTCTGGACCATGAAATGTTTGATGCCTATTTATTTGGCAATCTTTTTAAATCTGTTCCCAGTAGAGATGAGCGAGCACTAAAATGCTTGGGTGCTCGTTATTCGAGACAAACTTTTCCTGATGCTCGGGTGCTCGTTTCGAGTAACGAACCCCATTGAAGTCAATGGGAGACTCAAGCATTTTTTGCAGGGGACCAAGGCTCTGCCTAGGGAAGGCTGGGTGAAAACCTGGAAACATCAGAAAATGATGGAAACACCACGGAAATGGACAGGAAACAGCAGGGGCAGCATGCATGGATGCCTCTGAGGCTGCCTAATCCCACCATTACCCCAAATTCTCCTGCAACAGCCTGGTGGTTACCCTCATGGCAATTGTGCTCACCCAGACCAAGAAAGGCGAGGCACATCCCCATCACATGTTAGGGAAGCACCCATCTAGGTGCAACGAAGGTCCATCACCGCCTGCAGGTGACACCACTGCTCATGCTGGCACTGCTGTGCTATCCCCTGCCCCACGACGCAGGCATAAGCCTGACACAGCATGGTGACAGCGTAGTGACACCAACAAATGATCAAGTTAGATTGAGGTAGCAGTCAAATGTCTGTAGGTGAGCCTCCCAAAAATTTGTTTTAGAGTGTCCGAAGTTGACCCTCCTAAAAAATTGTTTAGGAGTTTCTGTAGTTGACCCTTCTGTAAAATATTTTTTTGTTTTTCCTGTTATTAGTTTATGTACAACCCATGGCTGGCAAGGTGGCAATATATAGGTTTGCTTCACAGACGGTCCACTGCACCGTTACATTTTCTTCATCATTGCAAATTACTTTTTCACCAACTGTTGTCTGGCAATGATAAAGGGGAAGGTGAATCCACTGCCAAAGAAAACTGTCATCCTCCTACAAGTCTCCACTTGTTCTCAATTGAAAAGGGGATGTTCTTGCCGTGGCCTTCCTCATAGTGGCCGCTTCTGCGGACGACAGAGGTGGTGTACCTACTGACAGCCTGACCGAACACGATGGCAGACGGGGAGACATTTCCTCATGTAAAATTGTTTTGGAGTGTCTGTGGTTGACCCTCCTGTAAAATAGTTTTCTAATTTTTTTGGTTTTTCCTGTTATTAGTTTATGTACAACCCATGGCTGGCATGGTGGGAATATATAGGGAAGCACCCAACTAGGTGCAACGAAGGTCCATCACCCATACCCATGCTGGCACTGCTCTCCTATCCCCAGCCACATGATGCAGGCATAAGCCTGACACAGCATGGCGGTGACACCAACAAGTGACCAAGTTAGATGAGGTAGCAGGTGAGCCACCCAAAAATTTAGCCTGACGCAGCATGGCGGTGACAACAGAGTGACCGAGTTAGACTGAGGTAGCAGGAGGTGAAGCACGGATGGTAATTCGAAGGTGGAGGAGGAGGGGTTGGAGGAAGTGGCATAGTACTTCTGAGAAACCGTGAACGAAGTAGGCCGCACAATCCTCCAAGTGGGCAGTACATGAGCGGCCCCAAGGTCAGACTCGGTTAGAGTGACCGAGCTACACGACGGTAGCAGGTAGAGCACATTAAAAATTTAGCGTGGCCCTGTATGGCTGCGACAAAACATTGACCGAGCTACACAACGGTAGCAGGTAGAGCACATTAAAAATTTAGCGTGGCCCTGTATGTGGACATTGAGGGCTTGTGAATGTAGGTGGGCTGAACTTTTTTCTGCTTGCACTCCAATGTCTGCTGTAATGACAGCTGAACGTTGCGCAGGGACACATTGGTGGACAGTGTGGAGGATCATGGAGGCGAAGGGGTGGTTTTACGGCGGGAGGCGCTCGTGCTGGGGTCCTGGGCTGGGGAGGCAGCGAGTGACACAGCAAAGTAGAGGCAGCGAGTGACACAGGGGAAGGAGCAGTGGTGGGACCCGCATAAGGGGAACGGATGGCCTTGGTTCCATAATGTTTAGCACTCGTATACCTGCGCATGCTGGTGGTGGTTAGGCTGGTAGTGGTGGAACCCCCACTTAAAAATTTGGCATCAACTGGTACGGCTGTCAACATTGAGCTCGAACTAGTGGGGCATGTGTGGTATCGATTCTTCTCAGTTTAAAATCGCATACGTCACCTATCTTGGGACCATATATTTCATGGATTTTTCGAACACGGAAAAGGAAAAAGAGCTTGCTCTAGCCAGGGGACTGTCTTTTCTACTGCAGCTAAGGGGACTTGTCCATGCTCTGCCTATCATAGGTCAGGAGCCAATTAAAAGAGGAACCAAAAAAAATCTGTATAATGTCTAATATATCCCCTATCCGTTTTTAAAATGGTTTGGAGAGAGGGCCTGTAGGTGGGGGGCAGGCTGGGGGGAAGAAGGTTGAGCTGGAAAAGCCAGAGGAGTGCCCCCTTGGCTAGCGTGTGCGGTGGTGACAACAGCCGTATGGAGTTCGAATGACGACGCAGGACCCCAACTTAAAAATTTAGCATCAACAGGTACGGTTGTCAACTCTGAAATTTGTCAAGTGGGACATGTGTTCTATGCATTCTTCTCAGTTTAATACCGTATACGGCACCTTTCCAGAAAAATAGTTTGGAGAGAGAGAAAGAGAGGAAAAAGACGTATTTTTAAAAGTGACGTTCAGTATAGATCACTTCAAGAGAAAGAAAGGATTTTATGAAATGGATTTGTATCACTGAGAGCAAAAGAACCTATTTTATTACGTGATGTGCAGTATAGATCACTTGGAGATAAAAAGGGGAATGTGCAGACTTGGGCTGCTATAGTGCAAACCACTATGGTGGTGACAACAGAGTGAGTGAGTGAAACTGCGGGAGCAGGCAAACCACATAAACATTTTTCGTGGCCCTGTATGGCGGCGGTGACAAGAGAGTGACTGAGTTAGTATGCGGTAGCTGGTGAAGCACCCAAAAATTTAGCCTGACACAGCATGGCGGTTACACCACCAAAGACTTTGTCCGACTGAGAATGCAGTGAAATGGCTTTTGTTGAGCCTCCAAAAATTTTTTTTTCTTTTCGGAGCACATAAAGTCGACCCTCAGCCAAATTTTTTTTTTTAAATGTCGGTACTTGTGCCTCCTGAAAAATTGTTTTGGACTGTCTGTTTGACGCTCCTGAAACATTGTTTTACACTGTCTGTAGTTGACACTGCGGAAAAATTGTTTGGAGAGAGGGCCTGTAGGTGGCCCTCCGGAAAAATTGTTTAGAGAGAGGGCCTGTAGGTGGCCCTCTGGAAAAATTGTATAGAGAGAGGGCCTGTAGGTGGACCTCCGGAAAAATTGTTCTGAGAGAGCGCCTGTAGGGGGCCCTCCGGAAAAATTGTCTGGAGAGAGAGCCTGTAGGTGGACCTCCGGAAAAATTGTTTGAAGAGAGGGCCTGTAGGTGGACCTCCGGAAAAATTGTTTAGAGAGAGGGCCTGTAGGTGGACCTCCGGAAAAATTGTTTGGAGAGAGGACCTGTAGGGGGCCCTCCGGAAAAATTGTGGTAAAAGAGTGCCAGTTGGACCTCTAAAAAATTGTGTTTTTTTGGTCAGCGTTAGGCAAAGACGACAAGGAGGAGGAGGAGGAGTAGGAGGAGTAGAGAAGAGGAATCGGATACATAAGTAATGTAAATCTTTAGCTGGTTTCCCCCGGAGGAGATTTGAATTCCGGTGAAATCCAGGCTTTGTTCATTTTAATAAGCGTCACCCTGTCAGCGCTGTCAGTTGACAGGCGTGTACGCTTATCGGTGACGACGCCACCAGCTGCACTGCATACCCGCTCTGACAGCACGCTAGTGGAAGGACAGGCCAGCACCTCCAAGGAGTACAGCGCCAGTTCAGGCCACGTGTCCAGCTTTGAAACCCAGTAGTTGTATGGAGCAGAGTGATCGGTCCGGACATTGGTATGGTCAGCTAGGTACTCCCTCACCATCTTTCTGTACAGCTCCCCCCTACTCTGCCTAGACTGGGGACAGGTGACAATGTCTTGCTGGGGTGACATAAAACTGGCAAAGGCCTTGGAGAGCGTTCCCCTGCCAGTGCTGGACAAGCTGCCTGCTCGCCTCCTCTCCCCCGCTACTTGGCCCACAGAACCACGCCCTCTGCCGCTAGCGGCGTCAGATGGGAAGGATTGTTTCAGCTTGTGCACCAGGGCCTGTTGATATTGATTCACTCTCATACTCCTTTCCTCTACAGGGATGAGAGTGGAAAGGTTCTGCTTGTACCGTGGGTCCAGGAGAGTGAACACCCAGTAATCGGTGTTTGAAAAAATTCTTCTAACGCGAGAGTCACGGGATAGGCAGCCTAACATGAAGTGTGCCATGTGCGCCAGAGTCCCAACACGCAAGTATTTCCTCTCCTCACTGGCCTGACTCTCCATTTCCTCCTCCTCCAAGTCCTCCTCTTCAGCCTAACATGAAGTCTGCCATGTGCGCCAGAGTCCCAACACGCAAGAATTCCCTCTCCTCACTGGCCTCACTCTCCATTTCCTCCTCCTCCTCCTCCTTCTCCAAGTCCTCCTCTTCAGCCCATACATGCTCAAGAGTTAAGAAGGACTGAGCACTGGTACCCTTTTCTGTCTCGCCGACATTCTCCTCCTCTTCTTCCTCATGCCCTTCCTCCGATACATGCTGAGAAACAGACCGGAGGGTGCTCTGGCTATAAAGCGACGTATCTTGCTCCACCGTGTCTTGTGACAAGCGCAAAGCATCCGACTTCATGCTGAGCAGTGAGTTTTCAACAG
>ONZH01001857.1:0-23058 GCA_900303285.1 Rhinella marina | reverse complement strand
CAGAGAATTACAAGCCTCCAGCAGATATGGGAATAAAATATCCTGGAATGTGTCATAATATTTCATAGTGAGACCATCAGGTCCAGGGCTTTTATTTAAGGGAGTATGTTTCAGGGCATTTTTTAATTCAGCTAGGGTAAAGGGACTAGTCAGAGCCGCCCACTGTTCAGGTGTCGTCTTAGGGAGATTGAGGGAGGTGAGCCACTGCTCAGTAGTGCCTAGAGTATCGACACCATCCGGGAAGACGTGATCAGCCTTAATATTATATAATTGAGTGTAGTATTCAGTGAGTCTGGCCGCTATGCGATCAGTTTGCAGTAAGGACTGAGCTGTAGCTGATTGGACAGAGTGGATGTATGAGTGAACCTGTTGCTTCTTCACTTGCGCCAACATGAATTTAGAGGCCTTATCCCCGTGCGCGTAGTACTTAAATTTAGAGGAGAGGTACGCTTTAGCTGATCTGTCATTTAGTTTGGTCTTAAGCTGAGACCTGAGATGCTCTAGTTCCTGATAGAGGTCTGAGGTTAATTGTTTCTTATGCTTAGCCTCAAGAGATTGTATTCTGGATTGCAGAGATATAATCTCCTCTTCTCTACATTTTTTAATATGAGTTCCCAGCGATATGAAGCAACCCCTCACTACCGCCTTGTGTGCCTCCCATGTGGTACTAGGCGAAACTTCCCCTGTAGCATTGAAAGCAAAGTAGTCTTTCAGCTTATTTTCAATAGAGGACACATAATTGGGATTATGCAGGACTCTCTCGTTTAATCGCCACAACATTTCTCTTTTCGGGAGACTGCGGGACTTAAACTGTAAGAATACAGAGGCATGGTCTGATAGTGTAATAGAACCAATAGAGGCCTTGACGCATTGGGGTAATAAAGCAGTTGAGACAAATATATAGTCAAGCCTCTGATATGAAGAGTGAGCAGGTGAGTAATAAGAGTAGTCCTTGGAGGTGGGATGTAAGGCCCTCCAGCTATCTACCAACCCCAGTTTCGCCAAATTGTTTCGTATATATCTCAGTGAAACTCTGGAAAGGGATGAAGTACCTGTTGATGTGTCATACTCTGGATGTAACGCCACATTCAAATCCCCCCCCAGTAACGTAATACCTTCAGCAAATTTTTGAAACTCCTCCAGAGTACGCCTGATCCAGGGAGTCTGGGATGTGTTAGGAGCATAAATATTACCTATCGTGATCACTTGAGTACCCAGCACACCCTTCACAAAAACATATCTTCCACGGTCATCAGTAAGGGTTGAACGCACCACCAGGGGGAAATTTCGATGTATTGCAACACTAACTCCTTTGGAAGCAGAGTCAGGGGAGGTACTATGGTACCATTGGTTGAAAAGTAGGTGTTTCAGATGTGGAATGTGTTGCCGCTTAAAATGGGTTTCCTGTAACAACAAGACATCAACTTTAAGTTTGTTCATCATATTGCAAATCTGACTCCTCTTGGTGGGCACGTTCAACCCCCTAACATTATATGAATAGACATCAACCGTAGTCATTTTTGTAATGTAAAAGAGCATCCGCACTCAGTATGACCGTCACGTTTAACAAGTCCTTCAAAGAGATCATTACTCTAAGATATTTTGCCCTAGAGGGACGATCGGTAGGAACACAGGGGAGGGAAATCAGGGTAAACAGTATGTTAACCATAGAAAGACCCTGTAGAAGTATAGTGCTAAAGGTGTGTACAGACAATGCCGGGTGATGACAATAAATAAAAACATTGGATGCATGAATAAAATCTATGAAACAATAAACTAAGGAATCAGCTCCAGAACGGAGCAATAAGTGAGAACACATGGTGAACGTAGGCTGTACAGAAGTAGGATCAGTAGGAGGAGCGGGCAGCTCACAAAACATGGGAGATGTTCATCTAAGGGCCAAGGCCCTGTGTAGGAAGATGTTAAAATGGATGAAAGAAATTAAAAGATAGTGCAGAAGATGTGAGGCAAAATGAAAGATAGGATAATGAGATACTAGTAAGTTCTGCTCAACAAATGGTGTAGCACTCATATGTGTCTGCATCTAGCAAACATGTAGGTATTGGAGGTAGAGCAAACAACACTGAAAGTCAGTCCGCGTCGCCACAGAGCAATTCAATGTAAAAAATCTACTGATGGCAAGTAAGAAGTATATAAAAAATAAAAGATAGTGCAGGAGAAGGAAATGAAAAGAAAGATAGTTAAGGAAGAATCAGTTCACTATGTGGCTAAGCGTGTAGAAGAGCTCCACAGCAGTCTCACCACTCGCAGATCCCTTATATAGAAGATGAATGAAGATCTATGGGGGTTCAATCAGTGTCCATGTGGATCCTCCTAGGCGTTAGTTTGCCTGATCTCCTTTTCTGTCTCTGCGTCTTCACCGATCCAGCTGGGGTCCACGGAACAACCAACGGGAGAGATGGCAGGAGTGTAAGTTCCTGCACGGAGTTCCAATCCGGTATCTGCAGATCTTCCATACCCAACATATCGTACGTGCGCTGTAGATCTGAATAGGCGCGAATAACGATCTTCTTATCCGGAGTATTCATCAAAAGACCAAAAGGGAATAGCCACCGGTAGGTAATTCTACATTCCCTCAGGACTTCAAGGAGAGGACGAAGGGTTCTCCTTTTCTTCAAGGTAAGGGGAGAGAGATCCTGGAAGATCGATATGGAGGAACCTTCATACTGCAGGCGTTGTGAGGTTCTCGCAGCTTTCACAATCCTTTCTTTAGTTTGGAAGGATGTCAGTTTGCATATTATATCCCGTGGGGGATCATTCGGGCTCGGGGCCAGCCGAAGGGCTCTGTGGGCCCTATCAAAAGTAATGTCTGCTGCGTTTCCGTGCCCGAGGAGATCTGCAAAGAAGGCCGCAAGCGGGTCATGAGGGCCTCAGCTGGCACAGATTCTGGAAATCCTTTCAAGCGTAGGTTGCTTCGGCGTCCACGATTGTCCTGGTCCTCCAATTGCGAGTATAGGCAATTCAAATGTGCTTGCGTATCATCCAATTTATGGGTGACCGACGTCCCGAAGTCTACTATGGCGGCTTGTGAGGTTTCCAGCGTTTCCACTCGTTCCCCCAGTTGTCTCATGTCATGTTTTAGATCTTTGATCTCTTGCATAAGGGGATCTAGTGCATCTGCAAGTAGCTGCCGCATGAATGTCCTGGAGACCGGGAGGCTGTCTTGGGAGGCAGCGACTTCAGCATCGCTCCCTTCAGCTTCTTCAGAGTCAGAGGCTTCTGGCCTAGTGCGCGCTTCTTGGTGAGTCGCCATCTTGTCAGGTTTCCTCGGCTGATGCGCACAAGCTTTTTTAACGAACCTGTCTAAATCTCCTTGGCCCGGAACTTGCTTAGCGGGACCCACGGCCTCTCTGGATTTGTCTCTGCTGTTTTTGCCCATGTTGCTCAGAATTAAGTAGCATATATCGCCCACTCCGGTATGATCCTAAGCAGAGCTCACACAACTACGTGCATGCGGCTCTGCTGCCAGGCCACGCCCCCCGTAAACTCCCACTTAAATGTAACTATTCAGGCTTGGCAATAATAAAGTGCAGGGGAACACAGTAACTCATATCAGATCCCCAAGCCACTCTGTTGCCACTGAAATGGCTTAGGTATACCTATTTCATGTAGAATTGGTTTGTCAAAAAAGGTATGTATGACAAACCACTCTCCTATATATCGGGGACCAAGAGCAGAGGATAGCTGCTTCAGAGAGCATATGGCTAAACTCTTTTCAAATAATCTTGACGACCCCTACAGGAGAGCACTCGCTACCTATAACGTGCTGTTATGTTCGCAGCCCAACGAGTTTCTACTGTTGTATACAGCTATTCATCAGGGGCCAAAACTTAATGGACAGACAATAACAAACAAACAAACACACAATAGCGCTGCACGCCGCTGATATCGGGCGTGCAGCAGGCAGCATGCGGCGCTAGGATGGCCGTAACACGGCCGCTTCCCGCCGCTACATTTGAAGACCTAAGCCACACCCCCTTAGGGATACTGCCAATCAGATGAGCGTACGATCCTCCAATGGAGCGGAGAGAGCGGGGGACACTTCTCTTACAGTAACGCTCCCAGACATAATGATTGGTCTCCCCTATTATTATATTATGCATTCGCAATTAGCGGTAAGTATTTACAGGAAATATATGATGTAGGAGAATAAATAAAGGGGGTGGTATCAGAACAAAGAATGTCACCAAATTATCGTGGACGGCGCTCTCCTATGTTTACCTCCTCTGGCGTAACAGTGTTGGATATAAGACGATATCACAGCTACCATCATTAAGGGAAACGCCAGTCCACAATACTACAAAAGATGGATATCATCACACACAGAAATAATAAAGTACAACAAGATACACATGTATCCCTATACAATCCAGGATACGGCCCACATGTAATTAGCTCATATCAGGCAACTGAAAGGTACACTGTATCCACAATGAGGACAGAGTCATATATAATAGAGTGGTATATCATATTCAGTAGTACACCAGTATCATCATTTTATTCTATAAAACATGTGTATGATATATAATCATTTAAGCCACGGGGATTCAATGTATTCAATGTAAATGTCCATTGTGTCTCTTTTCTTAGTAAAAGGGCATCCACATTGCCCCCTCTTGCTGGCGTTTTCACATGTTCCATCCCTTGGAACTTGATGCAGTCCAGCTTGTTCGGGTGACATTCTGCAATATGTCGGGCAATAGGCGTGTCGTTATTCTTACTAATATCTAGAAGATGTTCACCAATACGCCTCCTAAACTCACGACGAGTCTTCCCCACATATTGCTTTTTGCAAATGCATGTAGCTACATACACAACCCCTATCGTTCCGCAGTTTATGAACGATCTGATCCCATAACTGCATCCAGTGACCGTACTTGTCACTGTGTCCCCTTTTTGGATGGCTTTACACACACATCCCCTACATGGAAAAGTGCTGTTAGGTCTATTCGGGAGCCAAGTCTCTCTTGCTGGGGTATTAAAGGCACTATGAACCAGCTTATCCCTTAGATTCGCCCCTCATTGATAGGTAATGCTTGGAAAATCCCCTACAAGTGGGCCAATTACCGGGTCTGATTTCAAGATCTCCCAATTATCTTTCAAGACTTTGCGGACCTCCATATGTGCCACATCAAATGTGCTGATAATACGTGTCAGCGTGCTAGATGGTGTGCATGCTTTGGGGTGTAAAAGATCCTCTCTATTACATGCAGCCGCATGTTAATAGGCTCTTTTAAGTGAAGACATGGGGTATCCCCTTTGTATGATCCTGGTCTGGAGTTCATTTGAGGCCTCTCTGAGATCATCCTATTCAGAACAATTACGTCTGACCCTAAGATACTGACCCTTAGGGATGCCCTGTTTTAAAGGGACAGGATGACTGCTCTCCCATCTTAGCAGGGTATTAGTGGCCGTTGGTTTTCTGAATACTTTGGTTACCAGTTTTCCGGACCTGCTCTTGTTGATTGTCAGATCCAGGAAGGTGTGTTGACTTTCGCTCACCTCGGATGTGAAGAACAACCCTAAGTCATTGATATTAAGGGCCGCTACAAAGTCCTCAAAACTCCTCCTGGTACCATTCCATAGAATGAAGATGTCATCTATGAACCTCATCCATAAACTTATGGATGAGGTCCACTGTTCCATCCTTCCATCAGAAACCACGGTCCTCTCCCACCAGCCCAGGTAGAGGTTAGCGAACATGGGGGCACAAGGGCTCCCCATCGCCACCCCCCTGAGCTGGTGGTAGATCTTGTGATCAAACATGAAGATGTTGTGATCTAAGATGAATCTTAATAGATCCACAACAAGATCATTATGAGCGGCTAGATGCACACCCCTTTCTTGTAGAAACACCATTACTGCCTCACAGCCCTTATCGTGAGGTATGGAGCTATAGAGGGCTTCCACATCAAGGCTCGCTAATAAGGTGTTCTCGTCACAATAGATGTCATTAAGTTGTCTCAAGACATCCATTGAATCCCTCATATACGATGGGAGACTAGTTACAAAGCACCTCAGGATTTGATCCACATAGATGCTAATTTTTTCAGGGAGGCTCCCCACTCCAGATACGATAGGTCTCCCCTTAAGGGGATTTAACCCCTTATGCACCTTAGGGAGGCTATAGAAGACTGGTAGAACAGGAAACTCTGGAAGCAGGTATGAATGCTCCAACTTACTGATGAGGCCACGTCTCCTGGCATCACTCAGTATCCCTGCAAGCTCCAGCTTATATCCCTCCATTGGGTTGTTCCCCAGTCTTCTATAGCATGAACCATCTTTTAAGATGCGTTCACACATGGCCACATACCCCGCAGTATCAAGGACCACAACATTGCCCCCTTTATCAGAGGGTTTTATCACAATGCTAGAATCCCTCTGCAGGGCATACAACGCCTCTCTTTGCTCAAATGTAAGGTTCTGCTGATATGAATGACTTTGTTGTAGAGACCTCAATTTTTCAGTGGTAATTGCGAGAAAAGCATCAAGGGGCGAAAAGTCATCAAGTTGGCCCTCAGAAACATTGCCTGTTGGCTCAGCGTTTGTGTGCAAAGAGGAGGAGGAGAGGAGAGGATACTTAAAAAATCTTCATGTTGAGCTTCTTTCCCCCGGTGGAGATTTGCATTCCGGTGAAATCCAGGCTTAATTAATTTCAATAATCTGTCAGCGCTGTCAGTTGACAGGCGTGTACGCTTATCAGTGATGATGCCACAAGCTGCACTGAAGACCCGCTCTGACAACACTCTAGCGGCAGGTCAGGCCAGCACCTCCAAGGCGTACAGCGCCAGTTCGGGCAACGTGTCCAGCTTTGCAACCCAGTCGTTGTATGGAGCAGAATGATCACGCAGGACGTTGGTATGGTCAGCTAGGTACTCCCTCACCATCTTTCTGAACAGCTCCCCCTGCTGGGGGACGGGTGACATAGTCTTGCTGGGGCGACTTAAAACTGGCAAAGGCCTTGGAGAGTGTTCCCCTGCCAGTGCTTCACAAGCTGCCTGCTCCCCTCCTCTCCCCCGCTAGTTGGCCCACAGAACTACGTCCTCTGCCACTAGCGGTGTCAGATGGGAAGGATAGTTTCAGCTTGTGCACCAGGGCCTGTTGATATTGATTCACTCTCATACTCCTCTCCTCTACAGGAATGAGAGTGGAAAAGTTCTGCTTGTACCGGGGGGCGCGGGAAAGGTAGCCTAACATGAAGTCAACCATGTGCGCAAGAGTCCCAACACGCAAGAATTCCCTTTCTTCAATAGGCTGACTCTCCATTTCCTCCTCCTCCAACTCCTCCTCTTCAGCCCATACACGCTCAACAGATAAAAAGGAATGAGCACAGGTACCCTCTTCAGTCTTGCCAACAGTCTCCTTCTCTTCCTCCTCTTCCTCCTCATTCTCCTCCTCCTCCTCCAATACGCGCTGAGAAAAAGACCTGAATGTGGTCTGGCTATCAAGCAACATATCCTCTTCCCCCCCATCTCCTGTGACAAGCGCAAAGCCTCTGACTTCATGTTGAGCAGTGAGTATTCCAACAGGCAAAGCAGCGGGATGGTGAGGCTGATAATGGCGGCATCGCCGCTGACCATCTGTGTTGACTCCTCAAAGTTGCTTAACACCTGACAGATTTCAGACATCCACGTCCACTCCTCATTGTAGACTTGAGGAAGCTGACGAACCTGACTACCAGTTCTCGTGGAAGTTGTCATCTGGCAGTCTACAATCGCTCTGCGCTGCTGGTAAACCCTGGCTAACATGTGTAATGTGGAATTCCATTGTATGGGCACGTCGCACAACAGTCGGTGAGCTGTCAGTTGTAAGCGCCATTGCACTGCCCTGAGAGTGGCAGCATCTGTGGTTGACTTGCGGAAATGCGCACAGATGCGTCGCACCTTGGTGAGCATATCAGACAAATTGGGGTAGGTCTTGAGGAACCGCTGAACCACAAGATTGAATTGTTGTTACTTTGGGAAATAGTATTGGTGTATAATGGCACATGTGTGAGTTGCAGAGTTGCAGAGCCGCCACCAGGTTACACCCGTTGTCGCACACAATCATGCCTGGTTTGAGTTTCAGCGGCGCCAGCCAAAGATCGGTCTGCGCCGTGATGCCCTGTAACAGCTCTTGGGCGGTGTGCCTCTTGTCACCTAAGCTCAGCAGTTTCAGCACCGCCTGTTGGTGCTTATCCACGGCAGTGCTGCTGCGCCTAGAGCTACCGACTGAAGGCGCCGTGTTCACAGATTGTATTTGATAGTAGGAAGAGGAGGAGGGGTTGGAGGAAGAGGCATAATAAGTCTGAGAAACTGTGACCGAGATAGGCCCTGCAATCCTTTGTGTGGGCATTACATGAGCGGCCCCAGGGTCAGACTCGGTCCCAGCCTCCACCAAGTTAACCCAATGTGCCGTCAGTGAGATATAGTGTCCCTGCCCGCCAGCACTTGTCCACGTGTCCATGGTTAGGTGGACCTTCTCAGTAACCGCGTTGGTCAGGGCACGGATGATGTTCTGTGACACGTGCTGGTGTAGGGCTGGGACGGCACATCGTGAAAAATAGTGGCGGCTGGGGACCAAGTACCGAGGGACAGCCACCGCCATCAGGTTGCGGAAAGCCTCAATCTATACCAGTCTATAGCGCAGCATCTCCAGGCTCAGCAGTTTGAAAATGTGGACGTTTAGGGCTTGTGCATGTGGGTGGGTGGAATTGTATTCGCGTTTGCGCTCCAATGTCTGATGCAAAGACAGCTGAACGCTGCGCTGGGACACATTGGTGTAGGGTGTGTAGGATCGTGGAGGTGAAGGGGTGGTTGTAGCCGGGGTCCTTGGCGGGGGGGTTGACTCGCAAAGCCAGCATGTGACAAAGGGGAAGGAGCAGTGGTGTGATCCGCAGGAGGTGAACGGCCTTGGTTCCATTGAGTCGTGTGTTTAGCACTCATATGCCTGCGCATGCTGGTAGTGGTTAGGCTTTTAATGGTGCCTCCCCTGCTGATCCTGGTGTGGCACAAGTTGCACACCACGGTCCGTCGGTCATCCTCACTTTCTTTAAAGAACCTCCAGACTTGCGAACATCTAGGCCTCGGCACAGGAGCTTCACTCCGTGAAACAGTTGCTGATCTACTTACTTCCAACCTGTTCTGGTGCTGCACTTGCCTCCCCCTCAGAAGCACTGTCTTGACTAGGCTTACCAACCCAGCTCAGGTCAGTCACCTCATCATCCACCAGCTCTTCCTCCGATTCCTCACTCTGCTCCCCCCTGGGACTTACTGCCCTGACAACAATGTCAATGTCTGACAACCGTGTCTCATCATCATCATTATCCGACACCTCTTGACGCACTACTTGCACTAAGTCCACACTCTCATTACCCACAGACTGCGAAAGTTCTAAATTTTGGGCATCGGGACAGAGGAGCTGCTCAGGTTGCTGTTGAGCAGTGGTTTGTGTCTCTGGGTAGGGTCCTGAAAAGAGTTCCTGTGAGTATGTCGAATCTGAATCCATATTTTCCATGGGGGGGGGCAGGCTGGGGGGAAGGAGGTTGAGCTGGAGGAGCCAGAGGTCTACTCCCTTGGCTAAGTTGGGTGGACTGCGTGGAAGACTGGGTGGTGGATAAATTACTGGACACATTATCCGCTATCCACGTCATCACCTGTTCGCACTGTTGTGGTTTCAGTAGTATTGTACCACGTGACCCTGTAAGTTGCGAGATAAAGCTAGGGAGTGAAACTCTGCGGCGTTCCACTGCTCTCTCATCAGTAGGTACTGTGTCACCCTGCCCAGGACCACGGCCTCTGCCCCCCTACATCACTTGGACGCCCACGTCCTCGTCCTCGACCCTTAGCCCTTGGGTTCAACATTTTGTGTAATTACTAAACTGTATAATTAATATTTGAGGCCAAAAACGTATTCTCTAGACTGTGGCTAGTGTACCACACACCACAGAATTTTTCACTGGACTGTATTAAATGTATCTGAGAGAAAAAACGCATTCTCTAGACTGCGGCTAGTGTACCGCACAACACACAATTTTTTACTGCACTGTAGGATATATAACTGAGAGAAAAAATGTGTATTTTGTAGACTCCGGCTAGTGTGCAGCACACAACAGAATTTTTCACTGCACTGTAGTATATATGACTGAGAGAAAAAAACTTATATTTTCTAGACTCCAGCTAGTGTAACGCACACCACACAATTTTTCACTGGACTGTAGTATATATAAGTGATAAAAAAAAAACATTTTTTCTAGACTGCGGCTACTGTACCGCACACCACAGAATTGTTCACTGAACTGTAGTCACCGCCATGATGTGTCATGCTAAATTTTTGGGTGGTTCAGCTGCTATCTTAGTCTAACCAAGCCACTCTGGGGTTCACCCCCATGCTGTAAACTGCAATCTCAGTCAAACTTTGTAATTTAGAGGTTCACCACCAAGGTGTGCTAGACTACAATTTTAGCTGGTTCACCTGCAATCTCAGTCACAGACTGTCATTCAGGGGTGCACCACCATGCTTTTTTAAACCATTTGTTTCTGAGCGTCACCTCCAGGCTCTCACCCATGATTTTTTGGAGGCTTGCCACTGCCCTGTCAGCCAAAATTGTCTTCAAGGTCACCGGCGGCCTCTCCAACAACAACTTCAAGGACGGTTACTACCAGGCCCTGGCACACAAACATTGTCTTGAGGGGCACTGAAAGGCTCTGCACCCACCCATATGTGGAGACTAATAGGTGGGTGCAGTGTGCGTCTTAGCCCATCTGGAATTAGGAAAGCCGGGCACTGTGCTTGGAGGTCTGCCGTGGACAGGGTGGGTGGGTGGTGGGTGCGTGTTTTCCCGTCTGGGATGGGGAGAGCTGGGCACTGTGCTGGGAGAACTTTGTGTACGCTGTGGACTACTGGGTGGGTGCGGAGAGGGAGACGCTTATGCCTGCGTCGTGGGGCGGGGGATAGGACAGCAGTGCCAGCATGAGCAGTGGTGTCACCCACAGGCGGCGATGGACTTTCGTTGCACCTAGTTGGGTGCTTTCCTAACATGTGCCAGTGCATGTGCCTTGCCCATCTTGGTCTGGGTCAGCACAATTGTCTTGAGGGTCACCACCAGGCTGTTGCCCAGAATTTGGCGTAACGGTACGATTAGGCAGCCTCAGAGGCATCCATGCATGCTCCCCTGCTGTTTCCTGTCCATTTCCGTGGTGTTTCCATCATTTTCTGAAGTTTCCAGGTTTTCATGCAACCTTCCCTATGCAGAGCTTAGGTCCCCTGCAAAAAATGCTCGAGTCTCCCATTGACTTCAATGGGGTTCGTTATTCGAAACGAGCACCCGAGCATCAGGAAAAATTTGACTCGAATAACGAGCACACAAGCATTTTAGTGCTCGCTCATCTCAACTGGCTGAATCCCATGCCTGGTTCAAAGGCTATTTGTCAGCCTCTGAGCCAAGCAGGGCAAGCTCCTTCCAAGGATCATGTGATCCTCAACCTGCACAGGTGATTCCAAAACATTTGAAGTCATTTGAAAATGTTTGTGAAATTCAATATGTTTAGAATTGATTCCCTATTAATGCTTTATATACAGCATATTTCAGAGTTGCTGAGCACTTACCGTATTTTTCGCTTTATAAGACGCACCTGATTATAAGACGCACCCCAGATTTTAGAGTAGGAAAGTAAGAAAAAATTTTTCATCACACCTCATATCAGACCCCCCCATAAATTTCAGGACATCACATCAGACCCCCATATGAGCCCTCCATGTCAGAACCCCATCAGCCCTCCATGTCAGACCCCCATCAGACCTCAAATCAGCCCACTGTGCCCCCATCAGACCTCAGATCAGCCCACTGTGCCCCCATCAGACCTCAGATCAGCCCACTGTGCCACCATATCAGCCTATTGTACCCCATCAGACCTCAGATCAGCCAACCCAGCCCCATAAGCATAAAATAAAAAACTCTCTTACCTGTCCTGCGCCGCGGCTCCCCTCCTAGTCCGGCGCTCCTCTGGCTTCTAAGGCCGGCGCTGCACTGTCACTTGACTGCGTGCAGCGTCAAGTCATAGTGCGCGCACCACGTCCTGCCGCTGTACGCGGTCAGGACAGTGCAGCGCCGGCCCGGTGAAGACAGGAGCGCCGGACCCGGAGGGGAGCCGCGCCGCAGGACAGGTAAGAGAGTTTTTTATTTTATGCTTATGGGGCTGGGTGGGCTGATCTGAGGTCTGTTGGGGGTCCGGCACCTGATACATACAAGTGAGCGCTTCCATAATGGAAGCGCTCAATTGTATTCTCTTTATAAGACGCACCGCAATTTTCCCCCTACTTTTGGGGGGAAAAAAGTGCGTCTTATAAAGCGAAAAATACGATAAATTAATCTGTCACTAGAGTTTACATTATTAAACCACTGACATGCTGCTATAGTGACTACCATTATAACCATGCTCTGTGTTATCATTAGGCAGAAAAGGAAGCTATAAAACTGCTAGATGGTGCTCACCAACAGTCAACTAGGTGGTGCTGCAATGGTGACTAGTCACTATGTCCTTGCTGTTAACACCCTCACTCTTACTTGATTTACATCCTGCTCTTTTTTTTCTTACACAATCAAGATAGAATAAGCTGATTATGAAAACATCTTGACTAGTGTTGAGCGAAGCATTTGTAGTAGAATTCGGTCCAAAGTTTAGGAAAACTGATTTATAACAAATCTGAATTTCCTTGCGCTTCTCAGTAACAGATCCGTTTTTCCTAAAATGGCGGCTGCACATGTTACAAAGTAATAAGCCAGGGAACGCAAGATCACCCATAATGCTGCGCAACCAGCCAATCTGCAGATCCCTGTGATGTCACAGCCCTATAAAACCCTCTTCCTGCGCTGTCTACGCCTTTTTCTGTGAACTAAGCAAAGGGAGAGACATGGCAAACGCTCGTGTGCTATGTATAGTGCTTTTGAAAGTGATTAATAGAAGAGTATTATAGAGGGAGAGTGCAGGGAGAGTGCAGGGGGACTGCAGAGAGACTGCAAGGAGAGTGCATGGAGAGTGCAGGGAGACTTATTCTGCGTCAGTTTCAGTTATGTATTCCTACATTTACTTAGGCCCCATTCACATGACCGTATTGAATGGGGTCGTATCGATCCACAAAATTGCGGAATAGATGCGGCCCCTTTCACCTCTATGGGGCTTTTAAAGCATGTCCTATACTTGTCCGTGCGCACAGACAAGTATAGGCATTTTCAATGGGGCCGCACAGCGTGTGTTCCGAGCGCTGCGGAACACACGCCAGGTGGACCCCGTATATTTGCGGGTCCGCAGTAATGCGGGCCCGCAAATATACGCTCGCGTGAATGGGGCCTTCCTACATCACCCGTAAATGTAATTCATCTCTTCATTACTTGAGGATTATGTGACTTGTATTCTTTGGTTGAACGCTTTATGTGTTACTCCTGAGTGCTGTTAGGGAAGCTTTAACATGATTTATTACACACATAACTGCTTTCTATATGGTCTTATATACAGTGCCTTGCGAAAGTATTCGCCCCCCTGGAACTTTTCAACCTTTTGCCACATTTCAGGCTTCAAACAAAAATATATAACATTTTAAATTTTTGGTGAAGAATCAACAACAAGTGGGTCACAATTTTGAATTTTGAAGTGGAACAAAATTTATTGGATCGTTTAAACTTTTTTTGTAATACTAAAACTGTAAAGTGGGGCGTGCAAAATTATTTGGCCCCCTTGCACTAATACTTTGTTGCGCCACCTTTTGCTGCGATTACAGCTGCAAGTCACTTGGGGTATATCTTTATCAGTTTTGCACATCTAGAGACTGAAATTCTTCCTTTGCAAAACAGCTCGAGCTCTTTGAGGTTGGATGGAGAGCATTTGTGAACAGCAGTTTTCAGCTCTTTCCACATATTCTCAATTGGATTCAGGTCTGGACTTTGACTTGGCCATTCTAAGACCTGGATACGTTTATTTTTGAACCATTCCGTTGTAGATTTTGCTTTATGTTTGGGATCATTGTCTTGTTGGAAGATAAATCTCCGTCCTAGTCTCAGGTCTTTTGCAGACTCCAACAGGTTTTTATCCAGAATGGTCCTGTATTTGGCTCCATCCATCTTCCCATCAATTTTAACCATCTTCCCTGTCCCTGCTGATGAAAAGCAGGCCCAAACCATGATGCTGCCACCACCATGTTTGACAGTGGGGATGGTGTGTTCAGGGTGATGAGCTGTGTTGCTTTTACGCCAAACATATAGTTTTGCATTGTTTCCAAAAAGTTGGATTTTGGTGACCAGAGCACCTTCTTTCACATGTTTGGTGTGTCTCCCAGGTGGCTTGTGGCAAACTGTAAACAAGACTTTTTATGGATATCTTTGAGAAATGGCTTTCTTCTTGCCACTCTTCCATAAAGGCCAGATTTGTGAAGTGTGTGACTGATTGTTGTCCTATGGACAGACTCTCCCACCTCAGATGTAGATCTCTGTAGTTCATCCAGAGTGTTCATGGGCCTCTTGGCTGCATCTCTGATCAGTCTTCTCCTTGTTTGAGATGAAAGTTTAAAGGGACGGCCGGGTCTTGGTAGATTTGCAGTGGTCTAATACTCCTTCCATTTCAATATGATCGCTTGCACAGTGCTCCTTGGGATGTTTAAAGCTTGGGAAATCTTTTGGTATCCAAATCCAGCTTTAAACTTCTCCACAACAGTATCACGGACCTGCCTGGTGTGTTCCTTGGTCTTCATGATGCTCTCTGTGCTTTAAACAGAACCCTGAGACTATCACAGAGCAGGTGCATTTATATGGAGACTTGATTACACACAGGTGGATTCTATTTATCTTCATCAGTCATTTAGGACCACATTGCATCATTCAGAGATCCTCAATGAACTTCTGGAGTGAGTTTTCTGAACTGAAAGTAAATGGGCCAAATAATTTTGCTCGCCCCACTTTTCAGTTTTGTTATTACAAAAAAAGTTGAAATGATCCAATACATTTCGTTCCACTTCACAATTGTGACCCACTTGTTGATTAATCACCAAAAATTAAAAATGTTATATCTTTTTGTTTGAAGCCTGAAATGTGGCAAAAGGTTGAAAAGTTCCAGGGGGCCGAATACTTTCGCAAGGCACTGTATATGTATCAATATACATGTGTTTTTTTTAATGCAAAAATAAAGATTGTATTTTATATGAAGATAGTATCTTTTGGGTGTGTTGTTCTTTTCTTGTTGGTGTTGGTCAATTGACGTTATACACCCCATTGGGCTTCTTTGTGAGACAATAATTTATTTGGGTTGACCCCTTAGGGGGGGGTGAGGTCTTAATGATAACCATTCTTATATTTTGACAGCTTTATGTCTTTCCAATCATCTTTCAAAGTTTATATGTCCAAGAAGCAAAATGAAGAGAGAAGAGGAGATGGATGTTCCTGTTGACATATTCTAATTGATATTAGGTGATGTATAAAAAGAGGAAAAGCAGATGGCAGAAGAAGGGATTTCACCTGTAGGACAGGAGAGCACTGGGGTTTGAGAAGTGGGTATGCCAGAACTAATTAATATTCAGTGTTTACTGTAAAAGAAACAGCTTGGATAATACACTGTCTGGTGGCTCTCAATGTCCAACACAGTATATAACAGAGGGTGCTCTATCTCAGGTTACCCAAAAAACCTGTATTGCAAATATAGTGTACCAATTATTATTTAGATAGGCACTCACTCTTCCTGGATTGAATACAAGACCTTATTTTAATAAAAATAATATAACATACCAAATACACAAAAATATAAAAAATATATATAAAGGTATATAAAAACAATAAAGTGTTTTCCCACAATTATACTAAAATCGCTTGAATTCTAATAGTATACAGATGTATGGCAGGCATCTACTTTGTGTTAGTTGAACAAGCTCTCAATTAGAGGCTCTTTTATAAGAAGTTGTTCAGTTCTCTTTTTAGATGTACAATTTGTGTATATATATAGAGAGAGTAAGTCCTCTTCATACAGTAAAGATGGTTTATGCTGCGTTTATGGTTTATGCTTATCTCACGTTAACGATAGTGAGTTTTTTGGCTATATTTGCAGCCAGCACTCCAGTGTCCTATTTAGTATTTTGTTGTATTATTATGCATTAGTTTATATACTGCATGCAAAGCCTTTCAAAGTTCAATGCTGTTATGATGATTGATAACGTGTTCCACTTACACTCGCTGACTCTCGGTTAGTAATTGTCAGAGTATCGGCATTCAAAAGTCCACTTGCATCACCAATATTAGTTATCTGTGTATCGCGTGTTAGTAACTTTTTAACTGCTGTTAATCCATATACATAGGTTTATGGGTTGTGCACTTACCCATCCATCTCCGCATGTTCAGCTGGTGGTTGCTTCAATTACTGTGTGTAGTCCCACGTAATGGGTATGCAACGGTCAGCGTTTCCAGGTGTTTGAACCCTCCGCCGCCTTGACTTGATACTTGGTTCCGGGTACCGATTGTTCCTGCTTGCGTTAAGCTTTCCAGGAAACAAATCAGTCTTTATTATAATATCCTCCTAGGAATGCCTTTTCTTTCAAGCTTGAATTTAGATTGGTATTGCTTCCAGGCTAAATGCGTTTCGGTACTCCCAGTACCTTCATCAGTAAACATACCAACCTTCCATTTTTTCAGGGTTTAAATACCCTCCCAATTACCAAATTGTGGACCGGATCACTCACGGTCACTGAGTCGAGCAATCATATCCTCTGTTTTTGTTGTTCAAATAAACATAAATAAGTATATCTCCAATAAAATCAATATAATTTAAGAAAATATACACAAAACCTTATTACATACTTATAATTGAAGGAGTGCGTTTGCATTGCCTTTTTTTTTACGTCATCTTGCGTTTTTTATGTATCACTGCGTTTTTTTCTATAAATGAATATTACAACCTACTCATATGCTCCATTGAATTCTGATTGTAATTAGAGATGAGTGAAACGAAGCTGACAAAGTGGAATTCGTGACGAATTTAATGGAAAATTCGATTCGCAACGAATGCGAATTTCCTGGCGATTTGTAGTAACAAATTTTTTTTTTTCTTTCCCTAAAATGGCCACAAGCACATGCCATGAAATGGGGGAAGGATCTCTGGGACAAAGAAGTAAACACCCACAATGCGATCACATACAGACATGTAGCAAATCAGCAGCCAGCCAGGTCCTGTGATGTCACAGCCCTATAAATAGCTCCTTAGCACTGGAAAGCGCCATTTGCTATTCATGTTAGACCAGACACAGACGTCAGGAGAGATAGGGCAAGTGATAGGAAAACATTTCAAAATATAAGAAAAGAGATCAGGGATAGATAACCTAAATTGCAGGGATAGGAGAGGGACGATTTGTGGACAAAAAATCAGGCAGTGAATCTCTATCCATATACACTGCAGCAGCAGTGCCTCTTGTACAGCACTGCACTGTCTTCTGAAGGCTGTTTTGGGGTGCTTTATGCAAAGAAGCACCATTAGTGTCACTTTTTTGCAGTGCAGTGAAAAAGGGTCAGAGCCTTGTTTAGGGATACATTAAAAAAATTAATAAATAAAAAAAAATAGTGAATCTCAGTTTGTGGAGTTATTAGTTTTACATTTTTGAGGCCTCATTTGCCATCCAAGCAGAAAAGTGTGACATTGTTGTAAGGTAGTCAGTGAATATCATTTAAAAAATATATATATCTCAGTTTGTGGGGTGGTTAGTTTCAAATAAGTATTTTAGGCCTCATTCGCCATCCAAGCAGAAAAGCGTGACATTGTTGTAAGGTAGTCAGTGAATATCATTAAAAAAAATAGTGAATCTGAGTTTGTGGGGTTGTCAGCGTTACTTTTAAATACGTATTTCTGGCCTCATTTGCCATAGAAAAAGAAAATTGTGATATAGTGTGTAGTTCTGTGCAGTAACCCATTGTACTGCAGTTCAGCAACCCATTGTTAACCCACTCTGTGGGTAACGGTATTTCTCAAATAAATAGTTAGGTCTTTGTGCGAGGCAGTGAGCAAAGTAAACTTTTTTTGGTGGATTTTTAATTTCCTTTTATTTTAAATTTGTAATCAATCAGTATGTCAGACAGAGCGGTGACAGGCCCTTCACAGGGGAGGGGCAGTGGCACAAAAGTTTCTGGAATAGGCACAGGTCGCAGCAAATGAAGGGGACGTGGCATTAGGGGGTCACTTGGCGAGGCCAGAGCTACCGGTGTCATCTAGCGGTCGTGTGTTGACCACCAACCCAGCGGTTCTTGAATGGTTGACTCGGTCATCCACTTCCTCCCAGATGACATCGGACACCCCCAGCCAAGAGTCGGTGGGTTCGTCAGATACAACCCTTAGTTGGCATGTGCCTGGAGCAACTGCACTGCCCTCACCTGTCCTCAACCTGCCTCTGTCCTTTTCGGTTCCCTCAGCCAGAGAAGTACTATATGCTGTGGGCTCTGAGCCACTATACAGCGAGGAAGAAATACTTTAGGACAGTCAGCAGCTAATGGGAAGCCAAGAGGTGGTGCAGAAATCTGCTCCTTCCAGTAGGCGGTCAAGTACTGATGAGGAGAGTGTAGTTTGAGGTGATGTTGAGAGCGGTCAGGCTTTGTACACAGATACAGTTGAGGAGGACATTAGCGACGTGCAAACTGTAGTTGGTGATGATGTAGAAGATCGCACTTGGGAGCCTGGTGAAGCAAGGGCTTCACCATCCTTATCGTCATCTGCAGACGAGACTGACAGCTTGCGCGTGAGGCAGCGGTGCAACCAGCAAGTCGGTAGTGTGGGTGGGAGTCAGCGTAGTGGCAGCAGTGTGAGGTCGGGAGCCAAACGGGCACGGGGTAGACCGCACTCTTCACAGGTGCTTTCCGGCCTTGAAAAGAGCAGCGCAGCGGCTCAGCCAGGCAGCGGAGGTACTACTCCGTCAGTGCGGAGTGTTGGTGGTTAAAACACCTACTTGGCGGAGTGGAACTTTTATGTTAAGACGCCTGAGGAGGTGAACATGGCTATATGTAGAATCTGTGGTCAGAAAGTGAAGCGTGGCCAGGGTGCTAATGTTGGCACCATGGCCCTGTGCCACCATATGCAGCATCACCACAAAGTGGCCTGGGAGACCCATGGCTCAGATGTGGCGGTCCAGTCGGCAGCAGCAAAAGCAGCATCACCCAGTGGCATGCAGCCCATTTCAGGCAGTCAAGGCTCCAGCACCTCTGCTGAAGGGAGCTGTCTCTCATCATCTACCGCTCCAGATGCTCCTGCTCCTCCTCCTCTTATTCATCGCCACTCATTACGGCAGCATTCGTTCACCGAGACAATTGCAAAGAGACAGCAGTACGCATCCAACCATCCTACAGTGCAGAAGCTGACCGTGCTCCTGTCCAAGTTGCTCGTGCTGCAGTCCCTCCCTTTTCAACTGGTGGACTCTTCACCATTCAGAGAAATGATGGCTTGTGCCGAGTCGAGGTGGAGAGTGCCAAGCCGTCATTTCTTTGCCAAAAAGTCAGTCCCAGCCCTGCACAAATATGTAGAAGAGACGGTGGCCCAGTCCTTGAGCCTGTCGGTGTCTGCCAAAGTGCATGGCAGCGCTGACGTGTGGAGTTGCAACTACGGTCAGAGACAGTACATGTCCTTTACGGCCCACTGGGTCAATGTGCTTCCTGCCCAGCCACACGAGCAACTTGGACAGGTGACGCCACTTTCTCCTCCTCGTTGTCAAACTGCTGATCCTGCGCTAATGTCCGGCTCCTTCTCCACCACCTCAGCCTCCACTGCAGGGCCAAGTCATAGTGCTCCTCCAGCGTACGCAGTTCTACGCCTGGTTTGCCTGGGCGAACGAAGTCACACAGGGGAGGAACTGCTCCGCGTCACGCAAGAAGAAATCGATTGCTGACTGTCTCCGCGACAACTAAAAATCGGAACCATGGTGACAGATAACGGAAAGAACATGGTGTCCGCGCTGCGCCAAGGAGGGCTGAGCCATGTGCCCTGCATGGTGCACGTATTTAATCTAGTTGTCAAACGTTTCCTCAAGTCTTATACCCAACTGCAAAACATTCTAAAAATGGCCAGGAAACTTTGCATGTACTTCAGCCATTCCTACAGCACCAAGCACACTCTCCTTGAGCTGCAGTGGCAGAATGGCGTCCCCCAACATAGGCTGATATGTGACGTTTCCACCCGTTGGAATTCTACCCTCCAGATGTTGGACCGACTGTACGAACAGAGAAAGGCCATAAACGATTTCTTAATAATCCAAGCGGACAGGAGTACTCCCCTGTGTAATTTTAATGTCAGCCAGTGGCAGCTCATGCGTGACACCTGCTGCTTGCTCAGGCCCTTTGAGGAGGTCACGCTATTTGTCAGTCGCCAGGACTACGGTATGAGCAACGTCATTCCACTGCTTCATGTCCTGGAACAGATGCTGCAAAATCTTTCTGGTCAGGGGACTGGAGACGTGGAGACTGCATCTCATGGCCACATGAGTCCGGTGGGGGATGATCTGGAGGAGGAGGAGGACATTGGAGCACAAGCATTTAGTGGTTTTTCTACCCAGGTGACAGAAGAGGAGGAGCAGGAGCAGCCAGAGGATGTAGAGGGAGATGCGGAAGATGAGGCGGATGACCCAGAGATACCATGGCAGTATATAGTGGAGTTGGAGGCAGGGAGTCCCTCCGAGTCACTTGCACAAATGGCCCGATGCATGCTCACTTGCTTACGTAGTGCAAGCCGAATAGTCACCATCCGGCAGAGGGATGACTTCTGGCTCTCCACCCTCTTGGACCCTCGCTACCGGTCTAAAATGGGGGCCTTTTTTTCACCTGCTGAGAGGGAGGACAAACTGAAGTACTATAGAAACATCCTATGTAGTCAGTTGGCTGCTGCCTATCTGCGTCGTCGTCCATCCTCTCTCCGGTCTGACCGGGGGGGTCCTTCAGCGCTCACGTACCACTGACACGGCTGCTGTGGGGGGGTCAGGGGTTAGGAGCAGTACCAGCTCCATCATCAGCAACTTGAGTCTGGAGTCGCTGATGAGCAGCTTTCTTCACCCACCAAGTGCGGAAAGTACTCACCAGCAGCAGCAGGTAGACCAGGAGAAGACCCTGAACCAGCAGGTGGTGGCCTACTTGGACAGCACCCTGCCACCCCACATTGAAGATCCGCTGGACTACTGGGCAGCCAAACTGGATTTGTGGCCGCAACTGGCCGAGTTTGCACTGGAGAAGCTGTCCTGTCCGGCTAGTAGTGTGGCATCAGAGCGGGTGTTCAGTGCGGCAGGGGCCATAGTTACCTTAAGAAGAACTCGCCTGTCCTTAAAAAAAATGTGGAAAGACTCACCTTTCTCAAGATGAATCAGGCGTGGATCAGCCAGGAATTCCACCCACCAACTCCTGATGCATCAGATTAGATCAGCCATGATGCGTCACCCAAACCTTGACAAATGAGACTGTATTCTTCAGGCTACCTGCCTCAGCCACTCTTATGATGCTGCCACCCTCCTGATGCCACACATCTACCACCTGCTCCTTCTACCACCCAGCATCTTTACCAGTGACTTTACCATCAACCTCTCCACTCTGTCACTGACCCAATATGTAGCCTTCTGATGATGCTGCCACCTCAACAATCAGGTCTCTTCATGCTGCCTACTCCTACTGCTGTCACCTCCAGTCTATGTCACCATGCCACTCTGTGCCCTGCTGCTGCTGCCGCCGCCTCCACACGCTGTCTCCCAGCTGCCTCTACGTCCAAACTATGTAATTGTGCCACTCTGTGGCCTGATGCTTCGGCGTCCCAGCTGCCGCCTCCACACGCTGTGTCCCAGCTGCCGCTACCTCCAAACTATGTAATTGTGCCACTCTGTGAACTGATACTGCTGCGTCCCAGCTACCGCCTCCACATGCTGTCTCCCAGCTGCCGCTACGTCCAAAGTGTGTAATTGTGCCACTCTACGGTATGTTGAATTTAAATTTTTTTGACTGCTTCTGCCTCTCCCAGGGTATGTCACTGTGCCATTCTGTCTCTTTAAAATTAGTACCACTCCTGCTGCCTCTCCAACTCTGTTGCCTTGAAATGAATTTGACTGCTGCCTCTTGCAGCTGCTGTTACGGTGCCACTCTGTGGCCTCAAAATTGATTCAAATTTTTTGGACCTTCTGCTCGGCAGTATGTCAGTCGTAAATTTTTTGTACGTTCTGTAGTCCCATTCCATTATTCATAGCTCAAGTTTACAGGAAACAGAGCTAACTGTAGTTGATGATGATGTAGCTGATTACACTTTGGAACCGGGTGAAGCAAGGGCTTCATGGTCATTATCGTCATCTGCAGACAAAGATTCGACTGCTGCTAGCTCAAGTATACAGGAATCCCTGTTTGTTTTGAACACTCGAATTTTTAAAAGTAAACGATTCCGGCTCCTGGGACACTCAGCGATGAGTATGGGGGAGGCAAGAGGCAGGGGCTCCCACAGGTGGTAGCTCAGCTCCTTGCAGACCGCCAGCTCGATCTCAAGACGGAACTCCGAACTTTCTTGGCGTCTTGGGTCAATACTGACATTTTGTCACAGTCGAGGCAAAGCTGGAGCCTTCACTGCACCTCCTCTGTCTTACGTTCCCTTCCGCTTCCATAACCAGCCCCGATACTGATAAGAACATATGCGAGAGTTGATCTTAACCAAAAGGATGAGAATTTTTTACTACGGTCTGCTCTTCAGGGTATGTCATCATGCCACTCTCTGGCCTGATGCTGCTGTCACTGCCAACTGCACATGCCATCTCGTAGCTGCCGCTACCTCAAAATAAGGTAATTGTGCCACTCTGTGGCCTCCAAATTTTACTACTACTTCTATTGCTGCTGCCACTTCCAGGGTCTGTCATTCAGCCACTCTGTGGCCTACTCATGCTGTTGCCACTTCCAGGGTCTCTCTTTGTGCCACTCTTTGGCCTACTCATACTGCTGCCACTTCCAGGATCTGTCATTGTGCCCCTCTATGGCCTACTCATGCTGCTGCCACTTTCAGGGTCCGTCATTCTGCCACTCTGTCGCCTTCCAATTTTAAT
>ONZH01001856.1:0-12774 GCA_900303285.1 Rhinella marina | reverse complement strand
AATATGTGTAACTAAGGACTTCCTTTTTATCTTTAGTCGGCATAGCGCCACATATATCCAGATTTACTTTTATTCTTATTGCTGATTACATGTTGTGCAACCATATTATTATTATGTCTATAGTCCTGCTCTATGGATATGCACTTAAGAAAAAATATTTATATATATATATCGTTGGTCCGAATTTTTTATTTCTATTATTATATACGGAGCCTCGCATGCTCCCTTTGGACCTGACGACGCCCATTCACCCAGGACTTTCTGGTAGGATATCTATTTAGCTGGTCTCACACGCCAGAATAATGGAGGCTTGGATTTAGTCTGAACAGAGGCATAGATGAGTGTAGGGACCCACTCCACAGGAAGTTACCGTGACGATTGGTGAGTGGGCATGATCACGCATTTGCAAATATGTGTAACTAAGGACTTCCTTTTTTATCTTTAGTCGGCATAGCGCCACATATATCCAGATTTACTTTTATTCTTATTGCTGATTACATGTTGTGCAACCATATTATTATTATGTCTATAGTCCTGCTCTATGGATATGCACTTAAGAAAAAATATTTATATATATATATCGTTGGTCCGAATTTTTTATTTCTATTATTATATACGGAGCCTCGCATGCTCCCTTTGGACCTGACGACGCCCATTCACCCAGGACTTTCTGGTAGGATATCTATTTAGCTGGTCTCACACGCCCAGAATAATGGAGGCTTGGATTTAGTCTGAACAGAGGCATAGATGAGTGTAGGGACCCACTCCACAGGAAGTTACCGTGACGATTGGTGAGTGGGCATGATCACGCGTTTGCAAATATGTGTAACTAAGGACTTCCTTTTTTATCTTTAGTCGGCATAGCGCCACATATATCCAGATTTTACTTTTATTCTTATTGCTGATTACATGTTGTGCAACCATATTATTATTATGTCTATAGTCCTGCTCTATGGATATGCACTTAAGAAAAAATATTTATATATATATATCGTTGGTCCGAATTTTTTATTTCTATTTTTTTATTTCTATTATGCTTCACAAAGTAGGGATTTCACCTTTTGTGAACTATAGCCGTGGGGTTCTATCCCTGGCACCCATGCCAAGGAACACTACTCACCATTTTATGAGCGGGTACTAACTGTTCTTGAGGTATTTTGTTGATATCATGAGAGTAGTAAAATCTCGCACCGCAAATCCCGATGGGGTTCTTCTCTGTGCGAATGATTTCATGCCTCTCATGCAGTCACGCGTGGAATAAGGCTATCTATGGGGTATATATCACAGAGACTGCTGTCCTTCAGCTGTGATATAAAACACCTCCACAGTTAGTTACAGCAACAAACAGTTGCTGAAAGGCAGGTTAACTTGCCTTATTTAAGGGTGCCTTTACAATGGGATGCTTTTTTGGGGTTCTCTGCTGCCTAAAATCCACAGCGCATCGTTGGCTGATTTTATGCCACCTTCAGTACTATGGAGCTGGACGCAAATACCCAGTTCAGCGCAGAACTGCGTATGTCCGGACGGCACCATAGTACTTAACGCCGTTTGGTGAACGGTATAAAAATGCCCTGTGGATTTTACATAGCAGACCCGTAGCCACATGTGAAGGTACCCATAGGGTGAGGTTTTTTGGGAGTGACCAAAGAGAGGGCGGGAAGGTCACTCCCATACCCCATCAGGGGTTTTTCCCCTACCCACTTTAAAAGATAAGTCCAGGCAATTAATTACTTTCTATGCCCTTACTTGACCCAGAAACTTAGTCCCCATTCACATGACCATAAGTGAATGGGGCCGTATCTATCCGTAAAATTGAGGATAGATACAGCCCCATTCACTTCTATGGTGCCGGGAGCGGCAGGGAGCTAGCTCCATGCCATGGCTCCTATTAAGAAAGTGATATATGTGAGAGATAGGTTTTCATATATATTGTGTAAAGCCTGTACTACTCATCCTTGACCACTAGATGGCAGCTAGTTAGCAATGTGAGTCACGTGACACTCTCTTTGTTCTAACACATGTTAATTTGCCTGTTTCAAATTAACCAATGAACTTAGTGTTGAAGTTCCTGAACAACACCCTTGTGTCAAAGAACCAATCACTCTGCTTAAGTAACGCCCCTTTTTGTCTATGTCATAACTACTATATAAGTGTCTGTCTCTTTAATAAATGCTCTCTTGCTTGCTTGGGGGATGTGAAGTATTTTCCATGAAACCAACTTGTATGTGGTATCATTGTGAAAGTGGTCTGAGCATATGCATACCTATACTTCTAATGATTTGGCACCACACAAAGAAGAAGAGTATCGCTGGAAGTGCGATGACAATTAATGGCGCCCAAGTACGTGGGGCAGATCAGCTTGAATATCATCAATTCAACCGTTAAAGAAGGACTTGAGCAAAACCATCAGATGAGGTCACACGCTGCAGCAAGGTAAGAAAGTTTTATTTCTTACATATAGCTCCTCTGAGTTTTTGCACAAGTGTATTCTCAGTGTTGGATTAGGTGGTATTCACTGGGTTCAAATTACAGCTGATCTGTCCTTTGGAACGAAAGAACCCTATGAATTCCTTCTTTGTGTGGCTATCCCTTTCATTTCTGACGTACTGAACAGAGCGGAAGCTTTAGTCAGCTGGCAGTTGTATCCTGTGACGTAGAGTTGGAACCCAGCCAACGCCCTGACGAGGGTGTTGAAGGTTTGTCATGAGTTGTGACCAGGGGTCCTCATGATAGGAGTATGGGATTAACACCATTTGCATTAATATCTGGCATAAATGGAAGTTATTAAGACTCCGTGTCCCCATAGGAAAGGTGAATAAAAATGGGATTAACACCATTTGCATTAATATCTGGCGTAAATGGAAGTTATTCAGATTTAGTATCCCCATAGATGTAGGATTAATACTAATTTCATATTTAAGAAGAAATTAGAAGTTATTAAGACTTCGTGTCCCTACATTAGTCACCAGAGAATTGTGGGAGCGATAGTGGTAGTTATGGCTTGAACTGTGTGTTACTGTTATCTTCTTTGATTGAAGTACAGGAGCGATGCTATCAGTTAATTGCTTGAACTTAGTGTTACCACAGGAATGGGCAATTCAAATGTCACTGGATATAAAGAGGAGAGGGAACAGCTGCTCAGTTAATAGTTGAATGAAAGAAAGGGAAAAAGTTTCAGAAAAAAAAAAAAGTTGAAGACGTTCATGTGTTCATTAGGTATGCCAGAGAAGGGTAGATTAAATGAGGGATCATGAACAGTGTATTGAAGGAAAAGAGAAGTAGGTTGGAAGGGGGATTATAGGCTGGTGCAGTAGAAATATGGTTGATATTGTTTATGGAAGTGACTGATAGAAAGTTGAAGTAAGTTGAGCAGAATGGGCAATATTTCTATTCTAAAATGGAGAATCTGGCTCCAAAGGAGAACAATGAAGTAAAAGGGTCGCCATGTGGCACCCATCCCCCTACGTCTTCCTCAGTTTCAGTTACAACCCCCTTTGTGTCTTCTGTACCTTGTAGTTCTACAAGAACCCCTCCTGTTTTTCAAACCCTTACCACTGGAATGTGCTCCAACAGGAACACCTCCCATCGTGTGTGGTGTTTATTCTTTTCCCCCTCTAGTGCTCATGGAGATAACCCCCCCAGGAATTCAATCCCTTCCATATGGGGGTGGGGAGTGGGGGCTGATAATGCATCTGCAGACACAAAAATTTAGTAACACATGTATTATCTGTAAACTGTCTGCTAATAACTTTTCTAAATTGAATATCCCACTAGTTAAAAATTTGGAAAAATTTGACTACAGTGATTGCACCTAGGATGCCAATTAGAAGTGTCCTTGGTCCCTAGTGAAATGTTTGTCATGATGAGTAGAATTCCCGATCAGAGGACTTACCTATGCTGTTCTGTAGGGACTTAGTTAAAATATGGAAAGCGTTCACATGATGTTGGTGAGATTTGGAAGGTTTAGTCCAAGGTAAAGCTGGAAGAATCCTAGAGAGATAAGAGTCAGGACAGGGGGGCTGATGGCTGTGGTGGGCTGATTCCACCCCCCCCCCCAGCTTTAGCCCAGTCTGCTCAACAAACATTCCTTAGATAAGAGCAAGAGTGACTATGGAAAAGGGAGGGGGTGTGAGGAGGAGGCAAGAGTTTGTAAGTGACTTAAGGTGTAGAAATGGTCATTTGTTGTTGCTGCAGATTGGTTATATATCTGACACAGAAGAGTAAAGATCAATTAATAACTTTTCTTTTTTCTCTTCCTAGCAGCTTATAAATATGCAAGAGCCAAGACAATAGTTTATGTGCACACTGTGGTGTGCTTGTGTGTCTTTCCAATAACAATGTGTTGTAGTAATAAACAAACGAAGACAATGGTATTACTTGCCAGCAATTGATTCACTTAATGTATGTTTCTTTGTTACCCCCCTTCCCAACAGGATGGTTTTCTGTGAGTGTATCTGTATTCAGGAAAGCTGTGTGGATGGGAGTCGACTCATTCAGTGGAATGTGAATGCATGCAGCTTGAGGTTGTAGTTGTGTGGAATGTGTTTGAAGGTGTGAAGACTGATGGATGCTCAGCAAAGCTGTGTGTGAGCTGTGTGTGGAGATGCAGCAGGAAATGAAAATGTGAATGTGTAAGGGGTATAATGCGCAATGGGGGATTTTTATTTTATTATTTTTATTTTCTTTCTTGGGATATTTTTTGGTACCAAATATTTTGATTGAGCTCTACATTTTTTCCAATGGGCCCTTTATGTGTTCATGTCTGTATTGTCAGATCTGTTTGTTTCAATGTTTGTGGTTACTTGTTATATGTTAACTGTACTCATAACATCAGAGATCTGTCCTCATGGACAGTTGAGACCAAACTAGTTAGAGGACACCCCCATGAAAGACAAGTCCTGTGTTGATTGGAAAAAAAAAAAAAAAAACAGTCCATTCATTTCCACATCCAGAAAAGCTGGGTACTTCTACAAAATGTGTAGAATACACAAAACAGCATTGAGTATCTAAAGGAGGGTGCAAAAGGTTGAATTGAATAAAAGGCCTAAGGCGGGTGTGGCTTCTCATCAGTACTCCCCACAAGAAGGGGGAAGGAAGATTTTGTGTGTACCTGCCCATTTCCTTGCCCATGGGAGGAGATGAAAGTTCAGCCCCTCAAGTGCAACGCCCATAAGAAATAGGATATCCTGAGTTAAATGCTGTGTCCTATTATCCATACAATCCTTAGGGACTGCACCCATTGCCTCACAGCAACATGCTTCATATTCACTCATGTGTAAGGGTTGTATTACATGTGTAGGAGTAGTAATGTGATGGTAAAGATGGTAATGTAGTTCCTACTCCGCCATCAAGGTGTAAACTTTGAATCTGACTACTCTGCTTCTTCTGGAGGGAGGGAGTAGTAGTATGAGTCCTTCCTGATTTTTAAAAAATTCACATGATTGTTTCCAATTAATAATCAAATATTGAGTTTCTTGCAGATGGATCATCTCAGACAGGATATGCTGTTCCTACCCAAATGTTGTCAAGTCAGAACCACTCCCTCCAGCAATTTCAGTGCAGGAGGCAGAGCTGAAGGCACTCACTGAGGTTTGTAAGATGGCTGAGGGTAGGATGGCTAACATTCAGGTATGCCTTCAGTATCACTCATTATTATGGTCTAATCTGGTGGAGCAGAGATTTTGTTTGATCCATGGGTAAGCCCATCAAGAATGAATGCTGAGTGTATGAAAGATGTTTGATGCCCTGATGCTACCTGAGGAGGTAAAGGCTAAACTATTACCTGAAGCCTATAGTAAGTGGAAGTCTGTGTGATACAGGATGGTTTTGGGCCAGTAGACTTCCAAAAAGGTTTGAGTCTTTTCAGATATAGGCTACAGAGGCTGAAGAGAAAAACATCAAAAGGAAAAAGGTAGAAGTGATGATTAAGAATGGACTCTGAAGGGTTGGTAAGAAATTGTTCCTTCAGAGGGCACTCTACCTAAAGAGGATGGATTTAGAACATGGGCAAATCAAGAGACAGAAGTTGTGACTGGGTTCTGTGGTGGATGGCTCCTGGGTTTAACAATGCTGCTACTAGGTGAGTGCTATAATAATGATGAGAGAACTATGGGAGTTCCAGGGAGGCATATGCTCAGGTCATCTTACATATTTCAGAGACTGTGGATTGACTACATTCAGTTAACAAAGGTAGAACAATGTGAATATGTCCTTTGTGTTGATCTCTTTCCAGGATATTTGGAGACCTGGCCTGTAGCAAAGGCTATAGCAAAAGATACTGACTGATGAAAGAATATCTACTCCTGGGATCTTCTAACTGGAAGATAGGCCTGAGTCCTTAGGAAATACTCTTTGAGAATGTCCCTAGGTTAGATCTCTATTTCCCCAATAGCTCCAGAAGCAGCATAGTAGTGTTTCAAAGTATGTTATCTGTCTCACAAACGGACTGTCTAATGTGTATGTCCAAGTTTTAGTTTGTTTTCCAGATCCAGACTGCATAAGAGACAACTCAATCTTCACAACCAGGAGATTGGGTAGTGGTGAAAGGAGAGGTGTATGGAAAGTCCGAGAGTCACGTTTGAGGATCTATATCAAGTCCTGTAAACCACCGAGACGGCTGTCCAATTGGAATGGATCCATGTGTCACATAGCAACCAAGTGCCAGGACTACAAGGGCCATAATGCTTTTACATGTCTTATTGTTTGGTTTATATGGTACAAGAGGGAAAACAGATCAAATTCCAATGGTATTTTATCAAGATGAGTCAGGAACTGCCAAGTTTGATTTTTGCAGTGTAGTGGACAGATGACAGATAGGACACTTGGCTTTTGTCAGATAAGTACATCTGTGTGACAGGAACTGACCCAGTCTATGGTAATTATGCAGTGTTTAGAGATGATCATACCAACTGTGGACATTGGAGATAAGCAGGACGGAACACTAGTCCTAAATATTGGGAATATAAACCAGTGGAGGCTGTGGATCTCCTAGAGTCAGTAAGCAACACAATATCTGGTCATGATTAAGAGGGTTTTGTCATACATCCTTTGACTCTCAAGTACACATAAATGCCATAGAAGTCCCTAGAAAAGTTTCTGATGATTTTTTTTAAAGCTAGAAGTCAGGTAGCTGCAGGAGTTGAGTCATTCATTCCAATGATTAGTATTAATAATGAAATGTGGATTGAAATAACATTTCTATTATCATCAATAGAAATTTGTGAATTACACCGGTGACGCTGTGATGACTCTGCAGAACCAACTGGTCCTCGACAGCAGAAAAAGGAGGGGTCTACAAGATCTTTGGAAGTTCCAGCTGTACCTACATTTCGAATAACACCCGATAGAAGTATCATCAAGGATCTGAAGGGACTGACGACTATCGAATGAACTGGCTGAAAATTAAAATTGTTTTTTTTTAATGTTTAATATGTCTATGCCCACACCATACATATGTGCTGTGACTCTGTCAAAGATAAGAATGATTACAACTCTATGAAGAATGCAATTCCATCCTGAAGTAAATAAAAACCTTGTTGATGGTTGCGGAGTAAATAGGACAAGGTGAAGGCAAACCCAAAAGGGAGTTGGGGGGACCTGGTGAAGCAATAAGGAAAGTCCAGCTCTTCGCTGTTTAGGGCGTTGGGAGAGAACCTCACTTTGCCTGTTCACCTTGAGTCTATTTCCCGCAAAAAGGAGGGATTTGTGAGAGGTAGGTTTTCATATATATTGTGTAAAGCCTGTACTACTCATCCTTGACCACTAGATGGCAGCTAGTTAGCAATGTGAGTCACGTGAACACTCTCTTTGTTCTAACACATGTTAATTTGCCTGTTTCAAATTAACCAATGAACTTAGTGTTGAAGTTCCTGAACAACACCCTTGTGTCAAAGAACCAATCACTCTGCTTAAGTAACGCCCCTTTTTGTCTATGTCATAACTACTATATAAGTGTCTGTCTCTTTAATAAACGCTCTCTTGCTTGCTTGGGGGATGTGAAGTATTTTCCATGAAACCAACTTGTGTGTGGTATCATTGTGAAAGTGGTCTGAGCATATGCATACCTATACTTCTAATGATTTGGCACCACACAAAGAAGAAGAGTATCGCTGGAAGTGCGATGACATATAGTTGTCTGTGCGCCTGGACAACTATAGGCATTTTCAATGGGGCCGCCCGGGAACACACGCCGGGCGGCCCCATTAAAAATGCCAGTGAGGTGTCCATTTCATGAAAATTGGACACGTATTTTTGGATAATGGAACTGGCATAAAGCCTTCTTGAATCTGTGCCTTTTTAAATGTCCTTTCTTCACCTCATGGATTCTGTGGGTGAGGTTGTCTGTCTATTTCACCGTATCCGTATCCTACTAGACTAGCTGTAATGTTAGAGGGGTTTTTTTTAACGTTGACTGTCATGTGCTGAGCTACAAAAGATAAAGCATAAATTTAGATTCTATTTTGAAGACAGAAGTTCCACCAATTACACTTTTGAATTTAGCGGACACCGAGGTGCCTAAGTGAAGGCGTCTATGACTGACGAGCGGTGGTGCATTAAAGGGTTAATAAACTCAGCCTGCAGCAAGGGGAAAAATGGTTCTGCCTGCGGGGGTGTTTCTCTTGTGGACACTGTTTCTAATTACCAGCGAGAGAGTGTTTCTTTTAACCAACACCCCTGCGTCCTGGTTGGCTGAGGTGGTGGTAGCGGCTAAGGGGTTAAAAGGATGGCCCTGATAGGGGGACGGCCTCTTTCTCCAGCAACTTCACTGAAAGCTTCCCACCCTCCCTTCCCCATTATTTCATCGTTGTCTTTACTTTTTCTGATTCATTTCTGGTTTGTTTCAGTGTTTTACATTACAAGTCACATCAGAGGTCGGTTGACGATTTCAGACGGAGAAGAAGGCAGACTTGCCCACAGAACGCTGTGGGGCATAGCGCTTCAATACTCCGGGTTATGGTGTTTATGGTCAACAAGTTGAAGTTTTGGAATAAGATAAGAAAATAAAGCTGTGACCGACCCTTACCCAACTTAAGGTGTTGTGTGTTTTATTGGCCGGCTGCGAAGGTGGTTTGGTGGGGGGTTTAGAGAGTTCAGTCTCGGCAGTTGCAGTGCCCAGGGTGCCTTGGTTGCTACGGGGGCGACCCTTTCCCCCTCCAGGGCCCTCTAAGGTGATTTTCCTTTATGTCCCAGGGGTAGGAGTGCCAAGGGGTATTTAGGCCACTTAAGTCTTTGGTGGGATTGTCATGGTGTTCCTACCTCGTGAGATGAACAGGCCCCAGGCGGTGGCTCCGGCTGCAGAAAATTACTAGTAGTAATAATTGAGGGTCGTCAGATGGGAATGATGCGCAGACTTTTGGGAATGGTCCAACGTATATTTCTTATACTTGGCAGATGCTTGGAAATTCAAGTTTCAGGCTTCCTGTTCTAAGCTGAGGTTACCTCTTAAGTCTGGCTTCCCTTGAGAGTATTGGTGTGCCTTATTGCTGACTATATTACTCTGTCTTTAGGGTACAGCAGAGCTGAAGGTGCTCTGCTGTCCTGCACATGTCCTCCCCAATCAGGGTACAGGGGACAACTCCCTGACTAAACTGTCATTTCCTCCTCACTGCAGGAAGTTGGAAGAACTTAACTTCTCTCCAGCAGAGGGGGTCAGAATGGACTAAGGACCGTACCATTCTGGTAAAACTACATCTGAATCTGCCATAGTATTTACTGACACCTGCTGGTCCACCAGATACATATAAATGACATTACATACACATATAGACTATTGCGCTACTATGCTGGTACGTTCCTGCCTTGTGAGTAGGGTGTCCGATCTCTGTTATCCCCTCTCAGCAGACGAACAACCTATGTAAACTGCACTAAGCAACCATTTCTGACTGACTCTGAATATTCTGGCCACGAATACCAAAGAAAGCATGGGGGTGTCTTCACTCTGTAATCCCACCATTGTGAAATGATAAGCCCGCAAACGGAAGGGTGGCTTCATTCTGTAATCCCTTCCAAGCACCAAAGCCTGATAATGCTTTACGCTTTGTCACCTTGATGTCTATCAGTAGCTGCAAGTTATTTTTTTCCTGGAGGCGGTGCTCAAGGCCTCAGGACATAGTGAACTAGGAGGAGGAATCTACCTGTCCTGCCAGAGTTCCAGTGAGAGACTATTCTCTCCTGACACATATAAGACACATCTATAGCAGCGAGGATAACCCTGAAGGAATAAGAGAAAACTGCTTGTGGCTCTGACACCTGGCTACCATGAACCGTTAGTGTGAAACGCCCTCAGAGGCAGCATATATATCTGAGGTAGAGACAAGTAAGGTGCTAACTATCTGGCTAAGTGCATGACCATAAATTAAAGTGCATTGGAGGACACATTGTGGCACCTGCAAAGAAACACACGCAATGGGCAATATTCTTGATCGTTGCTGAAAGGTAAAATATTAGGGCAAACATTTAAAGGGAACCTGTCATCACCTTTATGCTACCCATACTAACAGCAGAATAAAGTACAGACAGGTGAGTTGATTTCAGGAGTCTGTCATTTATAAGTTAAAAGTAAGTGGTTGCCGAGAACCAACATCACAAACATTGCAGGTTAGGCCTGGAAAAGAGTCAAATCTTCATGAGAAGAGTCATGGTTATTCATGAATTCCTGTTTTCCCTGCCTACCTGATGATGACTGACAGGCTTCTACATAGTTTTCTCCTTTTCTCTCTAGGAGAGAACTGACAATCATCAGCAGATAGGCAGGAGAGCAGGAGATTGGAAATAACCATGACTCTTCTCAGGTAGATTTGACTCTTTTTAAGGCCTGGGATGCAAATTTTGTGATGTTGGTTCTCAGCAACCACTTACTTTTAGCTCAAGAGAGACACACCGCTGAAATCAGCATTTCTGTCACTATTTTATGCTGCCCTCAGTACAGTCAGCAAAAAATTGATGACAGGTTCCCTTTAAGTGCAAATATATTAAAGGCATAATATAGGATATCTGTGGTTACATTCAAGTCCATCTTTTCTTCTTCTTTGGCTTGAGACTGGAACAAAGTCCCAAATTCAATTGAAATTTGTAATCCACATGGGTAATAAAATAGGTTATAAATAGCTGAAAAGGTTTCTTGACAAACCCTTTCAAAAGTGATTTCCCAACAACCTGAAAAGGAGGGAAAAAGGATATGGTGCGCAAACATGGCACAACTTGGATTATTGCAGATGGGGGGAGTCCAGCCACACGTGTCCATCATGGTGGAGACTTAAAACACGGGCAATACAACAAATTAAAACACAGCCAACAGGTTCTTACCAGTCAGGGCTCAGTCCACGGGGTGGCTCCCATTAGTCCTGCAGTTCTTTGACAGTACTTAAGTGTGGGCTACCCTTAGTGGAAAGCCAGCACATCCTCCTCGTCGCTGCTGGAGCTGAACAACATAAGAGGGCGCTCCTGCCTCTGATAGCCTCACGGTAGGCAGCGGCCATTCCCCAGCGTCCTCTTAAAGACAGATGTGGCACTGGTCAGGGCAGGGTCCCAGTGGTCACACTGGTGACTGTGGTAGCCATTTTGGAACGGACCCTGTAAGGCCCGGATGCTCCTGCCGGGCCCACTGGCGACCAAACCTCGGGTTGTAAAGGCTTGGCCAGAGGCCTACCCCGGGCAACAGATTGGGCTGCTGGTGCCTCCTGCATCAGGTGGTAGGTGGCCAGGGGGTTGAAAATAAATTTGCTGCCTGTAATCTGACCCACCTGGAACGCTGGCGGTTGAGGAAACTCGGGAATGAGTTGCACCGGCTCGCCGAGAAGAGGTCTTGCTCCTGGCTGACTGTCTCCCGCTTCACCTTCTCGTGGACGGTGAGCAAGGTTGGCAGTTGCGGAGTGATCTTCCGATTCCTCTTGAGGTGCCTCCGGCCTCGGTGGTCTGGTGATGACCTTCACCCCGGTGGCAAAGGGGCCTTGTAGGCTCTTCATAGGTGTGAATTCTACGAAGTCGCCCGCATAGAGGTTGTGTCGTGCTGTGTTTTGGTTTAGCATGGACCGCGGCGTGGGGTTCATCACAGACGAGGAGTCCGCTGAGGACTGCGCCGTCTGCACCGCAGCAACTGTGTCAAAGTCATTTTTCAGTAGACATCTGTCAGGTTTTCTGACTAATTCTTTGGCCTTGTAGATAAAAGGCTATTAGTTTAAAGTCTGTTTTAGGGATGGTTGAGCTGTGGCCTTAACGGTACAGGCACTTCAGACTCATCCTGTTCGTGACGCTAATGCGTACATATTCAGTTAAGTAGCGTACCTTTGACAACGCTACACTGTATGTTCTACAGAGGAGTTTTTGCTGAATGTAAATGCAGGGCTCATCTCCTCTTACAAGAAGGCAACTACCAGGAATGAACAGTTTGTCTCCAATAATTGCCTGCTCATGTAAAGGGACTTCTACTGTGATTTAATCTGTTTTGGATTATTTTTAGTAATTGATATGGCAGATTAATACTATGATGATACAATTCAAAATATAGACAAGGCCCCAGCGAGAATTGAACTCGCGACCCCTGGTTTACAAGACCAGTGCTCTAACCACTGAGCTATGGAGCCACCCTTATTGTAACCTGTTCACTGATGAACTGCAGTCTGTGCTCGGAAAGTATTTATCGTTCCACCCAATGTACACAGTGAAAATGACAGCTGCTCATATGTCTACTGTACAAACTGCTGGTTGGTGAGGGTGTTGGGTTTCAGACCCCCACCAATCAATAAAATCATAGGCATTGCAGTGTCGTAATATAAA
>ONZH01001855.1:0-154801 GCA_900303285.1 Rhinella marina | reverse complement strand
CTAACATATCAGTACACTGCTGTATATACTATATATCTGTATACACTACATCTATTATACCTCCTACCTAACATATCAGTTCACTGCTGTATATACTATATATCTGTATACACTACATCTATTATTACCTCCTACCTCCAGTACACTGCACTATATATCTGTACACACCGTACATATCAGTACGCTGCTGGATATACTATATATCTGTACACATTACATCTATTATACCTCATACCTCACATATCAGTACACTGCTGTATATACTATATATCTGTACACACTACATCTATTATACCTCATACCTCACATATCAGTACACTGCTGTGTACACTATATATCTGTACACACTACATCTATTATACCTCATACCTCACATATCAGTACACTGCTGTGTACACTATATATCTGTACACACTACATCTATTATACCTCATACCTCACATATCAGTACACTGCTGTATACACTATATCTGTACACACTACATCTTTATACCTCATACCTCACATATCAGTACACTGCTGTTACACTATAATCTGTACACACTACATCTATATACCTCATACTCACATATCAGTAACACTGCTGTTATACTATATATCTGTAAACTACATCTATTATACCTCATACCTAAAATATCAGTACATGCTGTATATACTATATATCTGTACACACTACATCTATTATACCTCATACCTCACATATCAGTACACTGCTGTATATACTATATATCTGTACACTACATCTATTATACCTCATACCTAACATATCAGTACATGGCTGTATATACTATATATCTGTACACACTACATCTATTAAACCTCCTACCTCACATATCAGTACACTGCTTTATATACTATATATCTGTACACCATACATCTATTATACCTCATACCTAACATATCAGTACACTGCTGTATATACTATATATCTGTACACACTGCTTCTAGTATACCTCATACCTCACATATCAGTACACTGCTGTATATACTATATACCTGTACACACTGCATCTATTATACTTCATACCTCACATATCAGTACACTGCTGTATATACTATATATCTGTACACCATACATCTATTATACCTCATACCTAACATATCAGTACACTGCTGTATATACTATATATCTGTATACACTACATCTATTATACCTCCTACCTCACATATCAGTACACTGCTGTATATACTATATATCTGTACACATTACATCTATTATACCTCCTACCTCACATATCAGTACACTGCTGTATTTACTATATATCGGTACACACTGCATCTATTATACCTCATACCTCACATATCAGTACACTGCTGTATATACTATATATCTGTACACACTGCATCTATTATACCTCACATATCAGTACACTGCTGTATATACTATATATCTGTACACCATACTTCTATTATACCTCATACCTAACATATCAGTACACTGCTGTATATACTATATATTTGTATACACTACATCTATTATACCTCCTACCTCACATATCAGTACACTTCTGTATATACTATATATCAGTACACACTACATCTATTATACCTCATACCTCACAGATCAGTACACTGCTGTATATACTATATATCTGTACATACTACATCTGTTATACTTCATACCTCACATATCAGTACACTTCTGTATATACTATACATCTGTACACACTGCATATATTATACCTCATACATCACATATCAGTACACTGCTGTATATACTATATATCTGTACATACTGCATCTATTATACCGCGTACCTCACATATCAGTACACTGCTGTATATACTATATATCTGTACACACTGCATCTATTATACCTCATACCTCACATATCAGTACACTGCTGTATTTACTATATATCTGTCCACACTGCATCTATTATACCTCATACCTCACATATCAGTACACTGCTGTATACACTATATATCTGTACACACTGCATCTATTATACCTCATATCTCACATATCAGTACACTGCTGTATATACTATATATCTGTACACACTACATCTAGTATACCTCATACCTCACATATCAGTACACTGCTGTATATAATATATATCTGTACACTACATCTATTATACCTCATACCTCACATATCAGTACTCTGCTGTATATACTATATATCTGTACACACTACATCTATTATACCTCGTACCTCACATATCAGTACACTGCTGTATATACTATATATCTGTACACACTACATCTATTATACCTCGTACCTCACATATCAGTACACTGCTGTATATACTATATATTTGTACATACTGCATCTATTATACCTCAGATATCAGTACACTGCTGTATATATACTATATATATATATATATTATATATATATATATATATATATATAAAGCCTATCATAGAACCTGTAACCACTAAGCCTATGCCCTCATAGAGAGACTGAGATCTCTGTGCTGCCCTATGTTGGGCCAGTGGCACTATGTTCTGCCCTCTGGTTCCCTGTGCTGCCCTATGTTGGCCTGTGGCACTATGTTCTGCCCCTCTGGTTCCCTGTGCTGCCCTATGTTGCCTGTGGCACTATGTTCTGCCCTCTGGTGCCCTGTGCTGCCCTATGTTGGCCTGTGGCACTATGTTCTGCCCTCTGGTGCCCTGTGCTGCCCTATGTTGGCCAGTGGCACTATGTTCTGCCCTCTGGCACTCTGTGCTGCCCTATGTTGGCCAGTGGCACTATATTCTTCCCACTGGTGTTCTGTGCTGCCCTATGTTGGCCCGTGGCACTATGTTCTACCCTCTGGTGCTCTGTGTTGCCCTATGTTGGCCCGTGGCACTATATTCTGCCCTCTGGCACTCTGTGCTGCCCTATGTTGGCCCGTGGCACTATGTTCTGCCCTCTGGTGCTCTGTGTTGCCTATGTTGGTTCATGGCACTATGTTCTGCCTCCTCTGTGCTGCCCTATGTTGGCCCGTGGCACTATATTCTGCCCTCTGGCACTCTGTGCTGCCCTATGTTGGCCCGTGCACTATGTTCTGACCTCTGGTGCTCTGTGCTGCCCTATGTTGACCAGTGGCACTATATTCTGCCCTATGGCACTCTGTGCTGCCCTATGTTGACCAGTGGCACTGTATTCTTCCCACTGGTGTTCTGTGCTGCCTATGTTGGTCCGTGGCACTATGTTCTACCCGCTGGTGCTCTGTGTTGCCTATGTTGGCCCTTGGCACTATGCTCTGTGCTCTGGTGCTCTTTGCTGCCCTATGTTGGCCCGTGGCACTATGTTTCTGCCCTCTGGTGCTCTCTGCTGCCTATGTTGGCCCGTTGGCACTATGTTCTGTCCTCTGGTGCTCTCTGCTGCCCTATGTTGGCCCGTGGCACTATATTCTGCCCTCTGGCACTCTGTGCTGCCCTATGTTGGCCAGTGGCACTATATTCTGCCCACTGGTGTTCTGTGCTGCCTATGTTGGCCCATGGCACTATGTTCTACCCGCTGGTTGCTCTGTGTTGCCCTATGTTGGTTCATGGCACTATGTTCTGCCCCCTCTGTGCTGCCCTATGTTGGCCCGTGGCACTATGTTCTGCCCTCTGGTGCTCTTTGCTGCCCTATGTTGGCCCTTGGCACTATGTTCTGCCCTCTGGTGCTCTGTGTTGCCCTATGTTGGTTCATGGCACTATGTTCTGCCCCCTCTGTGCTGCCCTATGTTGGCCCGTGGCACTATGTTCTGCCCTCTGGTGCTCTGTGCTGCCCTATGTTGGCCCGTGGCACTATGTTCTGCCTCTGGTGCTCTGTGCTGCCTATGTTGGCCCGTGGCTCTATGTTCTGCCCTCTGGTGCTCTTTGCTGCCCTATGTTGGCCCGTGGCACTATGTTCTGCCCTCTGGTGCTCTCTGCTGCCTATGTTGGCCCGTGGCACTATGTTCTGCCCTCTGGTGCTCTGTGTTGCCCTATGTTGGTTCATGGCACTATGTTCTGCCCTCTGGTGCTCTTTGCTGCCCTATGTTGGCCCGTGGCACTATGTTCTGCCCCCTCTGTGCTGCCTATGTTGGCCCGTGGCACTATGTTCTGCCCTCTGGTGCTCTGTGCTGCCCTATGTTGGCCCGTGGCACTATGTTCTGCCCTCTGGTGCTCTGTGCTGCCTATGTTGGCCCGTGGCTCTATGTTCTGCCCTCTGGTGCTCTTTGCTGCCCTATGTTGGCCCGTGGCACTATGTTCTGCCCTCTGGTGCTCTCTGCTGCCTATGTTGGCCCGTGGCACTATGTTCTGCCCTCTGGTGCTCTGTGTTGCCCTATGTTGGTTCATGGCACTATGTTCTGCCCTCTGGTGCTCTTTGCTGCCCTATGTTGGCCCGTGGCACTATGTTCTGCCCCCTCTGTGCTGCCTATGTTGGCCCGTGGCACTATGTTCTGCCCCTTCTGTGCTGCCTATGTTGGCCCGTGGCACTATGTTCTGCCCTCTGGTGCTCTGTGCTGCCTTATGTTGGCCCGTGGCACTATGTTCTGCCCTCTGGTGCTCTGTGCTGCCTATGTTGGCCCGTGGCACTATGTTCTGCCCTCTGGGTCATTCGGTGTTGCACCGCGAGGCCCAGATTCTTCGGTTGAGCCCTCATTATTTGCCGCAGGTCCACTTCTCGCCCTCTCTCCCGTATACCACAATCTTCTCTGGCTTCCACTTCTGTCTCCTCCTTGTCATTTCCAATTTTTTCCACGTATCTGATTTTGGTCACCTGCATTGAGATGCCGCTCATTATGGTGTGTGTGTGTGTGTGGGGGGGGTGATGTGACCCGTCTTTGCTGCCCCCTGTGGCCCTCGGGTCTCACGGTGTATCTCGGTGAACCGTGGCTCTGAGACGACTTTCTATTCCAACAGTGTAACAATAGATTACCGTACCATACAGACCGCGGATGGGGGGGGGGATATAGCGGCAGGGGGAGGGGCAGCGGCTGCTCCAGGATTAGAAACATTTTGTTTAAATCCTGTAAGGAGGACTTGACACAAATATTTAATCCTCAAACGAGGACAGGGGTTCAGCCACAATCCCAAAATAATTCAGTTTCCAAGACCACGGTGACCCCCGGTGCCCACTGATAAGACCCTGGATGCTGCCCACAGACCCCAGGCTCCAGCTGACACCAAATACCCAGAAAGTTTTATACATTGAAAACTCAAACGAAGTCTATAGGATGTCTGTAAAAGGGCGCCACCTGCTGGACAGTCAGTGAACTTCACCCTCTAATCAGCCATTCAAATATTGCCACCTGGTGGATGGACAGTCATACTGCAAGAAAGGAGAACAAACAGGCAGGAAGATCAGTGGATGTCTGCAGCTGCAGATCCCCAATTATTACTCCTGTCACTCCAGGATAATATCCCTGCTACATGTCAGTTCTCACAGTGATTCATTCACTTCTTCTACTATGATTTAGGTCAAATGAATTAAGGGTTAACTAGATAATTCCTGTAGTATTTATACAGTGGTCAGATTATTAACCCCTTGTGTAGGTTTTCTAGGCCTAAGTAATGTATGTTCACAGTGACTACACCAGCAGAATAGTGAGCGCAGCTCTGGAGTATAATACAGGATGTAACTCAGGATCAGTACAGGATAAGTAATGTATGTACACAGTGACTGCAGCAGCAGAATAGTGAGTGCAGCTCTGGAGTATAATACAGGATGTAACTCAGGACCAGTACAGGATAAGTAATGTATGTTCACAGTGACTGCACCAGCAGAATAGTGAGTGCAGCTCTGGAGTATAATACAGGATGTAACTCAGGATCAGTACAGGATAAGTAACGTATGTACACAGTGACTGCACCAGCAGAATAGTTAGTGCAGCTCTGGAGGATAATACAGGATGTAACTCAGGATCAGTACAGGATAAGTAATGTATGTACACAGTGACTGCACCAGCAGAATAGTGAGTGCAGCTCTGGAGTATAAACTCAGGATCAGTACAGGATAAGTAATGTATGTACACAGTGACTGCACCAGCAGAATAGTGAGTGCAGCTCTGGAGTATAATACAGGATGTAACTCAGGATCAGTACAGGATAAGTAATGTATGTATACAGTGACTGCACCAGCAGAATAGTGAGTGCAGCTCTGGAGTATAATACAGGATGTAACTCAGGATCAGTACAGGATAAGTAATGTATGTACACAGTGACTGCACCAGCAGAATAGTGAGTGCAGCTCTGGAGTATAATACAGGATGTAACTCAGGATCAGTACAGGATAAGTAATGTATGTACATAGTGACTGCACCAGCAGAATAGTGAGTGCAGCTCTGGAGTATAATACAGGATGTAACTCAGAATCAGTACAGGATAAGTAATGTATGTACACAGTGACTGCACCAGCAGAATAGTGAGTGCAGCTCTGGAGTATAATACAGGATGTAACTCAGGATCAGTACAGGATAAGTAATGTATGTACACAGTGACTGCACCAGCAGAATAGTGAGTGCAGCTCTGGAGTATAATACAGGATGTAACTCAGGATCAGTACAGGATAAGTAATGTATGTACACAGTGACTGCACCAGCAGAATAGTGAGTGCAGCTCTGAAGTATAATACAGGATGTAACTCAGGATCAGTACAGGATAAGTAATGTATGTACACAGTGACTGCACCAGCAGAATAGTGAGTGCAGCTCTGGAGTATAAACTCAGGATCAGTACAGGATAAGTAATGTATGTACAGAGTGACTGCACCAGCAGAATAGTGAGTGCAGCTCTGGAGTATAATACAGGATGTAACTCAGGATCAGTACAGGATAAGTAATGTATGTACACAGTGACTGCACCAGCAGAATAGTGAGTGCAGCTCTGGAGTATAATACAGGATATAACTCAGGATCAGTACAGGATAAGTAATGTATGTACACAGTGACTGCACCAGCAGAATAGTGAGTGCAGCTCTGGAGTATAATACAGGATGTAACTCAGGATCAGTACAGGATAAGTAATGTATTTACACAGTGACTGCACCAGCAGAATAGTGAGTGCAGCTCTGGAGTATAATACAGGATGTAACTCAGGATCTGTACAGGATAAGTAATGTATGTACACAGTGACTGCACCAGCAGAATAGTGAGTGCAGCTCTGGAGTATAATACAGGATGTAACTCAGGATCAGTACAGGATAAGTAATGTATGTACACAGTGACTGCACCAGCAGAATAGTGAGTGCAGCTCTGGAGTATAATACAGGATATAACTCAGGATCAGTACAGGATAAGTAATGTATGTACACAGTGACTGCACCAGCAGAATAGTGAGTGCAGCTCTGGAGTATAATACAGGATATAACTCAGGATCAGTACAGGATAAGTAATGTATGTACACAGTGACTGCACCAGCAGAATAGTGAGTGCAGCTCTGGAGTATAATACAGGATGTAACTCAGGATCAGTACAGGATAAGTAATGTATTTACACAGTGACTGCACCAGCAGAATAGTGAGTGCAGCTCTGGAGTATAATACAGGATGTAACTCAGGATCAGTACAGGATAAGTAATGTATTTACACAGTGACTGCACCAGCAGAATAGTGAGTGCAGCTCTGGAGTATAATACAGGATGTAACTCAGGATCTGTACAGGATAAGTAATGTATGTACACAGTGACTGCACCAGCAGAATAGTGAGTGCAGCTCTGGAGTATAATACAGGATGTAACTCAGGATCAGTACAGGATAAGTAATGTATGTACACAGTGACTGCACCAGCAGAATAGTGAGTGCAGCTCTGGAGTATAATACAGGATAAGTAATGTATGTACACAGTGACTGCACCAGCAGAATAGTGAGTGCATATTTTCCTGTTTTTATCTTTGGTGGGAATCTCAGTTGATATTTTGGGGTGTATGGTGAGGACATTTGGGGGGCATTGGGACTTTCTTTGCTCTTAATTTTACACAGTGGAGATAAGAAAGTAAATTTTCTTTATTTACAGTCCTCACTTATGATGACGAGAAGTTTCTTTTACCAAATCTTCGTATAAAAATATTTCTCTAGGTAGCGATATATACATGGAGGATATGACCCTGTGCTCTTCAAGTATCGCCCCCACAATGGGCCCTGCGGTCACAGTGTAATCACAGTAATCGCCTGCTTTACATTAGAATTATGGAGGTTCAAAAAGAAAAAAAATAATAGAAAATGTGTCTCAAGGCGAAGGTCCCTCCCCGCAGAACACGGTACCGGTGTTCGTCCATTAGAACCTCCTGAGGCACGAGGTGCAGCAGACTCCACACTTTGCTGTGACACCAGATACATCTAGACTTTACTGTGCCGTTTCCTGGTGCTTCTTTTCCGCTATAAACCGGACCTCCAGCTGTTTCACTGAGGCGCTGTAGTAACAGTGTGTCAGCGCAGCTGCAGGAGGACGCGCTGTAAATGAGGCGCCACCGCTCTGCTGAGAATCCTCCTGACCTGAGTCACCTGACGCTCACATCATTCCTTTTGCCTCCTCTTCCTCTTCCTCCTCCTCATCAGTAATGAAGTTCTCCAGCTCGTCCTCGGAGCCAGGCGGCGCCGGTGGGTAGAACTGGTCGCGCTCCAGGTTGATGTACGTGACATTCAGGTTAATGTAGTGGTCGCCCCACAGGGAGTTAGAGATGGCCTCCATGTCACCAACCAGCTGGGTGAAGCTCGGACGCTCCTCGGGCTGCGGATTCCAGCACTGCAGCATCAGGGTGTAGCTGAGAAGACAAGAAACATGTATCAAACACAAGCCCCCCCCCAATAACAGCCGACAGTCCCACCCCACAAACAATACGGGAAGACTGGGGTACAATGTCAGTGACAAATGTCAGTACTGCAGGGGTGGCTGTATAATCTGTATGTAGTGAGCTCCCTCTAGTGGTGGCTGTATAATCTGTATGTAGTGAGCTCCCTCTAGTGGTGGCTGTATAATCTGTATGTAGTGAGCTCCCTCTAGTGGTGGCTGTATAATCTGTATGTAGTGAGCTCCCTCTAGTGGTGACTGTATAATCTGTATGTAGTGAGCTCCCTCTAGTGGTGGCTGTATAATCTGTATGTAGTGAGCTCCCTCTAGTGGTGGCTGTATAATCTGTATGTAGTGAGCTTCCCTTGTGGTGGCTGTATAATCTGTATGTAGTGAGCTCCTCTAGTGGTGACTGTATAATCTGTATGTAGTGAGCTCCTCTAGTGGTGGCTGTATAATCTGTATGTAGTGAGCTCCTCTAGTGGTGGCTGTATAATCTGTATGTAGTGACTCCCTCTAGTGGTGGCTGTATAATCTGTATGTAGTGAGCTCCCTCTAGTGGTGGCTGTATAATCTGTATGTAGTGAGCTCTCTCTAGTGTGACTGTATAATCTGTATGTAGTGAGCTCCTCTAGTGGTGGCTGTATAATCTGTATGTAGTGAGCTCCCTCTAGTGGTGGCTGTATAATCTGTATGTAGTGAGCTCCCCCTAGTGGTGACTGTATAATCTGTATGTAGTTAGCTCCCTCTAGAGGTGGCTGTATAATCTGTATGTAGTGAGCTCCCTCTAGTGGTGCTGTATAATCTGTATGTAGTGAGCTCCCTCTAGTGGTGACTGTATAATCTGTATGTAGTGAGCTCCCTCTAGTGGTGGCTGTATAATCTGTATGTAGTGAGCTCCCTCTAGTGGTGGCTGTATAATCTGTATGTAGTGAGCTCCCTCTAGTGGTGGCTGTATAATCTGTATGTAGTGAGCTCCCTCTAGTGGTGGCTGTATAATCTGTATGTAGTGAGCTCCCTCTAGTGGTGGCTGTATAATCTGTATGTAGTGAGCTCCCTCTAGTGGTGGCTGTATAATCTGTATGTAGTGAGCTCCCTCTAGTGGTGGCTGTATAATCTGTATGTAGTGAGCTCCCTCTAGTGGTGGCTGTATAATCTGTATGTAGTGAGCTCCCTCTAGTGGTGGCTGTATAATCTGTATGTAGTGAGCTCTCTCTAGTGGTGGCTGTATAATCTGTATGTAGTGAGCTCTCTCTAGTGGTGACTGTATAATCTGTATGTAGTGAGCTCCCTCTAGTGGTGGCTGTATAATCTGTATGTAGTGATCTCCCTCTAGTGGAGGCTGTATAATCTGTATGTAGTGAGCTCCCTCTAGTGGTGGCTGTATAATCTGTATGTAGTGAGCTCCCCCTAGTGGTGACTGTATAATCTGTATGTAGTTAGCTCCCTCTAGAGGTGGCTGTATAATCTGTATGTAGTGAGCTCCCTCTAGTGGTGGCTGTATAATCTGTATGTAGTGAGCTCCCTCTAGTGGTGGCTGTATAATCTGTATGTAGTGAGCTCCCTCTAGTGGTGGCTGTATAATCTGTATGTAGTGAGCTCCCTCTAGTGGTGGCTGTATAATCTGTATGTAGTGAGCTCCCTCTAGTGGTGGCTGTATAATCTGTATGTAGTGAGCTCCCTCTAGTGGTGGCTGTATAATCTGTATGTAGTGAGCTCCCTCTAGTGGTGGCTGTATAATCTATATGTAGCGAGCTCCCTCTAGTGTGGCTGTATAATCTGTATGTAGTGAGCTCCCTTTAGTGGTGACTGTATAATCTGTATGTAGTGAGCTCCCTCTAGTGGTGACTGTATAATCTGTATGTAGTGAGCTCCCTCTAGTGGTGGCTGTATAATCTGTATGTAGTGAGTTCCCTCTAGTGGTGACTGTATGATCAGTATGTAGTGAGCTCCTGTAGTGGTGGCTGTATAATCTGTATGTAGTGAGCTCCCTCTAGTGGTGGCTGTATAATCTGTATGTAGTGAGCTCCCTCTAGTGGTGGCTGTATAATCTGTATGTAGTGAGCTCCCTCTAGTGGTGACTGTATAATCTGTATGTAGTGAGCTCCCTCTAGTGGTGGCTGTATAATCTGTATGTAGTGAGCTCCCTCTCGTGGTGGCTGTATAATCTGTATGTAGTGAGCGCCCTCTAGTGGTGGATGTATAATCTGTATGTAGTGAGCTCCCTCTAGTGGTGGCTGTATAATCTGTATGTCGTGAGCTCCCTCTAGTGGTGACTGTATAATCTGTATGTCGTGAGCTCCCTCTAGTGGTGGCTGTATAATCTGTATGTAGTGAGCTCCCTCTAGTGGTGACTGTATAATCTGTATGTCGTGAGCTGCCTCTAGTGGTGACTGTATAATCTGTATGTCGTGAGCTCCCTCTAGTGGTGACTGTATAATCTGTATGTAGTGAGCTCCCTCTAGTGGTGACTGTATAATCTGTATGTAGTGAGCTCCCTCTAGTGATGACTGTATAATCTGTATGTAGTGAGCTCCCTCTAGTGGTGACTGTATAATCTGTATGTAGTGAGCTCCCTCTAGTGGTGACTGTATAATCTGTATGTCGTGAGCTCCCTCTAGTGGTGACTGTATAGTCAGGTTAGCATGACTCACAGGGGGTCCGGACAGTACTCTGGTTGTGGGAGACGTCTTCCCCTGTACAGGTATCGGGTAATATCATATGGATCCACATCTGGATATGGGGGGGCTCCTCGTGTCATCAGCTCCCACAGCAGCACCCCAAAGGACCACTGCATGAAAGAGATTACATGGAGGGTTATTTCTGATCCCATCACATGACCCCCATCCCTCCGCCGGCCGGCCCTCACCACATCGCTCTTGGTGGTGAATTTCTGGGTCTGTAGACTCTCCAGCGCCATCCACTTCACTGGCAGACGCGCATTCTTATGACGTCGGACGCTGTAATATTCCTTATCAAACACATCCCGAGCGAGGCCGAAATCCGCCACCTTCACCTTATACGCCTCATCGAGCCTGGAAGACATAGCGGCTGTCAGCAGCAGGCACAGCAGCACTGGGAGCACCCCTGAAGAGCAGAGGCCTAACTGGAAATTACTGGGCCCCACGTATACATTGTATCACTCCGTATTTTTCTGGCTCCGCCCAGTTACTCACATGCAGTTTCGGGCGGCCAGGTCTCTGTGCACGAACTTCATCTGCGCCAAATACTCCATCCCCCGGGAGACCTGCAGACCGAAGCCGACCAGATCCTTCACCGTGGGGTTCTGCGGAGACAGAGGCGGTCATTATCGCCCTATAACCCTTCCTCCCCCCCCCCCTTTATAATAGTACAGCACTCACCCGGTCCTCGCTGCGGATGAAGTGTCGCAGGTCCCCGTGGGACATGTACGGGAGGACGACCAGGGGGAGCCCCTCCCGGGGTAGAAAGATCCCAATGAGGGACAGGACGTGGGGGTGATGAAAGCCCTTCATCAGGATCCCCTCCCGGAGAAACTCCTCCACCTCCTCCACATCGGTGATCCCTGCAGGAAAGTACAAAGCTCAGGAGCCGCCAGGAATCCCTCACTCCGGACAAATGCTCCAGTCACATCCAGAGCTGCAGTCATAATCCCATCATTGCATAGTTTCTTCTACTCCAGTCACATCGAGAGCTGCACTGCAGTGTTACCCCGGGTCCCTTATACCACTGACACATACCATGTCTGTATACAGGACCCTCTGGAGCATTGTGAGACCCCAGGAGTTTAGGGGTGTCTGAAGCACCAGCCACCAGAATAGCGAGTGCAGCTTTGGTTGTGATTGGAGTACATGATGTTACCCTCCCGTCCTTACTGTTGAGGGACTTGACAGCGCAGTGCAGCTCATGGCCGTCCTCGTCTGTGTACGTTCCATGGTAAACGCTTCCAAAATGACCTGAGGTGGAAGAAAAAGAAACGGGAGTCACGCCCTGGACAATGAGGGGGCGGCACATTAATAACACTGGACCAACCCCCGAAGAGGCCATCAGGGGCTGGATATTGCTTCTCCTACAAGCCCCTCGCCTCTGTGAGCCCTCTCAGCCAATCAGGTATGCCAAGAATAGTCACATGACCATCAGTAGGAAGCTGGCGGGGTGTCTCCCAGTCTCTGCGGCTCGGTTTTGGCGCTCTGACCTTTCCCGATTATCCGGTCGCGGTGTGTGATCAGGCGGCTCTCAGGGATCAGGACGTCCTTCACTTCATCCAGCAGCTCCGGCCTCAGGTTGTCAAGGAGACTGGTGAGTAGGATGGGCACGGATCCGCCGCCGACGCTGCCCACAGAGTACAGGCCCCCGCGGAGCGACACGCCACCGGAACTGCTGCTGGGGATATCTGACAACAGGAGAAAATACAGTTATATTGCCTCTCAGGGTGTCACCCCCCAGGTAAGCATCTCCCCGTGTGGAACTGCCATTTATCCAGCATTTCATGGAAGCGCAGCGTCGCCCACGTGAACACTTACAGGACGCCCTGTAGTCGCCATGAGGGAAGGCGAGCGGAGAGACGACCACTTCTCGGTTGTTATTCGCCAGCAGTTCCAGGTTTTCTGCTACTGTAAAGAGGCAAGAGGCCGATTACATGACCGCTCGCTCATAGGGGCCTGCTCACTGAAGGGTGCTTGCTTATAGCCGCCTGCTCACTGATGACCGCTCGATCATGGCTGCCTGCTCATTGAAGGGTGCTCGCTTATAGCTGGCTGCTCACTGACGGCCGCTCACTTATGGGCCCCTGCTCATTGATGACTGCTCACTGATGACTGCTCGCTCATGGCTGCATGCTCATTGATGACTGCTCACTGATGACTGCTCGCTCATGGCTGCATGCTCATTGATGACTGCTCACTGATGACTGCTCGCTCATGGCTGCATGCTCATTGATGACTGCTCACTGATGGCCGCTTGCTTATAAGCCCCTGCTCATGGATGACTGCTCGCTTATGGGCCCCTGCTCACTGATGGCCGCTCGCTCATGGCCGCCTGCTCACTGATGATCACTCGCTCATGGCCACTACCCGCTCCCACTCACCTTTCTTCTTTCCTTTTTTTCTTTCTTTTAGTAGAAGGAAAATTAAAACTGTGACGACCACTACGGCGGCGACTGTCCCCAGCGCAATTCCCAGGACCGGCTCCAGCAGACTGACCACGACCACGTGACCCAAATCCGTGCAGAAATCGTCAACACAAACCTGGTGACCAAAGAGGGTATCAGGCAGGACACGAGGCACCACGTTCACTGACAGGACAAAGAGGGCCAATTTCACTGGTAGGACACAGTGACCCCCATTCACTGGCAGGACACAGTGGACCACCACGTTCACTGGCAGGACACAGTGGACCACCACGTTCACTGGCAGGACACAGTGGACCACCACGTTCACTGGCAGGACACAGTGGACCACCACGTTCACTGGCAGGACACAGTGGGCCACCACGTTCACTGGCAGGACACAGTGGACCACCACGTTCACTGGCAGGACACAGTGGGCCACCACGTTCACTGGCAGGACACAGTGGGCCACCACGTTCACTGGCAGGACACAGTGGGCCACCACGTTCACTGGCAGGACACAGTGGGCCACCACGTTCACTGGCAGGACACAGTGGGCCACCACGTTCACTGGCAGGACACAGTGGGCCACCACGTTCACTGGCAGGACACAGTGGGCCACCACGTTCACTGGCAGGACACAGTGGGCCACCACGTTCACTGGCAGGACACAGTGGGCCACCACGTTCACTGGCAGGACACAGTGGGCCACCACGTTCACTGGCAGGACACAGTGGGCCACCACGTTCACTGGCAGGACACAGTGGGCCACCACGTTCACTGGCAGGACACAGTGGGCCACCACGTTCACTGGCAGGACACAGTGGGCCACCACGTTCACTGGCAGGACACAGTGGGCCACCACGTTCACTGGCAGGACACAGTGGGCCACCACGTTCACTGGCAGGACACAGTGGGCCACCACGTTCACTGGCAGGACACAGTGGGCCACCACGTTCACTGGCAGGACACAGTGGGCCACCACGTTCACTGGCAGGACACAGGGAGCCACGCTCACTGACAGGACACAGGGAGCCACGTTCACTGACAGGACACAGGGAGCCACGTTCACTGACAGGCTTTGTACCTGGACGGCCGCCCCCTTTGATGGGATGTCCACGCCCTTTGGGATCCTGCAGGTGATCTCATTCTCCAGGACTTTGGGGTAACACTCCCGGCCGTCCACCGTCATGGAGACATTGAGGCAGCCGTTCAGTCGAGCCAGGAAGATGTGCTGAAAGGGGAAATGCGAGAAATCAAAGCATCCAGGGGATGATAGGAGTGATAGTGTGCACAATAAATCATAGGGAGCTTTGATTGTGGTCCCCTGGGGGCAGGGATGATGGGAGTGATGCTGCATTAATCACATGGCACTGCATCCGGTGTATAGGCCGGATCCCATTATAGTGAATACGGTCTGTTCCTCTGCCGCAGATGTGAACGCAGCCTTACTCTCATCATTCAGGTTCTAAACTCCAGACCCAGCATGAAGGGGGGTCAGGAGGTAACCCCCCGCCCCAAAAATCTATCTCATGTGTCCCCCCTGTCCCTGTACAGAACCCCCACGGCCGGTCACATGATCTTACGTGCGCCTCGATCTCGTTGTCCCCCTTCTTCAGTTGGAAGCGTTTCTCATTTTCAAAGGGGTAAATGGTGTAATTTACGGAGGGGAAGTTCCCGGAGTAGTTATAGGAGTAGCCGTCCAGCTGCAGGGTCAGCACCCCGAACCGCCTGCTGGGCGTCTTCTCATCTAATACCGAGGGGGTGCTGCAGAGGACGCGACTGGGGGTGAAGCCCTGGTCACACACCTGCAGAGAACAAGGGGTTAATGCCACAAGGACATACACTGCACATGTGGAGCGCGCTGGACACGGAATGCTCGGCATTTAGACGGTGTAAACGCACAGGATTGCTGGCGGTAACCGGCTGATGTCACGCCTCCTATTGGCCGGTTTAGTTATATGACGCGGCTCCGTCAGCAAATCAGAGAAAGCGGCGCTTAGGAACCCCCAACCTGCAATATACAGAGGAACCCCGGGGTCCCTTCATCCGCAGATTGGGGGACGCACTCACCTGCTTCCTGCCCTGATACCAGACCGTTATACTGGACACAGAATCCAGGTTCGAGCCCTGAATGGTCAGAGAGCTTCCCCTGGAAAGAGAAAGGACAGAGACTGAGCAGGACGAGCCCCCAAACCTGCTGTTTCCAGTATGAAACGATTCCAGCAGAATAGTGAGCGCAGCTCTGGAGTATAATACAGGATAAGTAATGTATGTACACAGTGACTGCACCAGCAGAATAGTGAGTGCAGCTCTGGAGTATAATACAGGATGTAACTCAGGATCAGTACAGGATAAGTAATGTATGTACACAGTGACTGCACCAGCAGAATAGTGAGTACAGCTCTGGAGTATAATACAGGATGTAACTGAGGATCAGTACAGGATAAGTAATGTATGTACACAGTGACTGCACCAGCAGAATAGTGAGTGCAGCTCTGGAGTATAATACAGGATGTAACTCAGGATCAGTACAGGATAAGTAATGTATGTACACAGTGACTGCACCAGCAGAATAGTGAGTACAGCTCTGGAGTATAATACAGGATGTAACTGAGGATCAGTACAGGATAAGTAATGTATGTACACAGTGACTGCACCAGCAGAATAGTGAGTACAGCTCTGGAGTATAATACAGGATGTAACTCAGGATCAGTACAGGATAAGTAATGTATGTACACAGTGACTGCACCAGCAGAATAGTGAGTGCAGCTCTGGAGTATAATACAGGATGTAACTCAGGATCAGTACAGGATAAGTAATGTATGTACACAGTGACTGCACCAGCAGAATAGTGAGTGCAGCTCTGGAGTATAATACAGGATGTAACTGAGGATCAGTACAGGATAAGTAATGTATGTACACAGTGACTGCACCAGCAGAATAGTGAGTGCAGCTCTGGAGTATAATACGGGATGGAACTCAGGATCAGTACAGCATAAGTAATGTATGTACACAGTGACTGCACCAGCAGAATAGTGAGTGCAGCTCTGGAGTATAATACAGGATGTAACTCAGGATCAGTACAGGATAAGTAATGTATGTACACAGTGACTGCACCAGCAGAATAGTGAGTGCAGCTCTGGAGTATAATACAGGATGTAACTCAGGATCAGTACAGGATAAGTAATGTATGTACACAGTGACTGCACCAGCAGAATAGTGAGTGCAGCTCTGGAGTATAATACAGGATGTAACACTCACCGGGATAGGCTGCAGTTGGGTTGGATACTACTGACAATTGGGTCTGGCTTGTAGGTAAAGGACTGAGTGTCAGGAGTCTGCGCTCCGTCCAACCATAAGATGATGTCTTTGGGCCCCGGGGAGGAGACGGGAGGGGACACACAGCACAGGTCTCCTGCTGGACACGACCTGGAGGGCAGATCACAGATGTATCAGGCTTCATTATCAATGAGATTCGGACCTTTAGATCTATGACCAGAAATGCTCACTGGTTGTACACGTTGCACTCCACGCCCCCGATATAGACGCGCCGATTCTCCACCGCACTCAGGTTCTGGCCCTTCAGAGTGAGACGAGACCCTCCAATCACAGGTCCAAAAGACGGAGACACGGACATCAGCAGCGGCTCCTGGTGGGAGATATGGATTAGTGAGCAGAGGCGTGGCGGGGGTCACCGCTGTCCTCACACCATCTGAGTAGTTTCCTCACCACGTAGCTGAACCCGCTGACTGTGGCGCTGCCATCCACGGAATAGGGCACATTCTTCAGATTTTCTCTAATTGTTACGGTGATGTCAGCGGGAGAGGCGGCGTCCGGCGGCCCCTGTGTCTGTAACGTGCACACCAGGCTGCAGAGACAAGAAGCCCAATGAGACCCTGAGAGCCACAGAGTGTGGCCCCCACAATGAGAAGCGGTTCCCGCCCTCACCTTCTGCTGCTGCTCTTTAGTGGGTCCACAGAGCACGGCCGCTGCCCCACAAACACCTGGTGAGTCTGCGCCGTGATCTGTGAATTGGGGGGCCCATAAAACACCTTGTGAGACTGGAAATCTCTGCCGCAAATGGTGATGTTTGTCCGACCACGCAGAGGAGCCACACGAGGATAAAACTGCAGGAGGAAGATGACTGAGATCAGAGCAGTGGCTGGAACATAGTCATGTGATCAGGACATGGTCATGTGATCAGTATGGTGGCCAGGACGTGGTCATGTGATCAGTACAGTGGCCATGACGTGGTCATGTGAACAGTATGGTGGCCATGACGTGGTCATGTGATCAGTACAGTGGCCATGACGTGGTCATGTGATCAGTACGGTGGCCAGGACGTGGTCATGTGATCAGTACAGTGGCCATGACGTGGTCATGTGATCAGTATGGTGGCCAGGACGTGGTCATGTGATCAGTACAGTGGCCAGGACGTGGTCATGTGATCAGTACAGTGGCCATGACGTGGTCATGTGATCAGTATGGTGGCCAGGACATGGTTATGTGATCAGTACAGTGGCCATGACGTGGTTATGTGATCAGTATGGTGGCGAGGGCGTGGTCATGTGATCAGTATGGTGGCGAAGGCGTGGTCATGTGATCAGTATGTGGTGAGGGCGTGAATCATGAGAGCCGCCCTGTGATTGGTTGCTATGGGAAACAAAGAGTGTTTGACTTGCAGACACCTACATAAACCAGCCGCATAGTATCTTATCATGTCTGATAGGTTGTCACAGCCCCGCCCCCCGTTAGTTATAGTAATGTTAGTGTCAGGGCACATCTTACCTCGGTGATTATAGGGAGGCAGGTGTCCTGGTTCCATCCTCCTTCACAATCCTCCCTTCGAGAGCAGCCATTGTTACACCATCCGCAGCCCATGAAGCGAGGGGCCCGCAGGCAGCGGCTACAGCTGAGGAGGTGGCGGCAGCCGGGGCCCCTGACGCTGACCTTGGTGACCTGCAGAGAGCGGACAGTGAGACGCTGCTTGTACCTCACCCATCTCTCCAGTAACGTCTCCACCAACCTGGTTCCCAGTGATGAACAGGAGGTCGTCGCCGATGCGGGTGACGTCACGTGACACCGGGTGACTGGCGCTCAGCGAGAAGTCGGACAGGAACAGTGGATTACTGTTACGCTGCAGGATGACCTGTGGGGGGAGGGGGGAGATCAGTGACCTGCGAACATTGTGACGACGTAGCCTCATTATAATAACCGTACCTGCAGTACGCGGCCGTCCGAGGTGCCGAGGTGACCAACAGTGAGACTGTCATTGGTGGTGACAAACAAGGCGGTCAGGAGCGTCCCGTTCAAACGTCCATTAAACAGATCCAGGCGAGCCAATGGCGGCGTCACCAGTGTCGGAACAGCCCAACAACTGCGGTCAGAGACCGGGGCAGAGTCACTCACCTGAAAGAACCGCAAATAAGTAATAAAAAACAACGTCCTAATATATCCACAAGTCATATCTGAGGGGTAGTCACAGCCCCGCCCCCTGCTGATGACATCACTGATATAATGACATGTGATCAGACATGAGATCACACACCTTATACTACAGGAACATCTATTACTGCTGACAACCTGCCTGTATATCCTGTCTGAGAGGTAGTCACAGCCCCGCCCCCTGCTGATGACATCACTGATATAATGACATGTGATCAGACATGAGATCACACACCATATACTACAGGAACATCTATTACTGCTGACCAACCTGCCTGTATATCCTGTCTGAGAGGTAGTCACAGCCCCGCCCCCTGCTGATGACATCACTGATATAATGACATGTGATCAGACATGAGATCACACACCTTATACTACAGGAACATCTATTACTGCTGACAACCTGCCTGTATATCCTGTCTGAGAGGTAGTCACAGCCCCGCCCCCTGCTGATGACATCACTGATATAATGACATGTGATCAGACATGAGATCACACACCTTATACTACAGGAAAATCTATTACTGCTGACAACCTGCCTGTATATCCTGTCTGAGAGGTAGTCACAGCCCCGCCTCCTGCTGATGACATCACTGATATAATGACATCTATTACTGCTGACATCCTGCCTGTATATCCTGTCTGAGAGGTAGTCACAGCCCCGCCCCCTGCTGATGACATCACTGATATAATGACATCTATTACTGCTGACAACTTGCCTGTATATCCTGTCTGAGAGGTAGTCACAGCCCCGCCCCCTGCTGATGACATCACTGATATAATGACATCTATTACTGCTGACAACTTGCCTGTATATCCTGTCTGAGAGGTAGTCAGCCCCGCCCCCTGCTGATGACATCACTGATATAATGACATGTGATCAGACATGAGATCACACACCTTATACTACAGGAACATCTATTACTGCTGACAACCTGCCTGTATATCCTGTCTGAGAGGTAGTCACAGCCCCGCCCCCTGCTGATGACATCACTGGATATAATGACGTAATCGGACATGAGATCCACACACCTTATACTACAGGAACATCTATTACTGCTGACAACCTGCCTGTATATCCTGTCTGAGAGGTAGTCACAGCCCCGCCCCCTGCTGATGACATCACTGATATAATGACGTAATCGGACATGAGATCCACACACCTTATACTACAGGAACATCTATTACTGCTGACAACCTGCCTGTATATCCTGTCTGAGAGGTAGTCACAGCCCCGCCTCCTGCTGATGACATCACTAATATAATGACATGTGATCAGACATGAGATCACATACCTTATACTACAGGAACATCTATTACTGCTGACAACCTGCCTGTATATCCTGTCTGAGAGGTAGTCACAGCCCCGCCCCCTGCTGATGACATCACTGATATAATGACGTAATCGGACATGAGATCCACACACCTTATACTACAGGAACATCTATTACTGCTGACAACCTGCCTGTATATCCTGTCTGAGAGGTAGTCACAGCCCCGCCCCCTGCTGATGACATCACTGATATAATGACATGAGATCACACACCTTATACTACAGGAACATCTATTACTGCTGACAACCTGCCTGTATATCCTGTCTGAGAGGTAGTCACAGCCCCGCCCCCTGCTGATGACATCACTGAGGATCCTTACATTTTGGGGGCAGTAGTGGTCGTCCTGGTAGTAGCGGAGGCCTCGGGACAGTCTCTCCGTGTACTCGATGCTGCAGCACTTCTTCATTCCCTCCTGGATGGAGCGCTCAATGAGCCGCAGCGGGAATGCGCACAGCGCTGATTTTCTGACGGGTTTTTCGCTGTTTGGTTCGCTCTGAGCAAATGCAGCAAAGAGCACAAGGTCGTCGGGCTGCAGGTCCAGCTCCGTGGCCAGGTCCTTCCCCACCCCCACAACGTGGGCCGCCTGCAAGATATTGAAGGTTCTGGGCTCCGACCTGCGACGCCGCTTCTCCTCCACACGACAGTCCAGAACCAGCTCCCGATAGCTGCAAGACATAAGGACCAGAATGAGCCGGAGATCAGCGGCTCCAGGCTCCCGCCATCGCCCCTGCTCCTATAAACCGCCCTAACTGCCGGGTGTAATACTTCTCACAGCTGAGGGTTTGTTACAATTCTATCCTTTCTAGACAATGCTCTGTTAGGAACCCAGAGAGAGAGATTTCTGCAGCTGCTCTATGACAGTCCTCTGGGAAATACTGTAGCAAAACCTCAGCTGTGTGATGACAAGTTTAGTGGTTTTATGAATGTTTTTATTGTTTTTATTCACTGACAGCAAGCAGAGATCTTCGAAATAATGAAGGAGGGAAACAGTCTGTTACACCAAAGATCTGTGATTGGTCTGTTTGGTCCTCAGGACTGTTCTGGTCGTCCCGGGTCACTTCCCCGTGGGGGCGGCTCTTACCTCTTCATGTCTTGCTCTTCGGCGCTGAGGCGCACAAGTCGGCTGTGATAGGTTCGGGACTCGAGGCTTTCTCGCTGCACAGTCAAGAAGTAGACGTAGCCTGCGGTGCTGAAGGTGTAAACATAGCGGATGAGGTAAGTGTCCAGGAACGGCGGGATGACCGTCAGCGAGTGGAAATCACCGGAAAACCCATCCTGAGAAGTGAGGAGCCGCCGGATGGACAGGGAGGTGGTGCCGTAATCCTTCGTCACATTAGAATCCACAGAAGATGCCACGTAGAAGTAGATGTTCCGCCTGTACTGTACCACGGTGACCATGGTGCCTTGGGGGCTGGCGATACAGTCCGGGCACAACGACGGGGTGTTCCCCTGCTCCCGGAACAGACAGGAAGATTTCACGATCGCAGAGTCATTGAACTCATGTACAAAGCAAAGTCCATTGAACGAGGAGCCGCAGCTGTACAGGAAGCTCTCCTCCGGATCCACCACCAGCACCTCGCTGTCCGTGTCCTCCCCCTGTCCCGGGAGGGCACTACCCATCATGCACCAGGAGCAGAGCGTGCACCCGGAGTGCTGGGTGGGGCCTGTGATGACATCCTCCAGGAGGTGGAGGTCGGAGCTTCTGACCACGTGCAGGCGGTTGGTGGTCGTAAGGAACAGTAAGGAGCCTTCGTCTTCCCTGGCGGCCACGTTTTGGATGGTGCCCGGAGCGGTGAAGCGGGGAAGCTCATAGTGGACGTCATGATCCAGAGACTGGAAGGGTCTGACCGGACACTGCCACGTAGAGGCCAAGGAGGCCCAGAGGATGATGACAAGGATCCCTCCGAAAGATCCCATCGGGAAGGTTTGGAGAAGACAATCCACCGCAGGGTCCACACTCACCCCAGAGGAGGACAAAGGGTCCAGCACAGAGCGGCCATTGTATGCAACCTGTGGAGAGAGGCAGAACTGGTCAGTATCGTCACAGCAGCCGCCACGTACAGGAAGTGCACACCAAGTGACGGGAAACAGTCAGCAAGGAGCAGAAGAGAAGCTGCAGCAAGAAGACCGCAGAGGAATCACTGCAGTTACATCGGTTACACCTTGTCCCATACTCCACTCACATCCAGAGTTACATCATGTCTGCAGCTTTGGATGTGACTGGAGTATAGAACATAGCGTCAGAGATAATGATCCTTGCTTTAAAATTGTCTGCGTCACCTTAAAAGTGTAAGGGGCTGGGAGCCACCGCAGGAGCAGCGCCATCAGCACAGGCCACGTGGCCCCCATGCTGAGGTGATGCGAGCCGAGAGGAAGGAGGCCTGGTGCCAGCAGGGAGAGCGCAGTCCATGAGGTGCCAGGCCTGAGAGCGCCACTGGTGGACTGTGGGTGGAGGGGGGATGGTAGGGTGCCTGAGAGAAGGGTGCAGTGTGGTCCAGTGGAGCCTCTGTGGACTGTGGGTGGAGGGGGGATGGTAGGGTGCCTGAGAGAAGGGTGCAGTGTGGTCCAGTGGAGCCTCTGGGTGGACTGTGGGTGGAGGGAGGATGGTAGGATGCCTGAGAGAAGGGTGCAGCGTGGGTCCAGTGGAGCCATTGGTGGACTGTGGGTGGAGGGGGGATGGTAGGGTGCCTGAGAGAAGGGTGCAGCGTGTCCAGTGGAGCCATTGGTGGACTGTGGGTGGAGGGGGATGGTAGGGTGCCTGAGAGAAGGGTGCAGTGTGGTCCAGTGGAGCCTCTGGTGGACTGTGGGTGGAGGGAGGATGGTAGGATGCCTGAGAGAAGGGTGCAGCGTGGTCCAGTGGAGCCATTGGTGGACTGTGGGTGGAGGGGGGATGGTAGGGTGCCTGAGAGAAGGGTAGAGTGGGGTCCAGTGGAGCCTCTTGGTGGACTGTGGGTGGAGGGGGATGGTAGGGTGCCTGAGAGAAGGGTAGAGTGGGGTCCAGTGGAGCCACTGGTGGACTGTGGGTGGAGGGGGCAGTTAGGGTGCCTGAGAGAAGGGTGCAGCGTGGGTCCAGTGGAGCCATTGGTGGACTGTGGGTGGAGGGGGGATGGTAGGGTGCCTGAGAGAAGGGTAGAGTGGGGGTCCAGTGGAGCCACTGGTGGACTGTGGGTGGAGGGGGGATTGTAGGGAGCCTTAGAGAAGGGTGCAGCGTGGTCCAGTGAGCTGCTGGAGACTGTGGGTGGAGGGGTGATGGTAGGGAGCCTGAGAGAAGGGTGGAGTGGGTCCAGTGAGCCTCTGGTGGACTGGGGTGGAGGGGGATTGTAGGGTGCCTGAGAGAAGGGTGCAGCGGGGTCAGTTGGAGCTGCTGGAGGACTGTGGGTGGAGGGGGATGGTAGGGGGTGCCTGAGAGAAGGGGTGGAGCTGGGTCCAGTGGAGCCTCTGGTGGACTGTGGGGTGGAGGGGGGATGGTAGGGTGCCTGAGAGAAGGTGCAGCGGGGTCCAGTGGAGCCACTGGTGGACTGTGGGTGGTGGGGGCAGTAGGGTGCCTGAGAGAAGGGTGCAGCGGGGTCCAGTGGAGCCTCTGGTGGACTGTGGGTGGAGGGGGGATGGTAGGGTGCCTGAGAGAAGGTGGAGCTTGGGTCCAGTGGAGCCTCTGTGGGACTGTGGGTGGAGGGGGGATGGTAGGGTGCCTGAGAGAAGGGTGCAGCGGGGTCCAGTGGAGCCACTGGTGGACTGTGGGTGGTGGGGGCAGTAGGGTGCCTGAGAGAAGGGTGCAGCGGGGTCCAGTGGAGCCACCATGAGATTATGAGTGGCCATAGCTAGGGCCAGAAAACCCAGAGCCCATGGGAGGCTGCACCCATAGGGAAACTGCAGTGTGGGAACCATGGCTGGATGAGGGCCGTGCAAAAGCCAGTGGATAGTGGGGTGAACGGCTCCTGTGGGCGAGACAGCAAGAGGAACCAGGTGCCAGGCATAGACACATATCATATCCACCTCTGGGACCCCACCCGTCCCCATGGCCCCTGTGACTGCGGCCGCGCTCCCACACACAGGACAGCGAGTGGTTACAGGACTCCAGGTTATGCTGTGACTTGTAGTTCATCAGACGTAGAGTTCACACTGTATACCGATCCATGTGACCGGAGATGTAAGTTGTAATTGTGGTAGAGAGACGGCACAGATCCGCCGTACAGCAGATGTCACAGTCGTTACAGTGTACCAGAGGGATCCTGACAGATACATTGACCACCAATAATCCAACCGCAGATGCCAGAGCGATTCCCGGTCAAAACCGTGTGATGAGGCGACGCGCTGCACGCTGTAAAGAACCGGCCGCTTCGCTCTCATAAACCATATGGCGGGCTGGATCATCAAATTAATGGTGTCGTCCATGGCAACCAGGCATGCAAATGGAGGGGTGTATCTGATTGGTTGCCATGACGACACATACGAGCAGGGGTCACGAGAACACGGAGCAGCCATGTATCATCGAATCTCGCGGTTTCTCAGTGTTTCACAATCCTGGACAGAATCAACCACAAGGCCTCCATAACCCTTTCTCTGCCAAGCAGGAAAATATCAAACCCCTCCCCCGCAAACACAGGATACACCCCGGACCAAAAACAGCAGCTCCGGGAGCGGCCGCCTCACATTCCTGTGTAACTGCTGTCTACACATATATATGGCAGCCCCCAGGGAATATAACCCACTGCTGAGCCATCTACACAGACAGGTGCTGCCCCACGAGATCCTCTCCTGAAATACTCTGTGCTGCTGGAAAATCCTGTGCCCCCAGGGTATGTAATTGCTGCGTGCGGTCAGCTCAGGGCCGTAGTGATATTTACAGTTGTCTCTTCAGTTTCATCTAGATCATATGCCAGGTGGTGATGAAATTCTGGAAGTTTCCTCCCCTGTGAACATGGAGGGTGTGACAGTGTGATATCAAGAAAGAAAAAGTAGCGGAAGACACACCCGACAACAAGCCAGAGGATTCTGAAACGTGTCGTATTAACACCTGGAAATAACAGCAAAGACAAGCACCTCCTGAAATGGCTGATAACAGGGAGCAATAGATTGTATTCTCCTGTCCGACAGTCATCCTCTCCCCTGAAATGTCTGATAACAGGGAGCAATAGATTGTATTCTCCTGTCCTACAGTCATCCTCTCCTCTGAAATGTCTGATAACAGGGAGCAATAGATTGTATTCTCCTGTCCTACAGTCATCCTCTCCCCTGAAATGTCTGATAACAGGGAGCAATAGACTGTATTCTCCTGTCCTACAGTCATCCTCTCCCCTGAAATGTCTGATAACAGGGAGTAATAGATTGTATTCTCCTGTCCTACAGTCCTCCTCTCTCCTTTGAAATGTCTGATAACAGGGAGCAATAGACTGTATTCTCCTGTCCTACAGTCATCCTCTCCCCTGAAATGGCTGATAACAGGGGGCAATAGATTGTATTCTCCTGTCCTACAGTCATCCTCTCCCCTGAAATGTCTGATAACAGGGAGCAATAGATTGTATTCTCCTGTCCTACAGTCATCCTCTCCCCTGAAATGGCTGATAACAGGGAGCAATAGATTGTATTCTCCTGTCCTACAGTCATCCTCTCCCCTGAAATGGCTGATAACAGGGAGCAATAGATTGTATTCTCCAAAACCCCAATGAGGTAGAAATCAATTCTGCTCATTTTAGGGGGAAAAAATTATTTCCCTAAAATGTTTGTAGAAATGTATTACATGGGGTTTCTAAAAATATCACATGACATCAAAGTTTAGCACAAATACCCCTTTAATATAGCCCCCGACGATCCCCTCTCTAATAGAGACCCCAGACAGCGCCTGACGATCCCCTCTCTAATACAGACCCCAGACAGCGCCCGACGATCCCCTCTCTAATACAGACCCCAGACAGAGCCCGACGATCCCTTCTCTAATACAGACCCCAGACAGCGCCTGACGATCCCCTCTCTAATACAGACCCCAGACAGCGCCTGACAATCCCCTCTCTAATACAGACCCCAGACAGCAACCCAACGATCCCCTCTCTAATACAGACCCCAGACAGTGCCTGACGATCCGCTCTCTAATACAGACCCCAGGACAGCGGCCTGACGATCCCCTCTCTAAAAACAGACCTCAGACAGCGCCCGACGCTCCCCTCTGTAATACAGACCCCAGACAGCGCCCGACGATCCTCTCTCTAATACAGACCCCGACGATCCCCTCTCTAATACAGACCCAGACAGTGCCTGACGATCCTCTCTCTAATACAGACCCCAGACAGTGCCCGACGATCCCCTCTCTAATACAGACCCCAGACAGCGCCCAACAATCCCCTCTCTAATACAGACCCCAGTACAGTGCCTGATGATCCCCTCTCTAATACCGACCCCAGGCAGCGCCCGATGATCCCCTCTCTAAAACATACCTCAGACAGCGCCCGACGCTCCCCTCTGTAATACAGACCCCAGACAGCGCCAGACGATCCCCTCTCTAAAACAGACCCCAGACAGCGCCCGACGATCCCCTCTCTAAAACAGACCTCAGACAGCGACCGACGCTCCCCTCTGTAATACAGACCCCAGACAGCGCCCGACGATCCCCTCTCTAAAACAGACCTCAGACAGCGCCCGACGCTCCCCTCTGTAATACAGACCCCAGACAGCACCAGACGATCCCCTCTCTAATACAGACCCCAGACAGTGCCCGAAGCTCCCCTCTCCAATACAGATCCCAGACAGCGCCCTACGATCCTCTCTCCAATACAGACCCCAGACGATCCCCTCTCTAATACAGACCCCAGACAGCGCCCGACGATCCCCTCTCTAATACAGACCCCAGACAGCGCCAGACGATCCCCTCTCTAATACAGACCCCAGACAGCGCCAGACGATCCCCTCTCTAATACAGACCCCAGACAGCGCCAGACGATCCTCTCTCCAATACAGACCCCAGACAGCGCCCGACGATCCCCTCTCCAATACAGACCCCAGACAGCGCCCGACGATCCCCCTCTCCAATACAGACCCCAGACAGCGCCCGACGATCCCCTCTCCAATACAGACCCCAGACAGCGCCCGACGATCCCCTCTCCAATACAGACCCCAGACAGCGCCCGACAATCCCCTCTCTAATACAGACCCCAGACAGTGCCCGACGATCCCCTCTCTAATACCGACCCCAGACAGCGCCCGACGATCCCCTCTCTAAAACAGACCTCAGACAGCGCCCGACGCTCCCCTCTGTAATACAGGCCCCAGACAGCGCCAGACGATCCCCTCTCTAAAACAGGCCCCAGACAGCGCCCGACGATCCCCTCTTTAAAAACAGACCTCAGACAGCGCCCGACGCTCCCCTCTGTAATACAGACCCCAGACAGCGCCAGACGATCCCCTCTCTAATACAGACCCCAGACAGTGCCCGACGCTCCCCTCTCTAAAACAGACCTCAGACAGCGCTCGACGCTCCCCTCTCTAATACAGACCCCAGACAGTGCCCGACGATCCCCTCTCTAAACAGACCTCAGACAGTGCCCGACGCTCCCCTCTGTAATACAGACCCCAGACAGCGCCTGACGATCCCCTCTCCAATACAGACCCTAGACAGCGCCAGACGATCCCCTCTCTAATACAGACGCCAGACGATCCCCTCTCTAATACAGACCCCAGACAGCGCCAGACGATCCCCTCTCTAATACAGACCCCAGACAGCACCCAACGATCCCCTCTCTAATACAGACCCCAGACAGTGCCTGCCGATCCCCTCTCTAATACAGACCCCAGACAGTGCCTGACAATCCCCTCTCTAATACAGACCCCAGACAGTGCCTGACGATCCCCTCTATAATACAGACCCCAGACAGCACCCAACGATCCCTCTCTAATACAGAACCCAGACAGCGCCTGATGATCCCTCTCTAATACAGACCCCAGACAGCGCCTGACGATCCCCTCTGTAATACAGACCCCAGACAGCGCCCGACGATTCCTCTCTCTAATACAGACCCCGACGATCCCCTCTCTAATACAGAACCCAGACAGTGCCTGACGATCCTCTCTCTAATACAGACCCCAGACAGTGCCCGACGATCCCCTCTCTAATACCGACCCCAGACAGCGCCCTATGATCCCCTCTGTAATACAGACCCCAGACAGCGCCCAACGATCCCCTAATACAGGACCCCAGACAGTGCCTGACGATCCCCTCTGTAATACAGACCCCAGACAGCGCCCTATGATCCCCTCTCTAAAACAGACCTCAGACAGCGACCGACGCTCCCCTCTGTAATACAGACCCCAGACAGCGCCCGACGATCCCCTCTGTAATACAGACCCCAGACAGCGCCAGACGATCCCCTCTCTAATACAGACCCCAGACAGTGCCCGACGCTCCCCTCTCTAAAACAGACCTCAGACAGCGCTCGACGCTCCCCTCTCTAATACAGACCCCAGACAGTGCCCGACGATCCCCTCTCTAAAACAGACCTCAGACAGTGCCCGACGCTCCCCTCTGTAATACAGACCCCAGACAGCGCCTGACGATCCCCTCTCCAATACAGACCCTAGACAGCGCCAGACGATCCCCTCTCTAATACAGACGCCAGACGATCCCCCTCTCTAATACAGACCCCAGACAGCGCCAGACGATCCCCTCTCTAATACAGACCCCAGACAGCACCCAACGATCCCCTCTCTAATACAGACCCCAGACAGTGCCTGACGATCCCCTCTCTAATACAGACCCCAGACAGTGCCTGACAATCCCCTCTCTAATACAGACCCCAGACAGTGCCTGACGATCCCCTCTATAATACAGACCCCAGACAGCACCCAACGATCCCTCTCTAATACAGATCCCAGACAGCGCCTGATGATCCCTCTCTAATACAGACCCCAGACAGCGCCTGACGATCCCCTCTCTAAAACAGACCTCAGACAGCGCCTGACGCTCCCCTCTGTAATACAGACCCCAGACAGCGCCCGACGATCCCCTCTCTAATACAGAACCCAGGACAGTGCCTGACGATCCTCTCTCTAATACAGACCCCAGACAGTGCCCGACGATCCCCTCTCTAATACCGACCCCAGACAGCGCCCTATGATCCCCTCTGTAATACAGACCCCAGACAGCGCCCAACGATCCCCTCTCTAATACAGACCCCAGACAGTGCCTGACGATCCCCTCTGTAATACAGACCCCAGACAGCGCCCTATGATCCCCTCTCTAAAACAGACCTCAGACAGCGACCGACGCTCCCCTCTGTAATACAGACCCCAGACAGCGCCCGACGATCCCCTCTCTAAAACAGACCTCAGACAGCGACCGACGCTCCCCTCTGTAATACAGACCCCAGACAGCGCCAGACGATCCCCTCTCTAATACAGACCCCAGACAGTGCCCGACGCTCCCCTCTCCAATACAGACCCAGACAGCGCCCAACGATCCCCTCTCTAATACAGACCCCAGACAGCGCCCAGACGATCCTCTCTCCAATACAGACCCCAGACAGCGCCCAACGATCCCCTCTCCAATACAGACCCCAGACAGCGCCCGACGATCCCCTCTCCAATACAGACCCCAGACAGTGCCTTCCGATCCCCTCTCTAATACCGACCCCAGACAGCGCTCGACGATCCCCTCTCTAAAACAGACCTCAGACAGCGCCCGACGCTCCCCTCTGTAATACAGACCCCAGACAGCGCCAGACGATCCCCTCTCTAAAACAGACCTCAGACAGCGCCCGACGCTCCCCTCTCTAATACAGACCCCAGACAGTGCCCGACGATCCCCTCTCTAAAACAGACCTCAGACAGCGCCCGACGCTCCCCTCTGTAATACAGACCCCAGACAGCGCCTGACGATCCCCTCTCTAATACAGACCCCAGACAGCGCCCGACGCTCCCCTCTCTAATACAGACCCCAGACAGCGCTTGACGATCCCCTCTCCAATACAGACCCCAGACAGCGCCAGACGATCCCCTCTCTAATACAGACCCCAGACAGCGCCAGACGATCCCCTCTCTAATACAGACCCCAGACAGCGCCAGACGATCCCCTCTCCAATACAGACCCCAGACAGCGCCAGACGATCCCCTCTCCAATACAGACCCCAGACAGTGCCCGACGCTCCCCTCTCCAATACAGACCCCAGACAGCGCCTGACGATCCCCTCTCCAATACAGACCCCAGACAGCGCCCGACGATCCCCTCTCTAATACAGTCCCCAGACAGCGCCCGATGCTCCCCTCTGTATTACAGACCCCAGACAGCGCCAGACGATCCCCTCTCTAAAACAGACCTCAGACAGTGCCCGACGCTCCCCTCTCTAATACAGACCCCAGACAGTGCCCGACGATCCCCTCTCTAAAACAGACCTCAGACAGCGCCCGACGCTCCCCTCTGTAATACAGACCCCAGACAGCACCTGACGATCCCCTCTGTAATACAGACCCCAGACAGCGCCCGACGCTCCCCTCTCCAATACAGACCCCAGACAGCGCCTGACGATCCCCTCTCCAATACAGACCCCAGACAGCGCCCGACGATCCCCTCTCTAAAACAGACCCCAGACAGCGCCTGATAATCCCCTCTCTAAAACAGACCCCAGACAGTGCCTGAGGATCCCCCCTATAATGACAGTTTGATGAAACGTTCCACATCCACCACTGTGACCCCGGTCTGGTTTCTGATTATTATTGTGTGTTAGGCTACACACAGCACTTTATCAGACGCACTCGGTGACTCCACAGATCCTGTCACCTGCAGCCATTGCCCTTCCTGCATTCCAGGTCTCTGAGCACAAATACCTGCCGGGTGGGGCTGTTGAAAGGAAAGTATACACCGCCCGGGGTTAACCCCTCAGTGACCGGATCATGGAACACCGCAAGTACAGTGCAATAAAGACACTGACGATCAGCGGTGACATCACTGAGAATGCCGCCTATCCATCACTAGAGATCAGCGGTGACATCACTGAGAATGCAGCCTATCCATCACTAGAGATCAGCGGTGACATCACTGAGAATGCCGCCTATCACTAGAGATCAGCGGTGACATCACTGAGAATACAGCCTATCCATCACTAGAGATCAGCGGTGACATCACTGAGAATACAGCCTATGCATCACTAGAGATCAGCGGTGACATCACTGAGAATGCCGCCTATGCATCACTAGAGATCAGCGGTTACATCACTGAGAATGCCGCCTATCCATCACTAGAGATCAGCGGTGATATCACTGAGAAATGCAGCCTATCCATCACTAGAGATCAGCAGGACATCACTGAGAATGCAGCCTATCCTCACTAGAGATCAGCTGGATGACCAATCACTTGAGAATGCAGCCTATCCATCACTAGAGATCAGCGTGACATCACTGAGAATGCAGCCTATCCATCACTAGAGATCAGCGGTGACATCACTGAGAATGCAGCCTATCCATCACTAGAGATCAGCGGTGACATCACTGAGAATGCCGCCCTATCCATCACTAGAGATCATTGGTGACATCACTGAGAATACAGCCTATCCATCACTAGAGATCAGCGGTGACATCACTGAGAATGCAGCCTATCCATCACTAGAGATCAGCGGTGACATCATGAGAATGCCGCCTATCCATCACTAGAGGTCAGCGGTGACATCACTGAGAATGCAGCCTATCCATCACTAGAGGTCAGCGGTGACATCACTGAGAATGCCGCCTATCCATCTAGAGATCAGGTGACATCACTGAGAATGCGCTACCATCACTAGGATCAGCGGTGACATCACTGAGAATGCCAGCCTATCCATCACTAGAGATCAGCGGTGACATCACTGAGAATGCCAGCCTATCCATTTTTAGAGATCAGCGGTGACATCACTGAGAATGCAGTCTATCCATTACGAGAGATCAGCGGTGACATCACTGAGAATGCCGCCTATCCATCACTAAGATCAGCGCCATGCCTGAGAATCACATCACTAGAGATACACACTAGAGATCACGCTGACATCCTGCCTATCCATCACTAGAGAATCAGCGGTGACATCACTGAGAATGCAGCCTATCCATCACTAGAGATCAGCGGTGACATCACTGAGAATGCCGCCTATCCATCACTAGAGATGATCGTGACATCACTGAGAAGCCTATCCATCACTAGAGATCAGCGGTGACATCACTGAGAATGCAGCCTATCCATCACTAGAGATCAGCGGTGACATCACTGAGAATGCAGCCTATCCATCACTAGAGATCAGCGGACATCACTGAGAATGCCCTATCCATCACTAGAGATCAGCGGTGACATCACTGAGAAGAATGCCACTATCCATCACTAGAGATCAGCGGTGACATCACTGAGAATGCAGCCTATCCATCACTAGAGATCAGCGGTGACATCATCACTGAGAATGCCGCCTATCCATCACTAGAGATCAGCGGTGACATCACTGAGAATGCAGCCTATCCATCACTAGAGATCAGCAGCGGTGATCCATCACTGAGATCAATGACAGCGCCCTATCCATCACTAGAGATCAGCGGTGACATCACTGAGAATGCAGCCTATCCATCACTAGAGATCAGCACTGAGAATGCCCATCCATCACTAGAGATCATGACATCATGAGAATGCAGCCTATATCACTAGAGATCATGACATCACTGAGAATCATCATTAGAGATCAGCGGTGACATCACTGAGAATGCAGCCTATCCATCACTAGAGATCAGCGGTGACATCACTGAGAATGCCGCCTATCCATCACTAGAGATCAGCGGTGACATCACTGAGAATGCAGCCTATCCATCACTAGAGATCAGCGGTGACATCACTGAGAATGCAGCCTATCCATCACTAGAGATCAGCGGTGACATCACTGAGAATGCCAGCCTATCCATCACTAGAGATCAGCGGTGACATCACTGAGAATGCAGCCTATCCATCACTAGAGATCAGCGGTGACATCACTGAGAATGCAGCCTATCCATCACTAGAGATCAGCGTGACATCACTGAGAATGCAGCCTATCCATCACTAGAGATCAGCGGTGACATCACTGAGAATGCAGCCTATCCATCACTAGAGATCAGCGGTGACATCACTGAGAATGCAGCCTATCCATCACTAGAGATCAGCGGTGACATCACTGAGAATGCAGCCTATCCATCACTAGAGATCAGCGGTGACATCACTGAGAATGCCGCCTATCCATCACTAGAGATCAGCGGTGACATCACTGAGAATGCAGCCTATCCATCACTAGAGATCAGCGGTGACATCACTGAGAATGCAGCCTATCCATCACTAGAGATCAGCGGTGACATCACTGAGAATGCCAGCCTATCCATCACTAGAGATCAGCGGTGACATCACTGAGAATGCAGCCTATCCATCACTAGAGATCAGCGGTGACATCACTGAGAATGCAGCCTATCCATCACTAGAGATCAGCGGTGACATCACTGAGAATGCAGCCTATCCATCACTAGAGATCAGCGGTGACATCACTGAGAATGCCGCCTATCCATCACTAGAGATCAGCGGTGACATCACTGAGAATGCAGCCTATCCATCACTAGAGATCAGCGGTGACATCACTGAGAATGCCGCCTATCCATCACTAGAGATCAGCGGTGACATCACTGAGAATGCAGCCTATCCATCACACTAGAGATCAGCGGTGACATCACTGAGAATGCAGCCTATCCATCACTAGAGATCAGCGGTGACATCACTGAGAATGCCGCCTATCCATCACTAGAGATCAGCGGTGACATCACTGAGAATGCAGCCTATCCATCACTAGAGATCAGCGGTGACATCACTGAGAATGCCGCCTATCCATCACTAGAGATCAGCGGTGACATCACTGAGAATGCAGCCTATCCATCACTAGAGATCAGCGGTGACATCACTGAGAATGCAGCCTATCCATCACTAGAGATCAGCGGTGACACTGATGCCTTCCATCAAGAGATCAGGGTGACAGCCTGAGATCCCTATCCATCCTAGAGATCAGCGGTGACATCACTGAGAATGCAGCCTATCCCATCACTAGAGATCAGCGGTGACATCACTGAGAATGCCGCCTATCCATCACCAGAGATCAGCGGTGACATCTCTGAGAATGCAGCCTATCCATCACTAGAGATCAGCGGTGACATCACTGAGAATGCAGCCTATCCATCACTAGAGATCAGCGGTGACATCACTGAGATGCCGCCTATCCATCACTAGAGATCAGCGGTGACATCACTGAGAATGCAGCCTATCCATCACTAGAGATCAGCGTGACATCACTGAGAATGTAGCCTATCCATCACCAGAGATCAGCGGTGACATCACTGAGACTGCAGCCTATCCATCACCAGAGATCAGCGGTGACATCACTGAGAATGCAGCCTATCCATCACTAGAGATCAGCGGTGACATCACTGAGAATGCCGCCTATCCATCACTAGAGATCAGCGGTGACATCACTGAGAATGCAGCCTATCCATCACTAGAGATCAGCAGTGACATCACTGAGAATGCCGCCTATCCATCACTAGAGATTAGCGGTGACATCACTGAGAATAAGCCTATCCATCACTAGAGATCAGCGTGACATCACTGAGAATGCAGCCTATCCATCACTAGAGATCAGCGGTGACATCACTGAGAATGCCGCCTATCCATCACTAGAGATCAGCGGTGACATCACTGAGAATGCCGCCTATCCATCACTAGAGATCAGCGGTGACATCACTGAGAATGCAGCCTATCCATCACTAGAGATCAGCAGTGACATCACTGAGAATGCCGCCTATCCATCACTAGAGATCAGCGGTGACATCACTGAGAATGCAGCCTATCCATCACTAGAGATCAGCGGTGACATCACTGAGAATGCCGCCTATCCATCACCAGAGATCAGCGGTGACATCTCTGAGACTGCAGACCATCAGGTGTGATACTGTCGGCCTGGTGTATCTAATCCTCTGGTGTATCTAACCCTCTGGGCGCTGTCTCTTAGGTCCGTACGTCCGTTCCCAGAAGATTTTCTATTATTGTCCACGTTACGGAATGCCACCGGCCGGTATCCGTGTTTTGTGGAGTCCTGAGCCCTTAGTGATGTGTAGATCCTGGGGTCAGTAGATTGTCAGCTCTTGTGACCCGCTGCCCTTCCTCCGTTTCCTTCCTCCATTTTCCAGCGGTGACTCTGCAGGATCACAACACTCTCTGGGCACACCGCCAGACTCGGGGGACTACAACTCTCAGCAGAACCCCCTCACACACACATCCTATGGAATTTCACACCCCAGTGCACCTGCTCCTGACACATCCTCCGAGGTATACAGATCCTGTAGGACTACAACTCCCCACATACTCTCAAGAACTACAAGGCCCAGCATGTCCGTCCTCGGCTGCTGTAACGTTAGGGAAGGCGCCGTCACTTTAACGACGTAATCCCTGAGATACAGGAAATGATGAGGAGAGCGAGCGGGTAAACAAAGGAGCGCCGCCAAAATCCCCAGACACGACCGATCCCGCTGCCCCATCCCCCGCCAGTGCCGGACTACAAGTCTCAGCATTTCCTAACAGAAACAGAGGTGACAGCTGCACGTCCTCCATGTCTCACCTCACACTGCACCCGGGAGCTTACACTCTATTATCAACCAAGGCCCCGGGGAGGGGGGCACATACTTATATCTGTATCTGGGAAAGCTGAGTGGGAACCTGTACAGAGGCCGCAGCGCCTGGTCTCCCCAGCAGCTGTAATGGCGGCCATATTGTTCTGCACCCAGCTTTTCCCAGAAACAGATGTAACAAACAGAAGGCATTTTCCAGGAATGTTTACCTGAGGGTTGTGTCCGTGACGGCGTCGCAGTGACCGTGGGTGAGAACCGCCCAGGCCGGAGCGATGTGATAACAAAAGCGTCTACCGACCGCGGCCACAGACATGACCGGCGCCAAACGCAGAACCGATCGCCAGAAATTCACAAGCATCAGACCGGACACCAGCATGGCAGCTCGCCTCCTCCGGTTATTGGTGGTCTCCCGGTTATACGTCGCCGCCGCCGTCTACACAGATTATCGGACGTTCACCGCTGGCGTCGAGTCCAAGAGCCGCTAAAAGTGACAATCTCACCGGTGAAAGGGGTCGGGACGCTGCTCGGTGCGGAGTCCACACAGTAATCTGACCGCTTGTCAGGTGAGGTCCACGGAAGCACAGGGCGCCGCTTATCACAGGTACTACTCCCCCCCCCCTCCAATGATCACAGCTCAGCAGGAACGTTCTCCAGCCACAAAACCTGAGAACGAAGGGAAAGATCCCAGAGGAAGGATCCCAGAGGAAGGATCGCAGCAGAGCGGGATCCCTCAGGAAGGATCGCAGCAGAGCGGGATCCCTCAGGAAGGATCGCAGCAGAGCGGGATCCCTCAGGAAGGATCGCAGCAGAGCGGGATCCTCAGGAAGGATCGCAGCAGAGCGGGATCCCACAGGAAGGATCGCAGCAGAGCGGGATCCCTCAGGAAGGATCGCAGCAGAGCGGGATCCCACAGGAAGGATCGCAGCAGAGCGGGATCCCTCAGGAAGGATCGCAGCAGAGCGGGATCCCACAGGAAGGATCGCAGCAGAGCGGGATCCCGGGTCTTACCTGGCCGCAGCGGAGGAATGTGTCCGGGGGCAGCTGGAACTTCTGGTCTGACCAGGAGGAGGTGAACGGCTGCAGCTGCTGGAAGGAGTCGCTGGGAGGAGCAGAGAACTCCACCCTCCGCCCCAGGCAGATCTATTACACAACAGTCTAAGGGTGAGCGCACCCACCTACCTGCCAGCGCTGCCTCCCCGCAGCAGAGAGGAGGGGGGGAACCTGAGGGGCGTAATACCATTAATCCAGAAGTTCCGATAATTCAGAACAGCAAAAGACAAAAATGATCCCAACGCGGTCGTTCTGTCAGATATGTAATGATTACAGGGGTGGTCTGATCAGACTCTGGGTCCTGCCACAGGAGGGCGCTGCCCTTTAAGAAGGCTCTCAGAAGCTACTTTTGTGCACTGTACCTCTTAGTGAGAGATCACTGACTACTAGACTATGACGCACTAGAAGACATTCTGTCCATTCAGTTGTCAGACTTTGAGGGGAGGCACATCACTGGACTGACAGAAGCAGTTGCCTTGATGAATTGCTGCCAACTAGACTGTTCTGACCTCACTGTTAGGAGATGTTGGGGGTAGTAGTTACATGAGGGCACGCACATGCGTTGAACAGACACCAGTAGAGAGGATGGTGTGACCAACAGACAAGCACCAGCAGGTCCCACTGTTGTCCACCATCCAGGTACAAGCAGCCCCTCCATTACACCCCCTGCCTCCCCGGCCCTAATTCCAGGCACTTAGCAAAAGGAAATTAGGTGTCATGGTTCCCACTACATGAGATGCCACTGACAACAAACCACGTCTCGTTTGCAGTGGTGTTGAATCCAAGTTCTCTTTGGGATCCACAATGGTTGCTTTGGAGTATGAGGCCTCGTGGTGAGAGCTTCAATCAAGAACATCAGCAGCTCAGTGATATGTACAGGACTTCCTGACGTGTCCTCTCATGGCAGGACTGACAACTGCTGGTGTGATCATCGGGGAAGCCATTACATATGACAGTCGTCACCCCTAGTAGTGATAGGAGGACACTGACAGCTCAGTGATATCTACAGGACATCCTGCCTCCACATGTGTCCTCTCATGTCAGGGCTGACAACTGCTGGTGTGATGATCGGGGAAGCCATTACATATGACAGTCGGTCACCCCTAGTAGTGATAGGAGGACACTGACAGCTCAGTGATATGTACAGGACATCCTGCCACCACATGTGTCCTCTCATGGCAGGGCTGACAACTGCTGGTGTGATGATCGGGGAAGCCATTACATATGACAGTCGGTCACCCCTAGTAGTGATAGGAGGACACTGACAGCCTCAGTGATATGTGCAGGACATCCTGACACCCCATGTGTCCTCTCATGGCAGGGCTGACAACTGCTGGTGTGATGATCGGGGAAGCCATTACATATGACAGTCGGTCACCCCTAGTAGTGATACAAGGACACTGACAGTTCAGTGATATGTACAGGACATCCTGACACCACATGTGTCCTCTCATGGCAGGGCTGACAACTGCTGGTGTGATGATCGGGGGAGCCATTACATATGACAGTCGGTCACCCCTAGTAGTGATAGGAGGACACTGACAGCTCAGTGATATCTACAGGACATCCTGCCTCCACATGTGTCCTCTCATGTCAGGGCTGACAACTGCTGGTGTGATGATCGGGGAAGCCATTACATATGACAGTCGGTCACCCCTAGTAGTGATAGGAGGACACTGACAGCTCAGTGATATGTACAGGACATCCTGACACCCCATGTGTCCTCTCATGGCAGGGCTGACAACTGCTGGTGTGATGATCGGGGAAGCCATTACATATGACAGTCGGTCACCCCTAGTAGTGATACAAGGACACTGACAGTTCAGTGATATGTACAGGACATCCTGACACCACATGTTCCTCTCATGGCAGGGCTGACAACTGCTGGTGTGATGATCGGGGAAGCCATTACATATGACAGTCGGTCACCCCTAGTAGTGATAGGAGGACACTGACAGCTCAGTGATATGTACAGGACATCCTGACACCACATGTTTCTCTCATGGCAGGGCTGACAACTGCTGGTGTGATGATCGGGGGAGCCATCACATATGACAGTCGGTCACCCCTAGTAGTGATAGGAGGACACTGACAGCTCAGTGATATGTAAAGGACATCCTGACACCACATGTGTCCTCTCATGGCAGGGCTGACAACTGCTGTAGTGATGATCGGGGAAGCCATTACATATGACAGTTGGTCACCCCTAGTAGGATAGGAGGACACTGACAGCTCAGTGATATCTACAGGACATCCTGCCACCACATGTGTCCTCTCATGGCAGGGCTGACAACTGCTGGTGTGATGATCGGGGAAGCCATTACATATGACAGTCGGTCACCCCTAGTAGTGATACAAGGACACTGACAGTTCAGTGATATGTACAGGACATCCTGACACCACATGTTCCTCTCATGGCAGGGCTGACAACTGCTGGTGTGATGATCGGGGGAGCCATCACATATGACAGTCGGTCACCCCTAGTAGTGATAGGAGGACACTGACAGCTCAGTGATATGTGCAGCAGGACATCCTGCCTCCACATGTGTCCTCTCATGGCAGGGCTGACAACTGCTGGTGTGATGATCGGGGAAGCCATTACATATGACAGTCGGTCACCCCTAGTAGTGATACAAGGACACTGACAGTTCAGTGATATGTACAGGACATCCTGACACCACATGTTCCTCTCATGGCAGGCTGACAACTGCTGGTGTGATGATCGGGGAGCCATCACATATGACAGTCGGTCACCCCTAGTAGTGATAGGAGGACACTGACAGCTCAGTGATATGTGCAGCAGGACATCCTGCCTCCACATGTGTCCTCTCATGACAGGGCTGACAACTGCTGGTGTGATGAGCGGGGGAGCCATTACATAAGACAGTCGGTCACCCCTAGTAGTGATAGGAGGACACTGACAGTTCAGTGATATGTACAGGATATCCTGACACCCCATGTGTCCTCTCATGGCAGGGCTGACAACTGCTGGTGTGATGATCGGGGAAGCCATTACATATGACAGTCGGTCACCCCTAGTAGTGATACAAGGACACTGACAGTTCAGTGATATGTACAGGACATCCTGACACCCCATGTGTCCTCTCATGGCAGGGCTGACAACTGCTGGTGTGATGATCGGGGGAGCCATTACATAGGACAGTCAGTCACCCCTAGTAGTGATAGGAGGACACTGACAGCTCAGTGATATGTTTAGGACATCCTGACACCACATGTGTCCTCTCATGGCAGGGCTGACAACTGCTGGAGTGATGATCGGGGAAGCCATTACATATGACAGTTGGTCACCCCTAGTAGGATAGGAGGACACTGACAGCTCAGTGATATCTACAGGACATCCTGACACCCCATGTGTCCTCTCATGGCAGGGCTGACAACTACTGGTGTGATGATCGGGGAAGCCATTACATATGACAGTCGGTCACCCCTAGTAGTGATAGGAGGACACTGACAGCTCAGTGATATGTACAGGACATCCTGACACCACATGTTTCTCTCATGGCAGGGCTGACAACTGCTGGTGTGATGATCGGGGGAGCCATTACATATGACAGTCAGTCACCCCTAGTAGTGATAGGAGGACACTGACAGCTCAGTGATATGTACAGGACATCCTGACACCACATGTTTCTCTCATGGCAGGGCTGACAACTGCTGGTGTGATGATCGGGGGAGCCATCACATATGACAGTCGGTCACCCCTAGTAGTGATAGGAGGACACTGACAGATCAGTGATATGTGTAGGACATCCTGACACCACATGTGTCCTCTCATGGCAGGGCTGACAACTGCTGGTGTGATGATCGGGGGAGCCATTACATATGACAGTTGGTCACCCCTAGTAGTGATAGGAGGACACTGACAGCTCAGTGATATCTACATGATATCCTGACACCCATGTGTCCTCTCATGGCAGGGCTGACAACTGCTGGTGTGATGATCGGGGGAGCCATCACATATGACAGTCGGTCACCCCTAGTAGTGATAGGAGGACACTGACAGATCAGTGATATGTACAGGACATCCTGACACCACATGTGTCCTCTCATGGCAGGGCTGACAACTGCTGGTGTGATGATCGGGGGAGCCATTACATATGACAGTCGGTCACCCCTAGTAGTGATAGGAGGACACTGACAGCTCAGTGATATGTGCAGGACATCCTGACACCACATGTGTCCTCTCATGGCAGGGGTTTCCCAGGAATATCTCTTTCAGATTACAGAACTTCCTTGGGAGGTTCTTATGGGACCAGTTGGGGCACCAGCAACCTACGACTGTGCAGGATCTACAGGCCCAGCTGCATCATCTGTGGCCAAATGTGCCACAGAATACCATACAGAACCTGTATGCCTCCATGCCCAACCGTATCTCATCTTGTATCCAGGCTAGAGGCCGTATCTCATCTTGTATCCAAGCTAGAGGTTGTATCTCATCTTGTATCCAGGCTGGAGGTTGTACCTCATCTTGTATCTAAGCTAGAGGTTGTATCTCATCTCGTATCTGGACTAGAGGCCGTATATCATCTTGTATCCGGGCTAGGGGCCGTATCTCATCTTGTATCCGGGCTGGAGGCCGTATCTCATCTTGTATCCAGGCTAGAGGCTGTACCTCATCTTGTATGCAGGCTGGAGGATGTATCTCATCTTGTATCTAAGCTAGAGGTTTTATCTCATCTCGTATCTGGACTAGAGGCCGTATCTCATCTTGTATCCAGGCTAGAGACCGTATATCATCTTGTATCCAGGCTAGAGGCCGTATCTCATCTTGTATCCAGGCTGGAGGCCGTATCTCATCTTGTATCTGGGCTAGAGGCCGTATCTCATCTTGTATCCAGGCTGGAGGCCGTATCTCATCTTGTATCTGGGCTAGAGGCCGTATCTCATCTTGTATCCGGGCTGGAGGCCGTATCTCATCTTGTATCCGGGCTGGAGGCCGTATCTCATCTTGTATCCGGGCTGGAGGCCGTATCTCATCTTGTATCCAGGCTAGAGGCCGTATCTCATCTTGTATCCAGGCTAGAGGCCGTATCTCATCTTGTATCCAGGCTGGAGGCCGTATCTCATCTTGTATCCAGGCTGGAGGCTGTATCTCATCTTGTATCTGAGCTGGAGGCCGTATCTCATCTTGTATCACGGAATAAATCTTGAGGAATGTTCCATAATTATGTGACTTGCGACAAAGAAGGAGAGAATGCAGGTAGAAATGACGCCAAAAGACGGAGTCCACGCCCTGCACCAAGTTTATTCCGCTGCTGTTCCTATTGGAAGGGGCGTGGCCTGGTTCGCTGTGACGCATGGCTGCCATGAATCGTCAGGAAACTAAGATATCAGCGGCACATAAAGCGATGCATCTTACCACATTCTATTGTATTATCCATGGTGCCGGGCCCAAGGGGGGTGGAGCCTGACTTCTCTGTTGGTGTGTCATGCTCCGCCCTCTCAAGCCATGCACAGCACTGAAAATCAGTTTTACCCCAACTGTTCCTTTAATTACTGCACTAAGAACCAGGAAAGATGGGGTTAAAACTTGTGCTGGGCTCTGTGAGGAGGGTTATCGGGGTCCTGGGTTTACTAACACTAAATGTCACCAATTCTTAAGATCTCTGCTTGCTGTGAGCGGAAACAAAAAGTGGCTGATACGTCTGCCTGTTATTAAGTTACTGCAGAGACCGCCCCCTGCTGGAGACACGGCTCCGCCCCCAGGAGCAACCGACCAACAGAGAAAGTGCTCCTCTGGCTGGAGATCGGACTGATTCTCTACACACAACTGGGGCCGCTGGTCCTACAGACGGAGGCCGGAAGATGACGGATTACAGACCACCCAGAAACAAACTTTCTTTGTAGCATTAGGTAGACCCCTAGTATCAAGGCGCGGAGTCCGTTCTTCTCCTGGTGGATGTCATGGCCCGGGAGGAATGACCTTTAAAGCAGTTGTCCCACCCCGGCTCCTGGATCTGAAGACTTTTGTAATTAAACATTTAGAATTGTCCGTGAGTTATTCAGTACAATCTGTACGGCGCCACCTGCTGCTTGTTCTTTTTCTTATTTCTTTGCCCTGTTCACCGAGATGGTCGCACATGCTCAGTTTCATCCTTCAACTGTCTCCTGCCCCCAATAGCTGGGGTAACGCCCCCTGCAACTGGGAGCCACAGCAAGTACTGGTAACTAGTGGGACATGAGAGGATTAGTGCATCACTCACATTGCGTCCAGAGAACAGTGTGCACGCCCGGCATCAGTGCGTAAGTGTGGAGGGGAGCAGGCATACACAGGGCGTGCGCCTCCTGCTGTATACCACACTTCATGCTGACGGGTTCCTGCAGGAGGGACAATACCAGACACTCCTCCTCCAGGCTCCCACCCATAGCGACATCATAGACATGTGACCGCCCAGTGTGTGGGGGGCTTCTACAGGGCAGACCTAAAACAAAAAACAGACCCCCGCTCCTCACTTCCAGGATAATGCTCATCAAGAAAAACTGGCTTTACTGCCATAGCAACCATTCAGGGCCCAGCTCTCACAGCAGCCAATCAGAGCCTAGCTTTCATAGCAGCCAATTAAAGCTTAGATTTCACAGCAGCCAGAGTTCAGCATTCACAGCAGCTAATCAGAGCTCAGCTTGCACAGCAGCCAATCAGAGCTCAGCTTGCACAGCAGCCAATCAGAGCCCAGCTTGCACAGCAGCCAATCAGAGTTCAGCTTGCACAGCAGCCAATCAGAGCCCAGCTTAAACAGCAGCCAATCAGAGCCCAGCTTTCATAGCAGCCAATTAAAGCTTAGATTTCACAGCAGCCAATCAGAGCTCAGTATTCACAGCAGCCAATCAGAGTTCAGCTTTCATAGCAGCCAATCAGAGCCCAGCTTACACAGCAGCCAGTCATAGCTCAGCGCTCTGTGCCTGCGCTGCTGGTCCGACACGTGGGCACGTTCGCCAGGCTCCCTCATTCCCTCCTGCTGCTGTGCGCCATACTGACAAGTCCCTGCTTCTTGATTTAACGGATTTTGCTTGTTTGCCGTCTGCCTCTGACCGTGGACTTCGATTATGGACTTTGCTTGATCGATGCCTGCCCTGACTCCGGACAACCTCCTTCCCCTCGGTATCTCTGACCCCGTGGTCAGCTGCTCTGGAGTGGCCCCTGGTAACTAACCTAGTAAAGACCGGTCAGTTACTTAGTCACTCAGTGGGTTCATACTCACTTTCCTAACACTCAGCTTTCACGGCAGCCAATCACAGCCCAGCTCTCACTTTACCATAGAATGATGCCTCTAGTCGCCTCTTGGGGGGTGGGTTAGCCGCCTGTCATGTAAGCATCGCTCTACTCCAGTCACACCCAGAGCTGCACTCACTACTCTGCTGGTGGTAAGGGAGCTCTCAAGCGGCAATGCCTCACTGCTGCCCCTGCTGGCTCACAGCCTGTACTGTAGAAGATGCTACTGTACAGGTCTCAGAACACAGTGCAGCACGGTACGAGGCAGAGTCGCTGCAGCTCTGGCTGTGACTGGAGCATAAGACTATAACTGCAGACCTGTGACTGCAGCTCTGGATGTGACTGGAGCATAAGACATGATATAAATGCAGAACTGTGACTGCAGCTCTGGATGTGACTGGAGCATAAGACATGATATAAGTGCAGACCTGTGACTGCAGCTCTGGATGTGACTGGAGCATAAGACATGATATAAGTGCAGAACTGTGACTGCAGCTCTGGATGTGACTGGAGCATAAGACATGATATAAGTGCAGACCTGTGACTGGAGCTCTGGCTGTGACTGGAGCATAAGACTATAACTGCAGACCTGTGACTGGAGCTCTGGATGTGACTGGAGCATAAGACATGATATAAGTGCAGAACTGTGACTGCAGCTCTGGATGTGACTGGAGCATAAGACATGATATAAGTGCAGAACTGTGACTGCAGCTCTGGATGTGACTGGAGCATAAGACATGATATAAGTGCAGAACTGTGACTGCAGCTCTGGATGTGACTGGAGCATAAGACATGATATAAGTGCAGACCTGTGACTGGAGCTCTGGATGTGACTGGAGCATAAGACATGATATAAGTGCAGAACTGTGACTGCAGCTCTGGATGTGACTGGAGCATAAGACATGATATAAGTGCAGACCTGTGACTGGAGCATAAGACATGATATAAGTGCAGAACTGTGACTGCAGCTCTGGATGTGACTGGAGCATAAGACATGATATAAGTGCAGACCTGTGACTGGAGCTCTGGATGTGACTGGAGCATAAGACATGATATAAGTGCAGAACTGTGACTGCAGCTCTGGATGTGACTGGAGCATAAGACATGCTATAAGTGCAGACCTGTGACTGGAGCATAAGACATGATATAAGTGCAGAACTGTGACTGCAGCTCTGGATGTGACTGGAGCATAAGACATGATATAAGTGCAGACCTGTGACTGCAGCTCTGGATGTGACTGGAGCATAAGACATGATGTGAAATGACGGTGGCGCTGCCGCTTTCATGTTCAGATCTTGTAATATGAATTACAATGACAGATGCTGCGACATGGGACGAGCCGTGTACAGACAACATGGCCGCCAGCGGCTGCACAGAGAACATGTGAGGAGCGGCGCTGCAACTGCGGAATACAGTGTTCATTATAAAGTCTGTGCATCCAGGAGAAACGCTCTGTCACTGGGGCGGGGCCCGGCGCTCTGTCACTGGGCGGGGGGCGGGGCCCGGCGCTCTGTCACTGGGGCGGGGCCCGGCGCTCTGTCACTGGGGCGGGGCCCGGCGCTCTGTCACTGGGGCGGGGTCCTGGACGCCATCTTCTTTGGTCGCGGTCAGTAGGTGGGGGAGCTCAGGATGAACAGCTTCTCCTCCTCCTTGCGGATCCAGCGCAGAAGTCGGGAGACGCCGCTCACGGCTAAAGACTTCGTCGCTAAGGGGCTGAAACAGACGTAGAGCTCAAACGCCTCGGTGACCTGCAGAGCGCGAGAAGCGGGAGGGGCGTCACCACACACTGCGCAAATCAGGACTCTAGGAAAGCTGGGTGGGAGGGCTCCGGGAAACGGGCTGCATGTTAGCACTCCTCTCCATTTCCAAGATCTCTGCTTGCTGTCATGGAATGTTTACAGCTACAGAGCATCAGACAACGTCCAGATGTAAACTACAGTCTTCACATTTACTGACAGCAAGCAGAGGTTTTGAATATGGCTGCAGAAGTCGGACGAGGCTTCACTGGCAGCAGACGGGGCCCTCCATGCAGGACGTCTACTCACCCAGACCACAGTGTTCTCCTGGGGCCCCACGTGGTAGATGCTGGTGAGCGGGTGTGCGCTGCAGTGCGCCCGGCCGTGCAGATACTGGTACAGCGACACCAGGCGCTTCTCTTCTCCCTCCGTGTTGTAAGGAGCGGCCATCGGCGGACTGTGGAGACATCACATGATCATCAGGAGCGCCGCCATATACGGAGGAGCCCACCGACCACAAGATGCCCTCACCCACTCCCGCCATCTCTGTGCCCATCCCTCTTCCTGCCCCTCACCCACTCCCGCCATCTCTGTGCCCATCCCTCTTCCTGCCCCTCACCCACTCCCGTCATCTCTGTGCCCATCCCTCCTCCTCCTGCCCCCCCTGGGTTTCCCGCCACGTTTGCGACGTACATTTCAATTTCTGGAGATGCCAAATTCATGGCCCGTTTGTGTCTCACTCTCTGCTTGCTGTCACTGAACTAGGACATTCCAGCCCGGATACCACTGTAACAAACCCTCTGCTGTTACTAACAATGGATGTTCACAGCAAGCAGAGATGGTGAGTTTATTACAACGTCTCCTCGTTCTCTCACCTGGTGAAGAGTCCGGAGCTCTTGGACTTGTACAGGAAATGTCTCAGTTCTGGGATGCCAGCTTGTGCCACGTCATAGGCCACGCCCCCCAGAGCCTCCTTCAGTGGCGCCCAGGTCCCTCGCTTCTCCAGCCGCTCCATTATCTTCCTCTTGCAGTTGGACACAGTGAAGAAGTCCTCGCGGTCAGTGGACACCATCAGCAGGAGAAGCTCGGGCTGGTGGCTCAGGTACGAGATGTGGGTATGGAAGAAGCCGGACGGGTTGAACTTCGGGAGACATACGGGCGTCCAGGCTTCGCCCTCCCGGAAGGAGCTGGAGGAGGTCACCAGGTTGAAGAGCAGGTGGATGTCGATGGGGTGCAGGAACTGGTCCTTCCTCCTGACCAGGGTGACCAGCTGCTGCCGGGACATCAGGATGGAGAAGACCAAGCTCTTGGCCTTGGCCTGCTGGAGACAGTAGGTGGCAGCGTCCCGCAGTCCCGGGGCGAGAGGCAGACAGCGGACGGCGCCCAGGAGGAAGCTGGGGTCCGAGTCCATGGAGTCCAGCAGGTTGTCAGTGATGCGCTCAGAGCCAGAGAGTAGTCGCCTCAGGTCATAGCTGGGCCGCTGCTGGAAGAGGTGGTGGAGCTGCGCCCCGGTCACCAGGCTGACCATCTGGTAGTAGACGTACAGCAGCTCCTGCGCAATCTCCTGCTCCGACTGCCGGGTATGCGACACGGAGACCAGCACCAGCGGGGAGCGCCGCACAAACACCACCGTGTAGCCGTCTGCCAGAGGAAGAGATCACGGAGAGCCAGAATCATCACTTACATCTAGGAAAGCTGGGTGACAACCACTGCCGCCCTCACTACAACTCACAGGTTGTCAGCCAGCTGTCCTAGAGACCTGAATGGTGGATGTCTACATGTACAGAATCTAAGGGGGGTATCCAGGAAGGTCAGGTACCAGGGGCCCGAAACAGGGGGGTGTCAGGGTATAATCAGGTACCAGGGGCCCGAAACAGGGGGTGTCAGGGTATAATCAGGTACCAGGGGCCCGGCACAGAGGAGGGGGTGCCAGGTATAATCAGGTACCAGGGGCCCGAAACAGGGGGGTGTCAGGGTATAATCAGACACAGGGGCCCGGCACAGAGGAGGGGGGTGTCAGGGTATAATCAGACACAGGGGCCCGGCACAGAGGAGGGGTGTCAGGGTATAATCAGACACAGGGGCCCGGCACAGAGGAGGGGGTGCCAGGGTATAATCAGGTACCAGGGCCCGGCACAGAGGAGGGGTGACAGGGGGTGTCAGGGTATAATCAGGTACCAGGGGCCCGGCACAGAGGAGGGGGTGCCAGGGTATAATCAGGTACCAGGGGCCCGAAACAGGGGGGTGTCAGGGTATAATCAGACACAGGGGCCCGGCACAGGGGGGTGTCAGGGTATAATCAGACACAGGGGCCCGGCACAGGGGGGTGTCAGGGTATAATCAGACACAGGGGCCCGGCACAGGGGGGTGTCAGGGTATAATCAGACACCAGGGGCCCCGCACAGAGGAGGGGTGTCAGGGTATAATCAGACACAGGGGCCCGGCACAGAGGAGGGGTGTCAGGGTATAATCAGACACAGGGCCCGGCACAGAGGTATAATCAGACACAGGGGCCCGGCACAGAGGAGGGGGGTGTCAGGGTATAATCAGACACAGGGGCCCGGCACAGAGGAGGGGGGTGTCAGGGTATAATCAGACACCCAGGGGCCCGGCACAGAGGGTATAATCAGACACAGGGGCCCGGCACAGAGGGTATAATCAGACACAGGGGCCCGGCACAGAGGGTATAATCAGACACAGGGGCCCGGCACAGAGGGTATAATCAGACACAGGGGCGTTACCTGCGTGGATCGACCGGATGTGGTTTTTTTCCGTCTCCAGAAAGGACACGAGCGCCATCATGACGCCGGCGGTGCTGGACAGCGCCTCCTCGGAGCGGTAGCGAGAATACACCGGCTTCCCCGCCTCGCTCAGCACAAACACGTGCTTCTGCTGCCGGTACCAGTCATCCAGCGGCCGCGGCCCCTCCTCCTCCTCAGGGTCCGCACACTCCGGGGTCTCCTCCCGCTCCTCGCTGTGGGCGGAGCTTACACTCAGCTGGGTGCTGAGCTTACTGAAGTCCTGAGTGATCTCCTCCATGTCCTCATCCTGGGGCCCGGGGCCCGTCTCCTCCACTTCTCCAGTCAGGTCCTCATATGACTGAGCGTGGACGAACATGGCTTCATCCTGACTGGCCCCTGCGGAGAGAACGCACAAGCGTCAGACACCGCTAGAGGCGGGGCCTGGACTGCAGAGCTGACACTCACCGGGCTCCGTCCCCTGGGTCAGTGCGGGGGCGGGGCTCTCACACCGGTCACTTCCTTCTTCTACGGACAGAGTTGAAGCCACCGTCTTGCCACGTGAGCCGTTATCCACGTCTGATGCCATGAGCTCTGTGTGAACAAGACACAAAAGCTGTGACAGCGGAACGGTGGTGCGACCACAACTCCCATCATGTCCTGATCCTCACCTGATTGCACGCTCCACCTGAGGTCAGGGCCTTCCACGATGCATTCTGGGGGTTGTAGTCCGGTGCAGGTGGCCTGGAGAAGAAACCAGTCTTAGTGAGAGGTCACAGGGTCACCCTAAGGGCTCTAATAATAGGAAGACACTACAAGCCCCAGCAGAACCTCAGGCCTTGTCCTGCTCTGTGGAAGGCCGGCTGGGACTTGTGGTACCACACATTTATCCCCCTACATTCACCCCACAGACCCCCCATATAACGTCAGGATTAGACTATAAAACGTGCGACACACCTTGATTCTCGCAAAAGGGGACTACAACTTCCAGCATGCCGTGCGCAGCCCTCACCCGCTCCTCACTTCCGCAGAGACTACACTTCCCGGCATCGCCCGCGCCTCCTCGCGCCCTGGCTGCTGGGATTTGTAGTTCACATCATGATATTTCCGCAGATCCTGTCGCACAAGTACTTCAACTCCCGAGATGCTGCGCGAGGGTCCTAGTGACGTGTTTCCGGTCTTGGACGGAAGTCTCTGGCGTCGGTCTGTGAGAGGAGAGGATTCGGAGCTGAGGCGCCCTGACGGATAACGGGGCCCGCGGCGTGGAGTGTGAGTGGAGTCCCGCTGCTGGCACGCTGGGGCTTGTAGTTCGCCCAATAAATTCACAGCGAGTCATTAAAGGGCGGGCTGGGGTTTGTAGTCCCACAGGATATAGGCCTGAGGGCCGCTCACTTCTGAAATGCGTCAGGGTGCAGAGGATGCTGGGACTCGTCTCCCTGGTGTTTCTGGACCTTGTAGTGTTTATACCCCATTAATATGACTGATTTCTGTCACCACAGTGGCTCCGCCCTCTTCATGTATGTCCTGTCAGCCACCATCTTTTTCGCCCCATTCTTGTCCGCTCTCCTGACCGCTTTCACTTGTTTTCTGTCCAGTTTATGCCGCTTATCACTGCGGTCAGGTCTGAGCGTGTACCGACGTGGTGCCTCTGCTCTGGTATCAGGTCACATGACTTGGGTTCTATTCACTGCGCATATTGTGACCGCTCCGTCTTCTCTCCCGCAGAGTCGTCTTCAGGTCTGGTGTCCCCCGGACAGTGAACATGTGGAATCCTCCCCGACAACTGCTTCCTGGCTTTCGGTGAGTGGTTGAGGTCGAAAGAAAAACTTGCGCCAGTTGTGACAAGAGCCGCTGCTGGTCACATGTCTAAGAATAACCGACAATTGCTCAACTAGTAACCGCCCAAATCTCCCGCCTGCCGCCAATGAGGAGATAGTACTGAGGGGGAGGGTCCTGTGGCCGCCGCGCCACCAATGAACATAAGTAACCCCTTAAAGGGATTCTGCAGTTCTGTAAAACTGATGATCGGCGGGGGTCCCGGGTGTCGAACCGCCGCCGATCAGCTGTTTGAGAAGGCAGTGGCGCTGCAGGAGCTATGTTCTATGTTTACCGCAGGCCAGTGACGTCACGACTAGTATCAGTGGCCTGGACGGGGCTAAGCTCCATTCAAGTGAACAGATCTTAGCCCCACCCAGGCCATTGATACTAGTCGTGACGTCACTGGCCTGCGGAAAACAGAGAAACAGCTCAAACAGCTGATCGGGGTCCCGGGTGTCAGAGGCTGATGATCTATCCAGAGGACAGATCATCAGTTTTATAGAACTGCAGAACCCCTTTAATACAGATGTGGATGGCGGGTGCCGGCCGTATCACACAGCTGACCTCAATGACAGGGCACAGCAATCCCGCTAACTCCATCAACCCCGCAGGTGCAGCACCTGAGGGGTTAATCGACGCTGTTCAGTGGTAACCCTGTAACTGAGGCCACGTTACTGCCGTGGCCCTTTAATGCCCTGCCTGCCAGGTTTAATGTCAGTTTTGTCTCTTCTCAGGGGCCATCCTGGAGAACCGTTCCCGCCCAGAATACCCCCAGGCTCCCATCCAAGAATGCGAGGACGACCTCCTTTCCCCTTCCGGGAGGGACCAAGGGTTTCTAATCCCTCATTTTGGGGGCCCCGGAGTTGCTCCCTTCATGCACAGAAACATGGACGTGTCTATGGACGGACGTTGGGAAGAGGGCAGAATGCTGCCGGAGGAACAGCTGCACCTCTCCAGGAGGCCGAGGCCAAACATGAACTATAGGCCCTTCAGAGAGGGGGAGGGGATGGACATGCACTATGGGGACATGGGGGGCCCTGAGAAGGAGCTGAGGGCTCGCTTAGCCCCAGATATGGACTACAGAGAGAGGGAAGCCTCCATTTTGAATCAGAGAGGGATGCCGGATGTGGACTACAGACACGAGGAAGGAGCAGCCATTGCCTACAGAGAGAGGCTTCCTCCTGCCTTCAGAGACAGAGACAGCCTGGAGTACAGGCGGCGGCTGCAGGCCGTGGAGCCGCATCGGCAGAGAACCCCGCTGGATTACCCCGACAGGGAGATGGAGGAGCTGGAGTACAAGCGTCGTCTGGATGCTCTGCAAGAAATCGTCCTGAGACAGCGAGAATCTGCCGAGTTACTGTGCAGGGGAGGCCACGGACGTGAGAGACCACGAGCTGAGAGAGCGCTCTGCACTAGGTTACAACGAGAGGGCGATTCCTGCACATTTCCGGGAGTCTGCAGACCGAGACCTAAGGTTCAGGGAGCCGGACGTGGATGTAAACTTCCTGGACCAAGAGCGAGCACTTGACTACAGAGAGAGGATAGTCATCGACTACTCACATAGTGAAACCGCGACGTACGGTGAGACAGAGGGCGCCGACTACGTGGAGTATAAAGCCAGTCAGAAATCACAGAGCAGTGTGATCCCAAAGGGGGTGGCTGGCATCGCCCGCAGGGACCTGAAGTCTGCCGGTGCAGCGGAGCCCCCCTATAAGAAGAGGGACATAGAGATTCCAGGGATAAACACTGACGCAGACTATCGGGAGAAAGAGAGCGCTGACTCTGATTACCGAGGAAAAGAGACCTCTGATTCCGACTACCGAGATAACACAGATTCAGACTACAGAGACATGGAGGCTGCTGACTCGGATTATCGGGACAAAGAGAGCGCCGATTCAGACTATCGGGAAAGAGAGAGGGCAGACGCGGATTACCGCAAGCGTGCCGATAACGGCGTGAAAAAGAGCGCAAACACAATGGAGGCAAAAGACGGCGCCTCTAAGCCGGGGAAAAATCCCAAAGAGCTGAAGGCTGCGATAACCGCCCCGGATCTGGCGCCAAAACCGCTCTCCAGTACAGAGCAGAGGGTCCCCTTCTTGTCTTATGACAAACCGCAGGCGTCTCCTGTCACCAAGATAAATAATGAGGCTCCTCTCCAGGAGGGGGCGCTGTCCGCACCCAAGGGAGGCGCGAAGAGTGACAAGTGCAGCTTCCCAGGAAAACTAGACGTCGACTTCAGAGATCGTCCCAAAGCAGAACTTACCCAGGAAACCAAAGAAGCCGGAAACAAAACCACAAGGTACTCGGCAGGCGGCAAGGAGCTCGGCCCTAGTGACCAAGACCTGCGAGGTAAGGAACCGGCTCAAGGGGGAGGCGATCAGGACTTCCGAACCAGCAAATATGTGCAGAAGAAGGACGAGGACCTCCGAGCCGGGAAAGAGCAGGCTTCAGCGGGCCCCCTGGGCCAGAGCTCCCTTCTCTATGACTTCTTAACGCTGGCAGCGAAGGAGTTAAAGCAGCAGCAAGAGAAAGAAGCTGCTGGGAATGAGACGGAGGGGCCGGCGGCCGTTCACACCCCGGAGAAACCAGCAGCGGCCAGGCCATCTCACCCGACCTCCAACAAGTCCCCCGGGGTGGAGTTTCTGGGCAGACAGGATGCCGACTACAGGAGCAAGGACTACATGGACGTGGACTTAAGAGTGGCTTGTGGCACAGACAAAAAATCTCAAGATGGCCATCAGCCTGGGAGTAAGGTATTCAAGACGCTTGTACAGAGGGGAGAGGTGGGGGCCCAGACTAAGGAGCGGAGCCCATGTGAGGGGGGACAGCCGAGGGGCTCCGCTCCAGAACTGCTGACCATCAGCCTGGGAGTAAGGTATTCAAGACGCTTGTACAGAGGGGAGAGGTGGGGGCCCAGACTAAGGAGCGGAGCCCATGTGAGGGGGGACAGCCGAGGGGCTCCGCTCCAGAACTGCTGACCATCAGCCTGGGAGTAAGGTATTCAAGACGCTTGTACAGAGGGGAGAGGCGGGGGCCCAGACCCAAGGAGCGGAGCCCATGTGAGGGGGACAGCCGAGGGGCTCCGCTCCAGAACTGCTGACCATCAGCCTGGGAGTAAGGTATTCAAGACGCTTGTACAGAAGGGAGAGGTGGGGGCCCAGACTAAGGAGCGGAGCCCATGTGAGGGGGGACAGCGAGGGGCTCCGCTCCAGAACTGCTGACCATCAGCTGGGAGTAAAGGTATTCAAAACGCTTGTACAGAGGGGAGAGGTGGGGGCCCAGACCAAGGAGCGGAGCCCATGTGAGGGGGGACAGCCGAGGGGCTCCGCTCCAGAACTTGCTGACCATCAGCCTGGGAGTAAGGTATTCAGACGCTTGTACAGAAGGGAGAGGTGGGGGCCAGACCAAGGAGCGGAGCCCATGTGAGGGGGGACAGCGAGGGGCTCCGCTCCAGAACTGCTGACCATCAGCCTGGGAGTAAGGTATTCAGACGCTTGTACAGAGGGGAGAGCGGGGGCCCAGACCAAGGAGCGGAGCCCATGTGAGGGGGGACAGCCGAGGGGCTCCGCTCCAGAACTGCTGACCATCAGCCTGGGAGTAAGGTATTCAAGACGCTTGTACAGAAGGGAGAGGCGGGGGCCCAGACCAAGGAGCGGAGCCCATGTGAGGGGGGACAGCCGAGGGGCTCCGCTCCAGAACTGCTGACCATCAGCCTGGGAGTAAGGTATTCAAGACGCTTGTACAGAGGGGAGAGGCGGGGGCCCAGACCAAGGAGCGGAGCCCATGTGAGGGGGGACAGCCGAGGGGCTCCGCTCCAGAACTGCTGACCATCAGCCTGGGAGTAAGGTATTCAAGACGCTTGTACAGAAGGGAGAGGTGGGGGCCCAGACCAAGGAGCGGAGCCCATGTGAGGGGGGACAGCCGAGGGGCTCCGCTCCAGAACTGCTGACCATCAGCCTGGGAGTAAGGTATTCAAGACGCTTGTACAGAAGGGAGAGGTGGGGGCCCAGACCAAGGAGCGGAGCCAATGGGAGGGGGGGACAGCTGAGGGGCTCCGCTCCAGAACTGCTGACCATCAGCCTGGGAGTAAGGTATTCAAGACGCTTGTACAGAAGGAGAGGTGGGGGCCCAGACCAAGGAGCGGAGCCAATGGGAGGGGGGACAGCTGAGGGGCTCCGCTCCAGAACTGGCTGACCATCAGCCTGGGAGTAAGGTATTCAAGACGCTTGTACAGAAGGGAGAGGCGGGGGCCCAGACCAAGGAGCGGAGCCCATGGTGAGGGGACAGCCGAGGGGCTCCGCTCCAGAACTGCTGACCATCAGCCTGGGAGTAAGGTATCAAAGACGCTTGTACAGAAGGGGAGAGGCGGGGGCCCAGACCAAGGAGCGCGAGCCATGGGAGGGGGACAGCCGAGGGGCTCCGCTCCAGAACTGCTGACCATCAGCCTGGAGTAAGGTATTCAAGACGTTGTACAAGGGGAGAGGCGGGGGGCCCAGACCAAGGAGCGGAGCCCATGTGAGGGGGGACAGCCGAGGGCTCCGCTCCAGAACTGCTGACCATCAGCCTGGGAGTAAGGTATTCAAGACGCTTGTACAGAGGGGAGAGGCGGGGGCCCAGACCAAGGAGCGGAGCCCATGTGAGGGGGGACAGCTGAGGGCCTCCGCTCAGAACTGCTGACCATCAGCCTGGGAGTAAGGTATTCAAGACGCTTGTACAGGGGAGAGGCGGGGGCCCAGACCAAGGAGCGGAGCCAATGGGAGGGGGGGACAGCTGAGGGGCTCTGCTCCAGAACGGCTAACCTTCAGTATGGTTCATGCTATACCGCAGCCAATTAGGAGAAGCAGGAAAAATAAAACAATCTACAGGGGATGATGGGAGAAGTAGTGTCAAGTGCTGGTTCTGTCCAGTATCTGAGCGGCACTGATATAAAGCACAGCTATTGTAGGTTTGGCTTGTAAATGAGAGATGAAGAAAGGGACAGCATGGTGGACAGACAGGTAACCAGTGTAACAGGGAGGCCTTCACAGAAGCAGTATGTCTCTCTAATGCATTGTGTCCCTCTCCAGGATAAGGACTACAGGAGGACTACTATCCCTGACGGAGCCACCAGGACTGTATGGCTGGATGGTCTCCCGACCGGAGCCTCTAGAGAAGACGTAAGTGTCCGTTATTACAGCACCAGGGGCTGTACATATGAGGAGGGGGCACATATATAACCTAAAACAAGTTACAGGCTGGTACAGAGGGGGAGGGGCCCTGCCCGCGGGAGCTTACAATCTACAAGGGATGAGAGACGCTGACGCTGGTGGTGGCGGTGTAGAGGCAGCAGGGTCACTGGGTGGAGATTCCACGGTAGGTGAGAGTCTGATGTGTTGTGGTAGAGAGCTCCGGAAATCCTGGAGGAGGGGGGAAGGTCTAGTGAGGATCGGAGATGACGTGTGGGGGGGTATCGGCGGTCACAGATGTACGGGGGGGACAGGCGGAGGACCGTCTTATGTCAGTGTTTTGTACCGGATTCTCTGGCTGGAGTCAGTGAGAGTCTGGCAGAGGAGAGGTGGAGTAGTCGGGCAGAAGAGCTGAGGATAGCGATGGTACTAGATGGAAGGCCACAGAGGATGATGTTGCAGTAGTCCAGGCGGGAGATGATGAGGGTATTTTGGATTGAGGAATGAGTGGATCCGAGAGAGGTTGTTTAGTTGGAGGTGGAAAGGGCTCGGATGTGCGGTCTGAAGGGACGAGCGGAATGAAAGGTTACCCCCAAGGCAGCGGATTCGTGGGACCGGGGGGAGGGGGCAGCCGTTGACCATGATGGACAGGTCTGTTTGGGGGGTGATAGAGGATCGGCAGTGCGGGATTAGTACGATGTCCGGAGCAGAGAGGTTAATGGTCGTCAGCATAGAAGCGACATGTCGTCATATCAGTGTCTTTACCTGCGGGAAAGCAAATTATTTCTAACAGAAAATGTTCACTGATCTTCTGTCCTTGCAAGCAGAGCTGCAGTGTAAAGTGTGAGGGACGGACGCTGTGTCCATATAGAGAAGAGATGAAGAGCTTCCGATACTAAATAAGTAGCAGGAGAGCGACTTCTAATAACGTGCGGTGAACCGCGCTGCTCCCGGGTAACGGATGCTGAATGTGAGTGACGTGTGTCACAGGTGGGAGCACAGGCCGCTGCAGTACCGGTCAGCGGGCAGAGGATGGCGCTGCTCTCTTTATAGACGTCTTATACTGGCGCCATCTCTTCTGTTACCTGATAATCCAGCATAAGGCGGGAACAGTCCGGTAGTCGGGCACAGGGGCTAAGGGGCCAGTGCTGACGATGTCCCCGAAGCTGGCGCACCATGATGATGGCGAGTCGGGGCCCGTGTGTGCGCCGTGCACCATGATGATGGCGAGTCGGGGCCCGTGTGTGCGCCGTGCACCATGATGATGGTGAGTCGGGGCCCGTGTGTGCGCCGTGCACCATGATGATGGCGAGTCGTGGCCCGTGTGTGCGCAGTGATCACCGTCAGTATCAGGGTTGTGGGTAGGTCCATCCATGTGGTTGAGGCGTCTCTGTCGGGATCCGTGTAGATGAGGCGTCTCTGTCGGGATCCGTGTAGATGAGGCGTCTCTGTTGGGATCCGTGTAGATGAGGCGTCTGTCGGGATCCGTGTAGATGAGGCGTCTCTGTCGGGATCCGTGTAGATGAGGCGTCTCTGTTGGGATCCGTGTAGATGAGGCGTCTGTCGGGATCCGTGTAGATGAGGCGTCTGTCGGGATCCGTGTAGATGAGGCGTCTGTCGGGATCCGTGTAGATGAGGCGTCTCTGTTGGGATCCGTGTAGATGAGGCGTCTCTGTTGGGATCCGTGTAGATGAGGCGTCTGTCGGGATCCGTGTAGATGAGGCGTCTGTCGGGATCCGTGTAGATGAGGCGTCTCTGTCGGGATCCGTGTAGATGAGGCGTCTCTGTCGGGATCCGTGTAGATGAGGCGTCTGTCGGGATCCGTGTAGATGAGGCGTCTCTGTCGGGATCCGTGTAGATGAGGCGTCTCTGTCGGGATCCGTGTAGATGAGGCGTCTCTGTCGGGATCCGTGTAGATGAGGCGTCTCTGTCGGGATCCGTGTAGATGAGGCGTCTCTGTCGGGATCCGTGTAGATGAGGCGTCTCTGTCGGGATCCGTGTAGATGAGGCGTCTCTGTCGGGATCCGTGTAGATGAGGCGTCTCTGTCGGGGGATCCGTGTAGATGAGGCGTCTCTGTCGGGATCCGTGTAGATGAGGCGTCTCTGTCGGGATCCGTGTAGATGAGGCGTCTCTGTCGGGATCCGTGTAGATGAGGCGTCTCTGTCGGGATCCGTGTAGATGAGGCGTCTGTCGGGATCCGTGTAGATGAGGCGTCTCTGTCGGGATCCGTGTAGATGAGGCGTCTCTGTCGGGATCCGTGTAGATGAGGCGTCTCTGTGGGATCCGTGTAGATGAGGCGTCTCTGTTGGGATCCGTGTAGATGAGGCGTCTGTCGGGATCCGTGTAGATGAGGCGTCTCTGTCGGGATCCGTGTAGATGAGGCGTCTGTCGGGATCCGTGTAGATGAGGCGTCTGTCGGGATCCGTGTAGATGAGGCGTCTCTGTCGGGATCCGTGTAGATGAGGCGTCTCTGTCGGGATCCGTGTAGATGAGGCGTCTCTGTCGGGATCCGTGTAGATGAGGCGTCTCTGTCGGGATCCGTGTAGATGAGGCGTCTCTGTCGGGATCCGTGTAGATGAGGCGTCTCTGTCGGGATCCGTGTAGATGAGGCGTCTCTGTCGGGATCCGTGTAGATGAGGCGTCTCTGTCGGGATCCGTGTAGATGAGGCGTTCTGTCGGGATCCGTGTAGATGAGGCGTCTGTCGGGATCCGTGTAGATGAGGCGTCTCTGTCGGGATCCGTGTAGATGAGGCGTCTCTGTCGGGATCCGTGTAGATGAGGCGTCTCTGTCGGGATCCGTGTAGATGAGGCGTCTCTGTCGGGATCCGTGTAGATGAGGCGTCTCTGTCGGGATCCGTGTAGATGAGGCGTCTCTGTCGGGATCCGTGTAGATGAGGCGTCTGTATGTTTCTATGTAGTTTAGGCAGTTTGTGGACGAGGCCGGCGGTTTCTTCCTTCTCTCATTCTGTCTCTGCTCCACAGATCCTCTCTGCGCTCGGCGCAGCGCGCCCCCTGCCCAAGGAAGGAGTGAGCCTCATTGGATACATTCCAGGTGGGTGCTGATGTCTGTTTTATGAATGACCCCCACATCCCGTGTCACGACTCCCACTGCTGTAGAAAGCTAGAAGTGCTGAGATCTCCTGCCTATAGGAAACCGTAGATGAGCGCCGCCCCTGGATACATGAGACGTGCAGATGTGGAGACCCCCAGGCCCTCTGGTAAAGACTGAGGCTGCCTGACCTCTACATGTGCACGGCCCCCGGATTATCCGCCCCCCATGTAGTCAGATTGTGTCCTGTATGGCGGCCGCTCACGGATCGGATTGGCGCTACTCCCAGCAGGTGGACTCGTTCCTTGTGCAGATTCTGATGTGGCTGAGGCCCGTGGTCCTGTCTCCGCTGTAATGTCCTCAGACTGTATTATAAGAATAGTGCGGGGTGGTCCAGGCCACGGCTTACTGCCACCATGGAGGGGGGGTGTTGACACTGTATTGTGGTCCTAGTCCAGAGAAGTCCCTGTGTGCATGTCCTGGCCCAGAGTGAGACCCGCTCGTCACTACTAATACCGACCCCCATCGGGCCACCCACCTGAAGGAACTGGGAAGATGTATCCCACTATCCGGCCTGGGCCGTGGGGACGGCGTCTGTTCCCGGCTCCTTCCATGTTGGTGTCATGTCTGTGATGATGAAGCTGTAAGTAAATGCCATTTCTCTTGCTCCAATACTAACTGACGTCCCCGTCTATCACATGCTGTCCCCAGGTTACAGCTTCGGCTCTGTCTGCGTGGAGTTTTCCCTCGTGGAAGAGGCCGTCGGATGCATGGAAGCCAACAAGGTTACTTGTCCACCAGTTCAGCGGTGCTCTGGAAGGATGGAGACGGGGAAACCCGAGCGAGTCTCCGGCAGCTCCAGCAGACATTCCACCAGTTTGTGGGGTGCAGCCATTTACCTGCCCCTGACACACTAGGGGAACATCTGCTGCCACCACCAGTGTGTGCAGCCGGGGCAGGGAGTGCAGAGGGTTAAAGTGTGTGCTTCATGAAATGCAGCCAGTCATGGTGGTCGCGGGAGTTAATTGGGAAGGCAGAGGCGCGGAGCTGATAGAGGGGCCGTCTGGTCAGTGATCCCAGAATATCCCGTACAGAGGGTGAGGAAGGGGTTAATGTCTGAGCAGCGTCAGATCCTCCACGTCATCGCACTGTGCGCCGATGATGATGGTTGTGGGGCGCCATATTGTACCCACCGTCCCGGTGCTGCGCCCCCCCCCGGTCACGTCCTGTTGACCCTTCTGTGTCTTCTCGCAGAATCGCAGTTTCAGTCGGCGCGCTCTCTTCCTGCGTCTTCCCTCTCGCCGCGGTTACGGTCTCCTTTTCTCATTGCATGTCAATTGCCCGGACGCTCGCTGCGCTCTACAGTGCGTCCAAGACGGAATAATAGCGAATGAAAGCTGCACGTGGATGGCGAGTGTCTGAGATGTCCCGCAGCCAGCGCTCGTTATCATAGGATGATCCCCACCCCCACTTTGTAGCGTTCGGGGGTTAACACCATTAGTTTCACAAGACCACGATTATCCCAGGAAACATGGCCCGCGTGTCAGTCACACCTTCCGGTACAGTCAGTCTGACGGCGGGTCTATTGTACTGTACTCACCTCATCATGTGCACCATAGACCCGCCATCAGACTGTCATAGTAATTTATGGTACAGTCAGTCTGGCGGGTCTATTGTACTGTACTCACCTCATCATGGACACCATAGACCCGCCATCAGACTGTCATAGTAATTTATGGTACAGTCAGTCTGACGGCGGGTCTATTGTACTGTACTCACCTCATCATGGACACCATAGACCCGCCATCAGACTGTCATAGTAATTTATGGTACAGTCAGTCTGGCGGTTCTATTGTACTGTACTCACCTCATCATGGACACCATAGACCCGCCATCAGACTGTCATAGTAATTTACGGTACAGGTACAGTCAGTCTGATGGCGGGTCTATTGTACTGTACTCACCTCATCATGGACACCATAGTCCCGCCATCAGACTGTCATAGTAATTTACGGTACAGTCAGTCTGACGGCGGGTCTATTGTACTGTACTCACCTCATCATGTGCACCATAGACCCGCCATCAGACTGTCATAGTAATTTATGGTACAGTCAGTCTGACGGCGGGTCTATTGTACTGTACTCACCTCATCATGGACACCATAGACCCGCCATCAGACTGTCATAGTAATTTACGGTACAGGTACAGTCAGTCTGATGGCGGGTCTATTGTACTGTACTCACCTCATCATGTACACCATAGACCTGCTATCAGACTGTCATAGTAATTTACGGTACAGTCAGTCTGGCGGTTCTATTGTACTGTACTCACCTCATCATGGACACCATAGACCCGCCATCAGACTGTCATAGTAATTTACGGTACAGGTACAGTCAGTCTGATGGCGGGTCTATTGTACTGTACTCACCTCATCATGTACACCATAGACCTGCTATCAGACTGTCATAGTAATTTACGGTACAGTCAGTCTGACGGCGGGTCTATTGTACTGTACTCACCTCATCATGGACACCATAGACCTGCCATCAGACTGTCATAGTAATTTACGGTACAGGTACAGTCAGTCTGATGGCGGGTCTATTGTACTGTACTCACCTCATCATGGACACCATAGACCTGCTATCAGACTGTCATAGTAATTTACGGTACAGTCAGTCTGACGGCGGGTCTATTGTACTGTACTCACCTCATCATGGACACCATAGACCCGCCATCAGACTGTCATAGTAATTTACGGTACAGTCAGTCTGACGGCGGGTCTATTGTACTGTACTCACCTCATCATGGACACCATAGACCCGCCATCAGACTGTCATAGTAATTTACGGTACAGTCAGTCTGACGGCGGGTCTATTGTACTGTACTCACCTCATCATGTACACCATAGACCCGCCATCAGACTGTCATAGTAATTTACGGTACAGTCAGTCTGATGGCGGGTCTATTGTACTGTACTCACCTCATCATGGACACCATAGACCCGCCATCAGACTGTCATAGTAATTTACGGTACAGTCAGTCTGACGGCGGGTCTATTGTACTGTACTCACCTCATCATGGACACCATAGACCCGCCATCAGACTGTCATAGTAATTTATGGTACAGTCAGTCTGATGGCGGGTCTATTGTACTGTACTCACCTCATCATGTGCACCATAGACCTGCCATCAGACTGTCATAGTAATTTACGGTACAGTCAGTCTGATGGCGGGTCTATTGTACTGTGCTCACCTCATCATGTACACCATAGACCTGCTATCAGACTGTCATAGTAATTTACGGTACAGTCAGTCTGACGGCGGGTCTATTGTACTGTACTCACCTCATCATGGACACCATAGACCTGCCATCAGACTGTCATAGTAATTTATGGTACAGTCAGTGTGACGGCGGGTCTATTGTACTGTACTCACCTCATCATGGACACCATAGACCCGCCATCAGACTGTCATAGTAATTTATGGTACAGTCAGTGTGACGGCGGGTCTATTGTACTGTACTCACCTCATCATGGACACCATAGACCTGCCATCAGACTGTCATAGTAATTTATGGTACAGTCAGTCTGACGGCGGGTCTATTGTACTGTACTCACCTCATCATGGACACCATAGACCCGCCATCAGACTGTCATAGTAATTTATGGTACAGTCAGTCTGATGGCGGGTCTATTGTACTGTACTCACCTCATCATGGACACCATAGACCCGCCATCAGACTGTCATAGTAATTTATGGTACAGTCAGTCTGATGGCGGGTCTATTGTACTGTACTCACCTAATCATGTGCACCATAGACCCGCTATCAGACTGACTGTACCGTAAATCACTGTGATGCAGTTGGTTTAGGTCCGGAGCCGCGGTCATCCCAGGACATGCAGGCAGCACATGGATGGTGCTTCCAGGGCTGATCACAGTCATGTGACCGGTGAACTAAAAGTAGAGAACCCCTTTAAAGGGAACCTGTCATCACCTTTATGCTACCCATACTAACAGCAGAATAAAGTGCAGACAGGTGAGTTGATTTCAGCGGTCTGTCATTTATAAGTTAAAAGTAAGTGGTTGCCGAGAACCAACATCACAAACATTGCAGATTAGGCCTGGAAAAGAGTCAAATCTTCATGAGAAGAGACATGGTTATTCATGAATTCCTGCTTTCCCTGCCCACCTGATGATGACTGACAGGCTTCTACCTAGTTTTCTCCCTTTCTCTCTAGGAGAGAACTGCCAATCATCAGCAGATGGGTGGAGAGAGCAGGAGATTAGGAATAACCAGGACTCTTCTCAGGTAGATATGACTCTTTTCAAGGCCTGGGATGCAATGTTTGTGATGCTGGTTCTCAGCAACTACTCACTTTTAGCTCAAGAGAGACACACTGCTGAAATCAGCATTTCTGTCACTATTTTATGCTGCCCTCAGTACAGTCAGCATAAAGTTGATGACAGGTTCCCTTTAAGCCTGGTGCGTGTGGCGTCAGCAGCCCCGAGGTCCTAGCGCTCTTCTGCGGTTTGTGTCCATTAGGTGACATGTCTTCTGTAGAAGAGGATCTGTAAAGTGATGGAGGACGCCAGGAATGTATGGAAGGTGCATAGAGATCCCTGTGGGTGCCATATTGTGACTCCGGATGAGACGTCTGTAGTGGGGGAGGGGTCGCCTTCCTCCGGATAATCGCATTATGGGTTATTCCGTCCCATAATCGTGGCCTGCAGTGATCCTCGCTCGGTGGCTGCAGGTTGTGTGTCTGCATGAGACTGTATGGAAAGAGAAGGATCGGACCCGAACGTCTGCAGCTTCTTACAGATTCCGGTTCCTCATCGTTTTCTCCTCTCCTTGCTGTCAGTGAATACAAACCTCCTTGAAAGCTGCTCCTGACCGGAGAGTTTTCACAGTAGAGGGTTTGTGACACTGTGTGCAGCCTGGATAGTCCTGGGTGAGGTAGTCGGCCTGGAGTGATGCATCAGGACTGGATACATGGTAGCAAAGTGACAGCTGTGAGTGGTGTCCCCGTTCACTGACAGCAAGTAGAGTTCTTAAAAATGGTGAGGAATGAAAACAAAAAGGGGCAAATGTAAGAAGGGGGTGGCGGGGGCTACATAGCCCCCAGTGCACGGTACTGATATGTGGGCGGCAGTGATTTGCGCTCTGTGTACCACTTGCTGCCGTGGAGTATAGTAAAGCTGTCAGACCCTGATTCTGACCCCTGACCACCTGCCCCTGTTTGACCCTGACTCTGCCCCCGGCCCTGTGTGACTGTGACCCCTGCCCCCGTCTGACCCTGACTCTGACCCCTGCCTCGTTTGGCCCCGTCTGACCCCTGCCCCCGTCTGACTCTGACCCCTGCCCCCGTCTCGATTTTAAATTTTGGACGATTCACGATTTAAATCTCGATTTTCTTATGTTATTAAAAATATTAAATAAATAAAAAAAGCCTACTGTGCCCCATCAGACCTCAGATCAGCCCACTGTGCCCCCATCAGACCTCAGACCAGCCCACTGTGCCCCCATCAGACCTCAGACCAGCCCACTGTGCTCCCATCAGACCTCAGATCAGCCCACTGTGCTCCCATCAGACCTCAGATCAGCCCACTGTGCCCCCATCAGACCTCAGATCAGCCCACTGTGCCCCCATCAGACCTCAGATCAGCTCACTGTGCCCCCATCAACCTCAGATCGATCAGCTCACTGTGCCCCCATCAGACCTCAGATCAGCCCACTGTGCCCCCATCAGACCTCAGATCAGCCCACTGTGCCCCCATCAGACCTCAGATCAGCCCACTGTGCCCCCATCAGACCTCAGATCAGCCCACTGTGCCCCCATCAGACCTCAGATCAGCCCACTGTGCCCCCATCAGACCTCAGATCAGCCCACTGTGCCCCCATCAGACCTCAGATCAGCCCACTGTGCCCCCATCAGACCTCAGATCAGCCCACTGTGCCCCCATCAGACCTCAGATCAGCCCACTGTGCCCCCATCAGACCTCAGATCAGCCCACTGTGCCCCCATCAGACCTCAGATCAGCCCACTGTGCCCCCATCAGACCTCAGATCAGCCCACTGTGCCCCCATCAGACCTCAGATCAGCCCACTGTGCCCCCATCAGACCTCAGATCAGCCCACTGTGCCCCCATCAGACCTCAGATCAGCCCACTGTGCCCCCATCAGACCTCAGATCAGCTTACTGTGCCCCCATCAACCTCAGATCAGCGTATTGTGCCCCATCAGACCTAACATCAGCCCACTGTGCCTCCATCAGACCTAACGTCAGCCCATTGTGCCCCATCAGACCTCAGATCAGCCCACTGTGCCCCCATCAGACCTCAGATCAGCCCACTGTGCCCCCATCAGACCTCAGATCAGCCCACTGTGCCCCCCAGATCAGCCCACTGGCCCCATCAGCCTCAGATCAGCCCACTGTGCCCCCATCAGACCTCAGATCAGCCCACTGTGCCCCCATCAGACCTCAGATCAGCCCACTGTGCCCCCATCAGACCTCAGATCAGCCCACTGTGCCCCCATCAGACCTCAGATCAGCCCACTGTGCCCCCATCAGACCCTCAGCATCAGCCCACTGGTGCCCCCCAATCAGACCCTCCAGATCAGCCCCACCTGTGCCCCATCAGACTCCACGATCCAGCCCACTGTGCCCCCATCAGACCTCAGATAAGCCCACCTGTGCCCCCATCAGACCTCAGATCAGCCCACTGCTGCCCCCATCATGACCTCAGATCAGCCCACTGTGCCCCCCCATCAGACCTCATATCAGCCCACTGTGGCCCCCCATCAGACCTCAAATCAGCCCACTGTGCCCTCATCAGACCTCAGATCAGCCCACTGGTGCCCCGCATACAGCACCTCAGATCAGCCCACTGTGCCCCATCAACCCAGATCAGCCACTGTCCCCCATCAGACCTCAATCAGCCCACTGTGCCCCCCATCAGACCTCAGATCAGCCCACTGTGCCCCCATCAGACCTCAGATCAGCCCACTGGCCCCCATCAGACCTCAGATCAGCCCACTGTGCCCCCATCAGACCTCAGATCAGCCCACTGTGCCCCCATCAGACCTCAGATCAGCCCACTGTGCCCCCATCAGACCTCAGATCAGCCCACTGTGCCCCCATCAGACCTCAGATCAGCCCACTGTGCCCCATCAGACCTCAGATCAGCCCACTGTGCCCCCATCAGACCTCAGATCAGCCCACTGTGCCCCCATCAGACCTCAGATCAGCCCACTGTGCCCCCATCAGACCTCAGATCAAGCCCACTGTGCCCCCCATCAGACCTCAGATCAGCCCACTGTGCCCCCATCAGACCTCAGATCAGCCCACTGTGCCCCCATCAGACCTCAGATCAGCCCACTGTGCCCCCATCAGACCTCAGATCAGCCCACTGTGCCCCCATCAGACCTCAGATCAGCCCACTGTGCCCCCATCAGACCTCAGATCAGCCCACTGTGCCCCCATCAGACCTCAGATCAGCCCACTGTGCCCCCATCAGACCTCAGATCAGCCCACTGTGCCCCCATCAGACCTCAGATCAGCCCACTGTGCCCCCATCAGACCTCAGATCAGCCCACTGTGCCCCCATCAGACCTCAGATCAGCCCACTGTGCCCCCATCAGACCTCAGATCAGCCCACTGTGCCCCATCAGACCTCAGATCAGCCCACTGTGCCCCCATCAGACCTCAGATCAGCCCACTGTGCCCCCATCAGACCTCAGATCAGCCCACTGTGCCCCCATCAGACCTCAGATCAGCCACTGTGCCCCCATCAGACCTAGATCAGCCCACTGTGCCCCATCAGACCTCAGATCAGCCCACTGTGCCCCCATCAGACCTGAGATCAGCCCACTGTGCCCCCATCAGACCTGAGATCAGCCCACTGTGCCCCCCATCAGACCTGCAGATCAGACCCCACTGTGCCCCCATCAGACCTCAGATCAGCCCACTGTGCCCCCATCAGACCTCAGATCAGCCCACTGTGCCCCCATCAGACCTCAGATCAGCCCACTGTGCCCCCATTCAGACCTCAGATCAGCCCACTGTGCCCCCATCAGACCTCAGATCAGCCCACTGTGCCCCCATCAGACCTCAGATCAGCCCACTGTGCCCCCATCAGACCTGAGATCAGCCCACTGTGCCCCCATCAGACCTCAGATCAGCCCACTGTGCCCCCCATCAGACCTCAGATCAGCCCACTGTGCCCCCATCAGACCTCAGATCAGCCCACTGTGCCCCCATCAGACCTCAGATCAGCCCACTGTGCCCCCATCAGACCTCAGATCAGCCCACATGTGCCCCCATCAGACCTCAGATCAGCCCACTGTGCCCCCATCAGACCTGAGATCAGCCCACTGTGCCCCCATCAGACCTGAGATCAGCCACTGTGCCCCATCAGACCTCAGATCAGCCCCACTGTGCCCCCATCAGACCTGAGATCAGCCCACTGTGCCCCCATCAGACCTCAGATCAGCCCACTGTGCCCCCATCAGACCTGAGATCAGCCCACTGTGCCCCCCATCAGACCTGAGATCAGCCCACTGTGCCCCCATCAGACCTGAGATCAGCCCACTGTGCCCCCCATCAGACCTCGCGATCAGCCCACTGTGCCCCCATCAGACCTGAGATCAGCCCACTGTGCCCCCATCAGACCTGATCAGCCCACTGTCCCCCATAGCCTCCGATCAGCCCACTGTGCCCCCATCAGACCTCCGATCAGCCACTGTGCCCCATCAGACCTCCGATCAGCCCACTGTGCCCCATCAGACCTCCGATCAGCCCACTGTGCCCCATCAGACCTCCGATCAGCCACTGTGCCCCCCATCAGACCTCCGATCAGCCCACTGTGCCCCCATCAGACCTCCGATCAGCCCACTGTGCCCCCATCAGACCTCGATCAGCCCACTGTGCCCCCATCAGACCTCCGATCAGCCCACTGTGCCCCCATCAGACCTCCGATCAGCCCACTGTGCCCCCATCAGACCTTCCGATCAGCCCACTGTGCCCCCATCAGACCTCCGATCAGCCCACTGTGCCCCCATTCAGACCTCCGATCAGCCCACTGTGCCCCCATCAGACTCCGATCAGCCCACTGTGCCCCCATCAGACCTCCGATCAGCCCACTGTGCCCCATCAGACCCGATAGCCCACTGCCCCATGACCTCCGATTCAGCCCACTGTGCCCCATCAGACCTCCGATCAGCCCACTGTGCCCCCATCAGACCTCCGATCAGCCACTGTGCCCGCCAATCAGACCTCCGATCAGCCCACTGTGCCCCCATCAGACCTCCGATCAGCCCACTGTGCCCCATCAGACCTCCGATCAGCCCACTGTGCCCCATCAGACCTCCGATCAGCCCACTGTGCCCCCATCAGACCTCCGATCGCCCACTGTGCCCCCATCAGACCTCCGATCAGCCCACTGTGCCCCCATCAGACCTCCGATCAGCCCACTGTGCCCCCATCAGACTCCGATCAGCCCACTGTGCCCCCATCAGACCTCCGATCAGCCACTGTGCCCCATCAGACCTCCGATCAAGCCCACTGTGCCCCCATTCAGACCTCCGATCAGCCCACTGTGCCCCCATCAGACCTCCGATCAGCCCACTGTGCCCCCATCAGACCTCCGATCAGCCCACCTGTGCCCCCATCAGACCTCCGATCAGCCCACTGTGCCCCATCAGACCTCCGATCAGCCCACTGTGCCCCCATCAGACCTCCGATCAGCCCACTGTGCCCCCATCAGACCTCCGATCAGCCCACTGTGCCCCCATCAGACCTCCGATCAGCCCACTGTGCCCCATCAGACCCTCCGATCAGCCCACTGTGCCCCATCAGACCTCCGATCAGCCCACTGTGCCCCCATCAGACCTCCGATCAGCCCACTGTGCCCCATCAGACCTCCGATCAGCCCACTGTGCCCCCATCAGACTCCGATCAGCCCACTGTGCCCCCATCAGACCTCCGATCAGCCCCACTGTGCCCCCATCAGACCTCGATCAGCCCACTGTGCCCCCATCAGACCTCCGATCAGCCCACTGTGCCCCCATCAGACCTCCGATCAGCCCACTGTGCCCCCATCAGACCTCCGATCAGCCCACTGTGCCCCCATCAGACCTCCGATCAGCCCACTGTGCCCCCATCAGACCTCCGATCAGCCCACTGTGCCCCCATCAGACCTCCGATCAGCCCACTGTGCCCCATCAGACCTCCGATCAGCCCACTGTGCCCCATCAGACCTCCGATCAGCCCACTGTGCCCCCATCAGACCTCCGATTCAGCCCACTGTGCCCCCATCAGACCTCCGATCAGCCCACTGTGCCCCCATCAGACCTCCGATCAGCCCACTGTGCCCCCATCAGACCTCCGATCAGCCCACTGTGCCCCCATCAGACCTCCGATCAGCCCACTGTGCCCCCATCAGACCCTCAGATCAGCCCACTGTGCCCCCATCAGACCTCAGATCAGCCCACTGTTGCCCCCATCAGACCTCAGATCAGCCCACTGTGCCCCCATCAGACCTCAGATCAGCCCCACTGTGCCCCCATCAGACCTCAGATCAGCCCACTGTGCCCCCATCAGACCTCAGATCAGCCCCACTGTGCCCCCATCAGACCTTCAGATCAGCCCCACTGTGCCCCCATCAGACCTCAGATCAGCCCACTGTGCCCCCATCAGACCTCAGATCAGCCCACTGTGGCCCCATCAGACCTCAGATCAGCCCACTGTGCCCCCATCAGACCTCAGATCAGCCCACTGTGCCCCCTTGAGACCTCAGATCAGCCCACTGTAGTGCCCCCTTGAGACCTCAGATCAGCCCACTGTAGTGCCCCCTTGAGACCTCAGATCAGCCCACTGTAGTGCCCCCTTGAGACCTCAGATTAGCCCACAGTAGTGCCCCCTTGAGACCTCAGATTAGCCCACAGTAGTGCCCCCTTGAGACCTCAGATCAGCCCACTGTAGTGCCCCCTTGAGACCTCAGATCAGCCCACTGTAGTGCCCCCTTGAGACCTCAGATCAGCCCACTGTAGTGCCCCCTTGAGACCTCATATTAGCCCACAGTAGTGCCCCCTTCAGCCCTCAGAACAGCCCACTAGGCCACGGCTCCGCTCCACGTCTGGTGCCCCTCTTCTTCTCCCGGCGCTGCACTGTCACCTGACTGCGTGCAGCGTCAGGTCAGAGTGCGCGCACTACGTCCTGACGCTGTACGCGGTCAGGACAGTGCAGCGCGGCCCCGGAAAAGGAGTGGAGCCGCGGCGCAGGACAGAGATTTTTTTTTTTTTTTACTTTATCTTGTGAGGCTTTCAATTGGCGAATTAATCAAATTAATTTGATTAATCGCCCAGCCCTACTCTGACCCCTGCCCCCGTCTGAGCCCTACTCTGACCCCTGCCCCCGTCTGAGCCCTACTCTGACCCCTGCCCCCGTCTGAGCCCTACTCTGACCCCTGCCCCCGTTTGAGCCTGACTCTGACCCCTGCCCCCGTCTGAGCCTGACCCCTGCCCCCCGTCTGAGCCTGACCCCTGCCTCCGTCTGAGCCTGACCCCTGCCTCCGTCTGAGCCTGACCCCTGCCTCCGTCTGAGCCTGACCCCTGCCTCCGTCTGAGCCTGACCCCTGCCTCCGTCTGAGCCTGACCCCTGCCTCCGTCTGAGCCTGACCCCTGCCTCCGTCTGAGCCTGAGCCTGACCCCTGCCTCCGTCTGAGCCTGACCCCTGCCTCCGTCTGAGCCTGACCCCTGCCTCCGTCTGAGCCTGACCCCTGCCTCCGTCTGAGCCTGACCCCTGCCTCCGTCTGAGCCTGACCCCTGCCTCCGTCTGAGCCTGACCCCTGCCCCCGTCTGAGCCTGACCCCTGCCCCCGTCTGAGCCTGACCCCTGCCCCCGTCTGAGCCTGACCCCTGCCCCCGTCTGAGCCTGACCCCTGCCCCCGTCTGAGCCTGACCCCTGCCCCCGTCTGAGCCTGACCCCTGCCCCCGTCTGAGCGTGACCCCTGCCCCCGTCTGAGCGTGACCCCTGCCCCCGTCTGAGCGTGACCCCTGCCCCCGTCTGAGCGTGACCCCTGCCCCCGTCTGAGCGTGACCCCTGCCCCCGTCTGAGCGTGACCCCTGCCTCCGTCTGAGCCTGACCCCTGCCCCCGTCTGAGCCTGACCCCGGCCCCATTTTCTTGGCACTTTGCAAAAGTAATGAGTGAAGTAAGAAGTCCCGTGTTGTCCTGCAGACGTGGCTTTTAGATGCAGCCCGTCGTTTCCTACCCCCTAAAGTCTATTAGAAAGTGTCACAAGTCGTCATTTACATGGGACTGCGCCGGATCTCTCGGCCAGAGTGCGCACTTGTAAATGATGGTGTGACTGCGCTAAGTGTCCATTATCTGCGGCGTCTCCTCATCACCCACTGGAATCTGACAGCCGCCTGATAGCGGGGCGTTACGTGCCGCCCGCTGGTGAGCTGACACCTCTCGTGGCACCTTGTCCTGCGCTCGGGCACTTGGTAGATTTTCCGTTTCTCCCCCCCCCCGCGAGCGGCCGCGTCGAGTGACAAGGAGAGATTCGCCGGGGACTTCTGCAGAGCAATAAAATGTCAGACTGTGCACTTAAAGGGACGCTCCTGTCCTCCAGAACCTCGGGCCTCTGCTGCCTCACACAGATGTGGACTTGGTACAGTGTGTCAGTGCAGGATGGAGCTATCAGCCTGTGTCCAGCTCACACTGATACACTGTAACAATCCCTCTGCTCTGCTAGGTTAGGAGCTACACAAGAATGCCTCCATTTGCTGACTGAAAGCAGTGGTCCTAAAAGTGGTGAGGAAATGAAACGAGGGACTATTAGAACTTCTGAGAACTGTCTGTCGGCTGTGAGGCATCACTGGGGCCCCGGAGGCAGTAGGTGTGGGGTTAGGTCCATCTTGGGGGTCCCTTCCCGGCTCTATCAGTTTCTGCACAAGGAATGTGTCCCGGCCCGCGCCCGCTGCGCTCCTTTGCTGCCTTTCAGTTCTTCTCGTCTTGTTTTTAGGGCGTCCTCAGTTTTAGAGGAAAGAAGATCAGTCTGAAGTATATTCCCAATTCAGACCGGTGGAGCTGCCAGCAGGTGAGTGCGCCCCCCGGAGGTGCGGCTGCCGGGCACTGCGCCCCCTCTAACCCTCCTCATGGTTGTGTCTCCTGCAGTGTAAGGTGGTGAACGTCCTATCTAAGGAGAGATGCTGGCAGTGCAGTGCGCTCCGGGCAGGTAGGTGACCGTCTCTCTAGTGCCATCCCGGTGCACCGTGGCGTTGTACGGCAGTGTTATAGATATAAAGGGGCACTCTTCTGTTACCCGCAGGGTCCGACCACCTTCCTGTCCGAGAAGCCCTCAAAGAAGCCAAGACGCCAACCCTCCTTACTTCACGACGTGCCAAAAAGCGCAAGGCCAAGCCGAGCCCCCCTCCCCCCCGCAGTACCACCAGTCAGAGGAAGCGGAGCCCCCCGCCGAAGGCCGATAAAGGGGGAAAGCCTGCCAAGGCCGAGAGTGCCAGTGAGTAACGCCATCATCTCCGTCCACACACGGAGGGATGCTGGGAGTTGTACTTCAGGTGCTTTGTGTATTTCCCTTCCATTTGCAGGATCTCTGCTTGCTTTGAGCTTGTAAAACCTTCTGCACGCACAGCTGATGACCTCGTCACAGTGTATCAGTCCACGCATTCATGTGAATCCTCTTAGTCTTGTATGTGCAGTGGGACGTGGCGGCAGTGAGAGCCGTGGCGTGTGAGTGTCACGTCTCGTCTCATTTTCTGAAGACTTTCCGTCTTGTCCATCCACAGCCGTCATCATCAGGGGAATCGGCGTGACCACGACCCCAGATAGCGTGGTGAAAGCGCTTAAGCCTTACGTGCAGCTGTCTGTACGCAACATCCGCATCATGAAAAACCGCAAGAGCGACCATCGCGGATTTGGCTTCATTGACCTCAGGAATCACAAGGTAGCGGAATAGAGCGGGCATCGAGGGCGACCTACGTGTATACCCCTCACCTCTACCTCTCCTCCGTGTATACCCCTCACCTCTACCTCTCCTCCGTGTATACCCCTCACCTGTACCTCTCCTCAGTGTATACCCCTCACCTGTACCTCTCCTCCGTGTATACCCCTCACCTGTACCTCTCCTCAGTGTATACCCCTCACCTCTACCTCTCCTCCGTGTATACCCCTCACCTCTTACCTCTCCTCAGTGTATACCCTCACCTCTCAACCTACCCCTCCTCAGTGTATACCCCTCACCTCTACCTCTCCTCAGTGTATACCCCTCACCTACCCCTACCTCTACCTCTCCTCCGTGTATACCCCTCACCTCTACCTCTCCTCCGTGTATACCCCTCAACCTCTACCTCTCCTCAGTGTACCCCTATACCCCTCACCTGCCTCTCCTCCTGTCTACCTCTCCTCAGTGTATACCCCTCACCTCTACCTCTCCTCCGTGTATACCCTCACCTGTACCTCTCCTCAGTGTATACCCCCCTCACCTCTACCTCTCCTCAGTGTATACCCTCTCACCTGTACTCCTCTCCTCCAGTGTCATCATACCCCTCACCTCTACCTCTCCTCCGTGTATACCCCTCACCTCTACCTCTCCTCCGTGTGTATACCCCTCACCTCTACCTCTCCTCAGTGTATACTCCCTCACCTGTACCCTCTCCTCCGTGTATACCCCTCCTCTGTACCTCTCCTCCGTGTGTATACCCCTCACCTCTACCTCTCCTCAGTGTATACCCCTCACCTTACCTCTCCCGTGTACCCCTATCTACCCCTCACTCTACCTCTCCTCAGTGTATACCCCTCACCTCTACCTCTCCTCAGTGTATACCCCTCACCTCACCTACCTCTCCTCCGTGTATACCCCTCCCTCTACCTGCCTCTACCTCTCCTCAGTGTATACCCCTCACCTGTACCTCTCTCCTCAGTGTATACCCTCTCACCTCTACCTCTCCTCAGTGTATACCCCTCACCTCTACCCTACCCCTACCTCTCCTCCCAGTGTATACCCCTCACCTCTACCTCTACCTCTCCTCAGTGTATACCCCTCACCTGTACCTCTCCTCCAGTGTATACCCCTCACCTCTACCTCTCCTCAGTGATACCCCTATACCCCCTCTACCTCCTCTACCTCTCCTCAGTGTATACCTCTCCTCACCCCTCTACCTCTCCTCCGTGTATACCCCTCACCTGTACCTCTCCTCAGTGTATACCCCTCACCTCTACCTCCCTCCAGTGTATACCCCTCACCTCTACCTCTCCTCAGTGTATACCCCTCACCCTCTCACCTGTACCTCTCCTCTCAGTGTGTATACCCCCCCTCTACTCTCCCTACCTCTCCTCCGTGTATACCCCTCACCTCTACTCTCCTCAGTGTATACCCCTCACCAGTGTATACCTCTACCTCTCCTCAGTGTATACCCCTCACCTGTACCTCTCCTCAGTGTATACCCCTCACCTCTACCTCTCCTCAGTGCCCCTCACCTCTACTCTCCTCTATACACCTCTACCTCTCCTCAGTCCGTGTATACCCCTCACCTGTACCTCTCCTCCGTGTATACCCCTATACCCCCTCTACCTCTACCTCTCCTCCGTGTATACCCCCTCACCTCTACCTCCTCTCCTCAGTGTATACCCCTCACCTGTACCTCTCCTCAGTGTATACCCCTCTACTCAGTGTACCTACTGTACCTCTCCTCAGTGTATACCCCTCACCTGTACCTCTCCTCAGTGTATACCCCTCACCTCTACCTCTCCTCAGTGTATACCCCTCACCTCTACCTCTCCTCATGTATACCCCTCACTGACCTCTCTCATGTATACCCCTCACCTGTTACCTCTCCCCCGCGCTGACCTCCTTTATACTCATTTCCCCCATTACTCTAGGAGGCGATCCGTCTGACCGTTTTGGTTCGTGAACTCAAACCTCCGCTCACCATTGATGGGAAACCGATCTCCGTGGACCTGGCTGTCGGGGAGAGGAGGTGAGATCATCTGTCATCCTGCCTGTGTCATGGGAATGCTTGTCCCACCATGTCAGGAGCATCCGGCATGGCGAGTGAGACGTTCACCATGTGCTTGCTCTGGGGTTGCCATGGTAGCACCAACAGAATAATTCCATTGTAATCCTCCCCTTACATGGGACGATATCACAGCAGATTGGGGGAGGGGGGAGTTCCTTCCCGACAATCTGCTGATCCCCAGAGGAGGAGACCGGCGCAATTACATCACTCATTAGAGATCACGCGCCAGGACGTCTATACCTGCTACCATGGTAACCCCAGAGCAAGCACAAACCAAACCAGGTGAATGTTAGAAATCCTGCTCACGTCCCCGCTCCATCTCCACAGGAACGAGCACAGAAAGTCTCAGAAAGGCAATAAAGCTTCAGCAAAGGTGAGTTCTCCTCCGTCACCTGAGGTCACCGCCCCCTCTCCTGAGGTCACCGACCCGCCCCCCCTCTCCTGAGGTCACCGACCCTCCCCCCCTCTCCTGAGGTCACGACCCTCCCCCCCTCTCCTGAGGTCACCTGACCCTCCCCCTCTCCTGAGGTCACCGACCCCCCCCCCTCTCCTGAGGTCACCGACCCTCCCCCCTCTCTGAGGTCACCGACCCTCCCCCCCTCTCCTGAGGTCACCGACCCTCCCCCCTCTCCTGAGGTCACCGACCCTCCCCCCTCTCCTGAAGTCACCGACCCTCCCCCCCTCTCCTGAGTCACCGACCCTCCCCCCCCTCCTGACGGTCACGACCCTCCCCCCTCTCCTGAGGTCACCGACCCTCCCCCCCCTCTCCTGAGGTCACCGACCCCCCCCCCTCTCCTGAGGTCACGACCTCCCCCCTCTCCTGAGGTCACCGACCCTCCCCCCCTCTCCTGAGGTCACCGACCCTCCCCCCCTCTCCTGAGTCACCGACCCTCCCCCCCCTCTCCTGAGGTCACCGACCCTCCCCCCCCTCTCCTGAGGTCACCGACCCTCCCCCCCCTCTCCTGAGGTCACCGACCTCCCCCCCCTCTCCTGAGGTCACCGAACCCTCCCCCCCCTCTCCTGAGGTCACCGACCCTCCCCCCCCTCTTCTGAGGTCACCGACCCTCCCCCCCCTCTCCTGAGGTCACCGAACCCTCCCCCCCTCTCCTGAGTCACCGACCCTCCCCCCCCTCTCCTGAGGTCACCGACCCCTCTCCCCCCCCCCTCTCCTGAGGTCACGACCTCCCCCCCCCTTCCTGAGTCACCGACCCTCCCCCCCCCTCTCCTGAGGTCACCGACCCTCCCCCCCCCTCTCCTGAGGTCACCGCCCCCCCTTTGTCTGATTACAGAAACGGAAACCCGCCGAGCACAGAGAAGATCCATCACATATCCGGGATTCAAAGACACCGGTAAGATGTGTGACCAGGAAGCGCCCCCCTCCCCCGAGCTGGGGACGTCTGGGAGGATTTTAGGTGTTCATTACTGTAATTCTTATGTTCTGCAGCGGACGGTCCAAGTTATGTCTATGACCCCAAAACTGGCATGTACATGGACCCCCTGACCAACACCTACTACAGCGAAAACAGAAGCCAGGTACGTGTCTGTGGTAACGGGGCCCCCGATGACCTGTCCTGAGGATATGAGCAGTGGGGGTCCGATGTTCCTATGAGATTACCCATCGCTGTACGTTGTATGGCGGTCGTGGTTGGTATCGCGCTCGGCCCCATCCACTCCTGTGAAGCTGAGCCGCGGAGGATCGGTCATCGGTGTCTAAATCCCAGAAATGAAACCTTCAGGGCGTCCTCTGTCAGTTCTTTACACCCCGCATTGTAGGATCTTGGCTAAGCTGTTGTCAGCCCACAGGCCTGCTGACTGTTTCCACCTGCAGCAGAATTGTGAGTGCAGCTCTGGAGAATAAAATATACTGATGGGTATACAGAGACGCCGTGCCTCATAAACTCGGGGGGATTTGTCCTTAAAGGGGTATTCTCATCTTAGACAATGGGGGCATATCGCTAGGATATGCCCCCATTGTCTTATAGGTGCGGGTCCCACCGCTGGGACCCGCACCTATATCCAGAACGGAGTGGGGAGCGCTGCACCTGGAGGACCCCAGGTTTCCGGGGGTCCGGCCACCACCAGGTGCAGCTCCCCGCGCCGCTCATAGGAATGAATGGGAGCCGGGCCGTGCATGCGCGGTCGGCTCCCATTCATTTCTATGGAGCCGATGGAAGTAGCCGAGCCAGCGCTCGGCTATTTTCGGCGGCCCCATAGAAATGAATGGAGGGCGGCTGCGCATGCGCAGTGCGCCCTCATTCACTTCGGGGGCTCCGTTCTCGATATAGGTGCGGGTCCCAGCGGTGGGACCCGCACCTATAAGACAATGGGGGCATATCCTAGCGATATGCCCCCATTGTCTAAAATGAGAATAACCCTTTAAGAATTTGCAGTGTTTTTGCACAAGAACGTGACGTTTCGTTCATTTACGCCTCTAGTAGAGGGCGACAATAACTAGTAATCTGCGTAGACCCCGCAGCGCCTGACGACCCCCGGCTCCACCGCCGCTCTCATATCTCTCATGTCTCTCGTCAGCGCAAGAAGGACGATCATCAATCTCCAGGCGGTGGGAAGAAGGAGCCTTCAAGGCAACCGCGGAGAGGCTTCACCGAGGACGAGGTGAGAGGTCGCCGGCCGCCCCTCCCCCGCCCTGACTCGTGAGCGCTCCCTCATGGTCACTTTTATTCTCAGGTGAAGGATTCGGACGAGGAACCATTTAAGAGACCGCTACCCCCTCTGGTGACTAAGAAGGAGGAGCCGCCTCTGGAGGTAATCCCTGGGAACTACAACTCCCAGCATGACCAGACAACCTTCAGCTGCCAGGGAATGCTGGGAGGTGTAGTTGTCCAGTGGCTGGAGATCATCTCCGTTGTATTTCTCTTAGCCAAAGCACAACCCTCTGATTAAGCTGCTGGGAGAATATGGAGATGACAGTGAGGAGGAGGAGGAGGAGCTTCTGCCCCCCGTAAAGAAAAAGCCCGCCCCACCGCCTCCGGCCCCTCCTCCTAAACCAGCTCCGCCCACATCCAGCCCCGCCGCCGTCCATGAGGAAAAGTTAACGGATTGGAAGAAGATGATTTGTCTGCTGTGTCGGCGACAGTTCCCCAGTAAGGACGCCTTAATCCGGCATCAGAAGTTATCGGATCTGCACAAGGTAAACACCCCCCAATACGGACCCCAACCCCCGCCCCAGTGCTGGGAGTAACCTGTGACCTCTGCCCTCCGACAGCAAAACCTCGCCATCCAGGAGAAGATCAGGAAGTCTCAGAAGGAGCTGGCCTACCTGAAGGAGCAGGAGGTACGTCCATGATCCACCCACCCAAAGCTACAGCCTGTTGGGAGGTTGTAGTTAACACCAGCAGGAGGGCCCTGGGTTGGAGAGCTCTGTCGCTGAGCCCAGTTCTATGGGTGGTGTCCCCCCAACATGTCCGCATCTCCTATGAAGCGGCCTCCTTCACTTTAGGGTGCAGAGACCCCCAGAGTCCGATGTAATCGGGGGTGGGACATGTCTGGTGGACAGATACCACGGGCCCTCCAGTCACCCATTACATGGACACGGGGCCCGTCCTGACGATTGGGAGGGGCGTTGTCAGCACCCCATCAAGCCTATGTATACTGGTTTATCTGAGGTGGATAGATGCAGCCATGGCAACCAGAATAAAACCGCCATTCTTTACACTGCAGGCTGCACTGAGAAAATGTTAATAATAAAGTGATGACTGAACCTCTGGCTGCAGAAATCGCTCCCTTGTGATCCCGTGTGCCCGTTCTGCATGCCTGATGCCCGCTTTGCTGGGGATTGTGGGTAGGGGGCAGGGTGTGACCTGGCTGCCACTGAGTGTGGATGTTATCGGCAGGAGAATCAGTCCATACAGCGGAGGCTGCTGCAGGCCAGGAAAGAGCTGGAGATGCTGGAGCGACAGGAGGAAGGCGCGCAGCAGGTGCAGTCCTGAATACTACACCGCGCACACACAGCTCTGCTACAGGGCCAGCTGCATGCCCCGAGCTCATACCCAGCCCTGCATGCCCCCTCCCCCATCATTTCCACTGCCGCTGTGGAGATACACACCTGTCTGTCCCTTTACTCTCCGACAGGAAAGGGAAGGTCTGGACTCCGAGGTCCAAGCTCCTGGAAACAAGAAACCGAAAGGTTCTGATCCCGGCAGGTAAAGCCATTGCCTACCACCTAGCGGGTACAGCGCCCCCTCCCCCACGCTGCTTTCAAGATTCCCGTACAGAAGGGGCACTGCTCACAGCTGAGGGGTTGTTACAGTGTGTGAGGCCTCTTTCACACGAGCGGGATTTCCGTCTGGATGAGATGTGAGAACGCGCAGCGTCCGGGCTGAATCCTGACCATTCAATTCAATGGTGCTGTGCACATCGTCTGCGTCCGGAGAAAGGTCCTATATTGGGCGTTGTTCACACAGCTCTGGCTCCATAGAAGTGAATGGGGGCTGCCTTAAAAAACGGAAGGTGTCCGGATGTGGTGCGTTTTCACTGATGGTTGCTAGGAGATTGCACAGTTTTTCACACGTGTGAAGAATAACAATCCGGATGGAAAAACGTACACCCTGAATGCTGTCGTGGAAAAAACGGACTCAACTTGTTTGCAAAACCAGCAGTTTCCTCCTGAATGGATCCTGACGTCCGTATCGCTCGTGTGAATGAGGCCTAACAAGGATGTGTGCTGCTGCTGTGTTTAGCTGGCTGCATTGTAACAGACCCTCAGCTGTGAGCAGTACAGGACTGGTGTTCAGTCTCCTGGTAACGTTAACATTCAGTAACTGCAAGCAGAGATCTTGTAAACTTAGTCGCCCGACTTCTCTAAGGCTCTTCATGTGATAAGAGAGGTCGCCCAGTGCGGCTGATGTGGCCTCCAAAACGTGGACCGCTCAGTCCCGCCATACGGGGGCGGCCGCAGGAAACGACTGGTCGGTACTGGGGTCCTCCAGAGTAGATCTACTCGTGGTCCCCCCCGTCACAGGGCTTCAGAAGCTTAGTGTTGCAGACCAGCAGGGAGGGGGTTCATCTGTGGCGGTGTGATGACTGCTGTAGCGCCACGGCTCTCGCTCCACCTCGGCACACGCCTCATTTCTCACAGTCTCCTCTGCTTCCATTACAGCAAACCTAAAGTGAAGAAACAAGCGGGAGCCTCGTACCGGGATAACATGAAACGGCGAATCCTGGAGCGCTACAAGGAGCTGGAATAAGCCCCTCCCCCGCCGCCATCCGTCTGTCCCCACGCTGCTGCTATCTGTGTTTTTATAATAAAATGTTTAACAAAAAAAAACTTTGGGTGAAATGTTTGGGGGATGGGGTATTGTGGGCGTCTCCTCCCATCAGGATGTGGCGTACAGGAGGGGGCTGTATATCGCGTCCCGCAAAAAAACAAGCCCCACAGATACATTGGTGTAAAAATAAAAATGTTATGGCCCCTAAAAACAATTTCAGCAAATTATATGTTAGAAAATGCCGATGCCGCTCCTTCCCTTCTGAACGCTGCTGTGGCCCCCAAACAGCGGTTTCCGACCACATATATGGTGTTACCGTATTCAGGAAAAATGCATAACAAATAGGGGGTGCACGGTCTCCTGTTACCTCTTGTGAAAATAAAAGGTGTTCTAAATTCTATGAAACGCTTGTTTGGTAAAAGCATTCACTACACCCCTATATTTATTCCTTGAGGGGTGTGGTTTCCAAAATGGGGTCACTTTTTTTGGGTTTTCTTCCTAGGGTTACCTCAGGGTCTCTTCAAATGTGACATGGCGCCTGAAAACCAGTCCAGCACAATCTGCCCTCCATTAACAATACGGCGCTTCTTCCCTCCTGAGCCCTGCGGTGTGCCTATACAGCAGGTTACCACCACATATGGGCTGTTTCTGGAAACTGCAGAATCGGTAATAAATATTGAGTTGTGTTTGGCTGTTAACCCTTGATGTGTTAAAGAAAAAAATGGGTGAAAAAAGGAAAATTTAGAAATTACATCTCCATTTTCCTTTAATTCTTGTGGAACACCTAAAGGGTTAACAAAGTTTGTAAAATCAGTTTTGAGTAACTTGAGGGGTGTAGTTTCTAAAACGGGGTCATTTATGGGAGGTTTCTACCATGTCAGCCCCACAAAGTGACTTCAGAACTGAACTGGTTTTGGCAATTTTCTGAAAAATGTTAAAATTTGCTTCTACGTCGTCTTCCTGAAGAAATAAAATGACATTTACAAAGTGACCCCAAGATGAAGTCTGGGGAATGTAACGGGAGGAATCGCTATCCGTCTTAAAAGAAGAGAAATTCTAATTTTGAAAATGGTGAATTTTTCCAAATTTTTGGTAAATTGTGGATTTTTTTATGCACAAGGGTAAAATGTATCAACCCAAGTTGACCCTAACTTGAAGTACAATGTGTCCCGAGAGAACAGTCTCAGAACGGCTTGGATAAGTGAAAGCGTTCCGAAGTTATCAGATAAACTGACGCAGGTCAGTAAAAAATGGGGCTCCGTCATTTGGTCTAAATCGCGTGAAGGGGTTAACCCTATACTGCTCTGTGCACGAAACTGCTGTAGAGATGTCTGTGGTTTTAATGCTTTGCACGTTGGAGCACTCGGGGGTGGGGCTGAATGCTTTGAGCACTGCTTTGTAACAGCCCCTGTACTCTGTCCTAGCGTGTACATATCATATACTCCACCTACTGTAGCCTTACCACACTGAGATCAGAGGAAGGAGTCGGTGTGTTTTTATACAGCACTATTACCTGTATTACAGGGCGGGAAACCTGTGCTGCCGCGGACGACAGAAAATGAACATATCGGGTAGATAGATTTTCATTTTCTTGGATGTTCTTCGGCAGCAGTCAGGATGGGACTTACAAAGCAGTGGGTGGGACAGACGACCCCATTCAGATACTCTATGGTAGGAGCCTCCATCGTTAGGATGTCTGTGATCCTGACCATGTGGCGGTGGAGCAGGTAGTGACTGATGAAATGAGGGCACTTCTCACCAGACTCGGTGCCATTCCTTGCCCTCTGCCCTTATTGGGCCTCAGATTTTATGAAGGTATCTGACCGTTGGATGACAGTCCTGACATAAAGGAGGAGCCGTTCCTCCTGACCATGTGGATCCTAGATCTCAGGATAAGGTCCCTTGTATGTACGGATCCTGTGGCTCACTAAGACGTCTTGTAGAGATCCTGAAGGTGATGACTCTGAGAGAAGAGCCTTCTGATGTTCGGTGCAGCCGACGCTATAGACGAGGGACAGGCTATGAATGCCGGACTGAGATTCTGACAGAGACCAAGATGGCGGACCTTCAGGCAGCAGCTCACAAGGCAAAACAGGTTGTGGGATGTAACTTGTAAGAAGACGACCGAAATGTCTGTCAGACTTCAGTAAGTGGAGAGCGAGCAGAGACCTGAGCCCGGGCCCTCGCTGTGACGTCTGCCGGTGTCAGCAACCCGAATGATTGGATCCCAGGAAGGAAGAAGACGTCTCCCATCTGCACGAGAATGTAGACGATTCACCGAGAAGAGGCCGCACTGGGCTTTGTGATTGGAGAAGAGCATCATCACCGTGACATGGAAGCCATATTACCGTCACAGATGCCACACGTGTACTGCTCGTCCAGACCCCGCACCGGGAGAAGAGGCCAAACCAGAGCTCCTGGAAATCAAGAGGAGCCGCGATGTCCCCGCAGATTACAGCATGTCAGGTGACCATCCGGCCCGCGATGTCCCCGCAGATTACAGCATGTCAGGTGACCATCCGGCCCGCGATGTCCCCGCAGATTACAGCATGTCAGGTGACCATCCGCCCGCGATGTCCCGCAGATTACAGCAGTCAGGTGACCCTCCGGCCCGCGATGTCCCGCAGATTACAGCATGTCAGGTGACCATCCGGCCGCGATGTCCCCGCAGATTACAGCATGTTCAGCGTGACCATCCGGCCCGCGTATGTCCCTGCAGATTACAGCATGTCAGGTGACCATCCGGCCCGCGATGTCCCTGCAGATTACAGCATGTCAGTGACCATCTGGCCCGCGATGTCCCTGCAGATTACAGCATGTCAGGTGACCATCCGGCCGCGATGTCCCGCAGATTACAGCATGTCAGGTGACCATCCGGCCCGCGATGTCCCCGCAGATTACAGCATGTCAGGTGACCATCCGGCCCGCGATGTCCCCGCAGATTACAGCATGTCAGGTGACCATCTGGCCCGCGATGTCCCCGCAGATTACAGCATGTCAGGTGACCATCCGGCCCGCGATGTCCCGCAGATTACAGCATGTCAGGTGGACCATCCGGCCCGCGATGTCCCCCGCAGATTACAGCATGTCAGGTGACCATCCGGCCCGCGATGTCCCCGCAGATTACAGCATGTCAGGTGACCATCCGGCCCGCGATGTCCCCGCAGATTACAGCATGTCAGGTGACCATCCGGCCCGCGATGTCCCCGCAGATTACAGCATGTCAGGTGACCATCCGGCCCGCGATGTCCCCGCAGATTACAGTGCAGTGGGGGAAAAAAAGTATTTAGTTGCCACCAATTGTGCAAGTTCTCCCACTTATAAAGATGAGGTCGGCCTGTAATTGACATCATAGGTAGACCTCAACTATGAGAGACACAATGAGAAATCCAGAAAATCACATTGTCTGATTGTTAAAGAATTTATTTGCAAATTATGGTGGAAAATAAGTATTTGGTCTCCTACAAACAGGAAGATTTCTGTCTCTCACAGACCTGTACCTTCTTCTGTAAGAGGCTCCTCTGTCCTCCACTCATCACCTGTAGTAATGGCTCCTGTTTGTTATCAGTATAAAAGACACCTGTTCACAACCTCAAACAGTCACACTCCAAACTCCACTATGGTGAAGACCAAAGAGCTGTGGAAGGACACCAGAAACAAAGACCTGCACCAGGCTGGGAAGACTGAACCTGCAATAGGCAAGCAGCTTGGTGTGAAGAAATCACCTGTGGGAGCAATAATACAAGACCACTGATAATCTCCCTCCATCAGGGGCTCCACGCAAGATCTCACCCCGTGGGGTCAAAATGATCACAAGAACCACATGGGGGACCCAGTGAATGACCTGCAGAAAGCTGGAACCAACGTAACAAAGGCCACCGTCAGTAACACACTACACCGCCAGGGACTCAGATCCTGCAGTGCCAGACGTGTCCCCCTGCTTAAGCCAGTACATATCCGGGCCCGTCTGAAGTTTACTAGAGAGCATTTGGATGTTCCAGAAGAGTATTGGGAGAATGTCATATGGTCAGATGAAACCAAAGTAGAACTGTTTGGTAGAAACACAACTCGTGGTGTTTGGAGGAGAGTGAATGCTGAGTTGTATCCAAAGAACACCATACCTACTGTGAAGCATGGGGGGGCAACATCATGCTTTGGGGCTGTTTCTCTGCAAAGAGTCCAGGACGACTGATCCGTGTACATGAAAGAATGAATGGAGCCATGTATCGTGAGATTTTGAGTGCAAACCTCCTTCCATCAGCAAGGGCATTGAAGATAAACGAGGCTGGGTCTTTCAGCATGACAATGATCCCAAGCACACCGCCAGGGCAATGAAGGAGTGGCTTCATAAGAAGCATTTCAAGGTCCTGGAGTGGCCTAGCCAGTCTCCAGATCTCAACCCCATAGAAAACCTTTGGAGGGAGTTGAAAGTCTGTGTTGCCCAGCGACAGCCCCAAAACATCAGTGTTCTAGAGGAGATCTGCATGGAGGAATGGGCCAACATACCACAACAGTGTGTGCCAACCTTGTGAAGACAGAAAACGTCTGACCTCTGTCACTGCCAACAAAGGAGATAGAACAAAGTATTGAGAGGAACTTTTCTTATTGACCAAATACTTATTTTCCACCATAATTTGCAAATAAATTCTTTAACAATCAGACAATGTGATTTTCTGGATTTCTCATGTTGTCTCTCATAGTTGAGGTCTACCTATGATGTCAATTACAGGCCGACCTCATCTGTATAAGTGGGAGAACTTGTACAATTGGGGGCAACTACATACTTTTTTTTCCCCCTCTGTATATCAGGCCGAGCCCATGATGTCCCTGCAGTGACAGTGACCCCTCCAGTACCGACCCCTGTGGTACCCCACTAGTGACAGCGACCCCTCCAGTACCGACCCCTGTGGTACCCCACTAGTGACAGTGACCCCTCCAGTACTGACCCCTGTGGTACCCCACTAGTGAGTGACCCCTCCAGTACTGACCCCTGTGGTACCCCACTAGTGACAGTGACCCCTCCAGTACTGACCCCTGTGGTACCCCACTAGTGACAGTGACCCCTCCAGTACTGACCCCTGTGGTACCCCACTAGTGACAGTGACCCCTCCAGTACTGACCCCTGTGGTACCCCACTAGTGACAGTGACCCCTCCAGTACTGACCCCTGTGGTACCCCACTAGTGACAGTGACCCCTCCAGTACTGACCCCTGTGGTACCCCACTAGTGACAGTGACCCCTCCAGTACTGACCCCTGTGGTACCCCACTAGTGACAGTGACCCCTCCAGTACTGACCCCTGTGGTACCCCACTAGTGACAGTGACCCCTCCAGTACTGACCCCTGTGGTACCCCACTAGTGACAGTGACCCCTCCAGTACCGACCCCTGTGGTACCCCACTAGTGACAGTGACCCCTCCAGTACCGGCCCCTGTGGTACCCCACTAGTGACAGTGACCCCTCCAGTACCGGCCCCTGTGGTACCCCCACTAGTGACAGTGACCCCTCCAGTACCGACCCCTGTGGTACCCCACTAGTGACCCCTCCAGTACCGGCCCCTGTGGTACCCCACTAGTGACAGTGACCCCTTCCAGTACAGACCCCTGTGGTACCCCACTAGTGACAGTGACCCCTCCAGTACTGACCCCTGTGGTACCTCACTAGTGACAGTGACCCCTCCAGTACTGACCCCTGTGGTACCCCACTAGTGACAGTGACCCCTCCAGTACCGACCCCTGTGGTACCCCACTAGTGACAGTGACCCCTCCAGTACCGGCCCCTGTGGTACCCCACTAGTGACAGTGACCCCTCCAGTACCGACCCCTGTGGTACCCCCACTAGTGACAGTGACCCCTCCAGTACCGACCCCTGTGGTACCTCACTAGTGACAGTGACCCCTCCAGTACTGACCCCTGTGGTACCCCACTAGTTACAGTGACCCCTCCAGTACTGACCCCTGTGGTACCCCACTAGTGACAGTGACCCCTCCAGTACTGACCCCTGTGGTACCCCACTAGTGACAGTGACCCCTCCAGTACCGACCCCTGTGGTACCTCACTAGTGACAGTGACCCCTCCAGTACCGACCCCTGTGGTACCCCACTAGTGACAGTGACCCCTCCAGTACTGACCCCTATGGTACCCCACTACTGACAGTGACCCAATCTGAGTATGTACCGTTAATAACCCCCTCTGTTTTCTTTCACTGAGCCAGTTACTTACCCACATACAGACATTTTCTCCCAGGCCATAGAAACTGATTAAATTGGTTTGACATGACCGATCCCTCATGAAGCCATGCTGATATGGAGTTATTTGCTTATTTTCATTGAGGTACTCCAAGATAGCATCTCTTAGAAAACCCTCAAACAGTTTACCCACGACAGATGTTAAACTTACCGGCCTATAGTTTCCGGGCTCTGTTTTTGGACCCTTTTTGAATATTGGCACCACATTTGCTATGCGCCAATCCTGTGGAACACTCCCCGTCAGTATAGAGTCCTTAAATATCAGAAATAAGGGTCTGGCGATGACATGATACTTAATTCTCTTAGGATACGGGGGTGTATGCCATCTGGTCCCGGTGATTTGTCTATTTTATTCTTTTTAAGACGCCCCAGTACTTCTTCCTGGGTCAGACCGGGCACTTTTAATGGGGAATTTACTTTTATATTCTGCATTTCATCTGACAGTTTATTTTCCTCAGTGAATACAGTGGAGAAAAAGTTATTTAGTAGCTTTGCTTTCTCCTCATCGCTCTCTGCACCTCCCCCCTCATTACTCTGTAAGGGGCCGACACCTTCAGGTTTATACTTTTTACCATTTATATAATTAAAGAACATTTTCAGGTTCCTTTAACCCCTCGGGCTCCGGAGATCCCCATCAGGATCTTATCATTGCTTTTCCCTCCACATTCTTTGTGACTCTTGATAAATCTCCCCTTTAAAGGGGTCCTCTGCCTCCGGCAGACATGTATCCGGTAGATGAGGTTAATACCGGCCCCTTACTGATGTATTGGGATCCTCCATATTGTCTCCTCTGCTGGATTCATTTTTCCATCACGTTATACACGGCTCGTTTCCATGGTTACGACCACCACAATCCATTAGCGGTGGTCGTGCTTGCACGCTATAGGGCAAAGATCAGCAACCGCTGGCGCTCCAGCTGTTGTGAAACTACAATTCCCAGCATGCTCCATTAATTTCTATGTGAGTTCTTAGAACAGCAGAGCAAGTATGCATGCTGGGAGTTGTAGTTTCACAACAGCTGGTGTGCCCGAGGTCGCCTACCCCTGGTATAGGTAAGTGTTGGACGTGGGGGCATGCCTAGGGTGGAGCTTTTTCCTGTAGTGTGCAAGCATGACCACCACTGATGGATTACAGGGTGGTCGTAACCATGGAAACGAGCAGTGTATGTAGTGTAATGTGATGGAAAAATGAATCCGGCAGAGGAGACAACATGGAGGATCACAATACATCTACATGATGTCATCTGCTGGAGTCACAGGACCTCTTCAGCTTAATGTCAGCTTGCTGTCAGTGAACAGAAACCACCGTCCTGCTCACACAGCTGGAGGTTTGTTACAGTGTATGGGTGCAGGTGAGAGCTGTCAGGGCCCCACACATCTTCATGGTGACGTGCCAGATGAGAGGTGCTGCAGCAGCTGAGGCATCCGGTGTGTGTCCCGTGGTTTATGATTATCTCATATTACAGGTTCTATCAGCCAGCGCTCACCCAGGGCCCCAGGCGCCATCGCACCGCAGAAGACTACATCTCCCACAATTACCCGCGGCGGACACGGGGCTTCGCCGCTATTTGCTGGAAGAAGCGGCGCATGCGCATTCTGCGTGGAAGCTTCCAGGCGCTGAGCAGTGCGCGCTGCATTCTGGGCAGGAGACGGGTGGAACTGCCGCCATTTCGTGCAGACTGTGAGAAGTGAGAAGACGCTGCGCCAGAGGGGCGGCCTGAGGGTGAGTGCGAAGCCGGAGGAGACGGCGGGGCACGGCTGTGGATGAACAGAGCGGGGACAGCGTCTTCTGAGGTGGAGGGGTAAAGGGGGAGCAGCGTCTTCTGAGGCGGAGGGGTAAAGGGGGAGCAGCGTCTTCTGCGGCGGAGGGGTAAAGGGGGAGCAGCGTCTTCTGAGGCGGAGGGGTAAAGGGGGGACAGCGTCTTCTGAGGCGGAGGGGTAAAGGGGGGAGCAGCGTCTTCTGCGGCGGAGGGGTAAAGGGGGAGCAGCGTCTTCTGAGGCGGAGGGGTAAAGGGGGAGCAGCGTCTTCTGCGGCGGAGGGGTAAAGGGGAGCAGCGTCTAATGAGGCGGAGGGGTAAAGGGGGGACAGCGTCTTCTGAGGCGGAGGGGTAAAGGGGGAGCAGCGTCTTCTGAGGCGGAGGAGTAAAGGGGGAGCAGCGTCTTCTGAGGCGGAGGGGTAAAGGGGGAGCAGCGTCTTCTGAGGCGGAGGGGTAAAGGGGGGAGCAGCGTCTTCTGAGGCGGAGGAGTAAAGGGGGAGCAGCGTCTAATGAGGCGGAGGGGTAAAGGGGGGACAGGTCTTCTGAGGCGGAGGGGTAAAGGGGGGAAGCAGCGTCTTCTGAGGCGGAGGAGTAAAGGGGGAGCAGCGTCTTCTGAGGCGGAGGGTAAAGGGGGAGCAGCGTCTTCTGCCGGCGGAGGGTAAAGGGGGAGCAGCGTCTAATGAGGCGGAGGGGTAAAGGGGGGACAGCGTCTTCTGAGGCGGAGGGGTAAAGGGGGGACAGCGTCTTCTGAGGTGGAGGGGTAAAGGGGGAGCAGCGTCTTCTGAGGTGGAGGGTAAAGGGGGAGCAGCGTCTTCTGAGGCGGAGGAGTAAAGGGGGAGCAGCGTCTTCTGCGGCGGAGGGGTAAAGGGGGAGCAGCGTCTAATGAGGCGGAGGGGTAAAGGGGGGACAGCGTCTTCTGAGGCGGAGGGTAAAGGGGGGAGCAGCGTCTTCTGAGGCGGAGGGTAAAGGGGGCAGCGTCTTCTGAGGCGGAGGGGTAAAGGGGAGACAGCGTCTTCTGAGCGCGGAGGGGTAAAGGGGGAGCAGCGTCTTCTGAGGCGGAGGAGTAAAGGGGGGAGCAGCGTCTAATGAGGCGGAGGGTAAAGGGGGGACAGCGTCTTCTGAGGCGGAGGGGTAAAGGGGGGAGCAGCGTCTTCTGAGGCGGAGGAGTAAAGGGGGAGCAGCGTCTTCTGAGGCGGAGGGGTAAAGGGGGAGCAGCGTCTTCTGCGGCGGAGGGGTAAAGGGGGAGCAGCGTCTAATGAGGCGGAGGGGTAAAGGGGGACAGCGTCTTCTGAGGCGGAGGGGTAAAGGGGGAGCAGCGTCTTCTGAGGCGGAGGGGTAAAGGGGGGAGCAGCGTCTTCTGAGGCGGAGGGTAAAGGGGACAGCGTCTTCTGAGGCGGAGGGGTAAAGGGGGGAGCAGCGTCTTCTGAGGCGGAGGAGTAAAAGGGGACAGCGTCTTCTGAGGCGGGGGGTAAAGGGGAGCAGCGTTCTCTGAGCGGAGGGTAAAGGGGAGCAGCGTCTTCTGAGGCGGAGGGTAAAGGCGGGGACAGCGTCTTCTGAGGCGGAGGGGTAAAGGGGGAGCAGCGTCTTCTGAGGCGGAGGGGTAAAGGGGGGACAGCGTCTTCTGAGGCGGAGGGGTAAAGGGGGGGACAGCGTCTTCTGAGGCGGAGGGGTAAAGGGGGACAGCGTCTTCTGAGGCGGAGGGTAAAGGGGGACAGCGTCTTCTGAGGCGGAGGGGTAGAGGGGGGACAGCGTCTTCTGAGGCGGAGGGGTAAAGGGGGGACAGCGTCTTCTGAGGCGGAGGGGTAAAGGGGGGACATCGTCTTCTGAGGCGAGGGGTAAAGGGGGAGCAGCGTCTTCTGAGCGGAGGAGTAAAGGGGGAGCAGCGTCTTCTGAGGCGGAGGAGTAAAGGGGGGGACAGCGTCTTCTGAGGCGGAGGAGTAAAGGGGGGGACAGCGTCTTCTGAGGCGGAGGGGTAAAGGGGGGGACAGCGTCTTCTGAGGCGGAGGAGTAAAGGGGGGGACAGCGTCTTCTGAGGCGGAGGAGTAAAGGGGGGGACAGCGTCTTCTGAGGCGGAGGAGTAAAGGGGGGACAGCGTCTTCTGAGGCGGAGGAGTAAAGGGGGGGACAGCGTCTTCTGAGGCGGAGGGGTAGAGGGGGGGCGCGCTGTGCGGTGGTCTGGCAGTGTGTGTCTGCACTGTGGGCGCTGTCCTGCTGGTAGGTGGGGGCGCTGTACTGGGGGCACTGTCCTGCTGGTAGGTGGGGGCGCTGTACTGGGGGCACTGTCCTGCTGGTAGGTGGGGGCGCTGTACTGGGGGCACTGTCCTGCTGGTAGGTGGGGGCGCTGTACTGGGGGCACTGTCCTGCTGGTAGGTGGGGGCGCTGTACTGGGGGCACTGTCCTGCTGGTAGGCGGGGGCGCTGTACTGGGGCACTGTCCTGCTGGTAGGCGGGGGCGCTGTACTGGGGCACTGTCCTGCTGGTAGGTGGGGGCGCTGTACTGGGGGCACTGTCCTGCTGGTAGGCGGGGGGCGCTGTGCAGACCGGAGGATTTGGGGGGGGGGGGGGGGGGTCAGACAGCGGAGACTTGGGAACTGACCGGAGTCCTTTTCTTTTTCCCGTTCAGTCACTTCAGCCATTCCAGCCTTCAGAGGATCCGGTGTGAACGCCTGGAGGCCAGACATGGGCTCCGATAAGCGGTAAGATGGCGCCGCTGTGCAGATGTCGGCATGGGTTTTCTTGTCTCAGGTCTGCAGAAAATTTTGTCTAACTCTTAAAGGGGTCCTCTGACCTCAGCAAATGGCGTTTATGTAGAGAAAGTGAACACAAGGCTCTTCCTAATGTATTGTGATTCTCCATGTTGCCGCCTTTGGTGCTTTATTCATGTTTCCATGGTTACGACCACCCTTAAAGGGAACCTGTCAGCACCAAAATGGATCATAAAGTGCCAGCAGTACCTTAAAGTTGTTAACATCAGGCTTCTAATGATGTTCTTGTGTAAGATGTCTGAGGCACATAATCGCTGTAAAACAACTTTATTCCCCTCACAGATCGTATGCAAACGAGGTTCTTCAAGTCAAGGGGGCAGCGGCTTTCACACTTGAAGTCAAGCACGCCGCGCCCCCTTCCCTCCCCTTCGCATTTGATTGATAGCCTTTCTATCCTGAGCAATTCTAGCCTGAGATTTTGCGCATGCGCTGTATGGTCTTTTTTCCGGTGTCTGCGTATTGATCCCCGCTTGATTCAGCGAGTCAACGCACAGGCGCTCCCGATCCTGAGTCTGCGCGTGCGTATTGACTCACTGGAGCTACAGCAGGGATCAATGTTCAGGCGCCGGAAATGAGAGCATATGGCGCATGCGTGAAATATCAGGATGGAATCGCGCCTAATAGAATACAAATGGCCATCAATCAAATGCGAAGGGGAGGGAAGGGGGCGCGGCGTGCTTGACTTCGTGTGAAAGCCGCTGCCCCCTTGACTTGAAGAACCTCGTTTGCATACGATCTGTGAGGGGAATAAAGTTGTTTTACAGCGATTATGTGCCTCAGACATCTTACACAAGAACATCATTAGAAGCCTGATGTTAACAACTTTAAGGTACTGCTGGCACTTTATGATCCATTTTGGTGCTGACAGGTTCCCTTTAAATCTAGCAGCGGTGGTCGTGCTTTCACACTAAAGGAAAAGAACGTGAGCTCCTCTGGAGATTGAGATCGTGTCTGCACTGATGGCCGGTGCCGGGTGTCTGCGAGCGCTCCCACAGTCCGGATTTCCATAGCATGACCACCGTTGATGGATTGCAGGGTGGCCGTAACCATGGAAACAAGCCGTGTGTAATAAGATGGAGAAATGAATGAAGCAACATGGAGGATCCCAGTGTTAACTCTCTACATCAGGGATCAGCAATATTTGGAGCTCAAGCTGCTGGGAAACTACAACTCCTAGCGTGTGAAGGAAGCACTCTGGGAGTTGTAGTTTCTGCAGTGCAGGAGGTTGCTGAGATCAGACGACCCCTTTAACAGTTTTGCCCAATTCAGGGGGAGGGCTGCTTTAACCCCTCGTATCTCAGGCTTGGTACCGGCTAGAGATATGGGGCTGGTCTTGTTTGAAAGCTTTCAGCCTGGGTCCTAGCTGGAGGGGCAGCATCTCCTCTACAGCGGGAGACATCGGGCCGGAGCGGTAGTGTGTGAAAGCCGGGCTCCCGCTGTAGAGGAGGCCATGCTGCCGTTCAGACACACCAGATACGAGATGTGAAGGGTTAAAGTGGTATTCTGGTGGTTTGACGTTATCCCGTTTACAGATTGGTGGGGGGTCCTCCTATTGAAACCAGGGGCTCTGTACCCCCTCCCACCCCCGATATGAACAGAGCAGCCAGGGACAGTGGGGGAGGGGATGCATTAGACAACACGGTGACCCCCTTATTACTGTCTGAGCCACAAGATGGCTGCCAGAAAAGTAGAAGTTATGGGGGGGAAGTGTCCTTAAAGGGGTCCTCTGACTGCAGCGAGCGGCACTGATCATGTAGATGCCGTCAGCACCAGGCGGCCCCCCCATGAGGTCGGAGAACATCCAGAGTCTGAGCCGCGGTCTCCTGGGGCCAGTCCTGTGCCGGATTATCAGATGCCCGGTTACAGGTGGAGAATTCGTGTCTTGTTTCTTGCAGTGTGAGCCGCAGCGAGCGGAGCGGGAGATACGGGTCGGCGTTCGATCGAGATGATCGTGATGACAGAGTGTCCAGAACGCGGCGCAGAGACTCCAACGAGTACAAACGATATCGGGACGACCGCGACGACCGATACGATGATTACAGAGACTACGACAGTCCTGATGTAAGTGTCCACGTGACCCCCGCTGCCCTCACGTGTCCTGCAGCGCGACTAACAACCTCTGCTCCTTCCAGCGCGATCGTGAGAGGAGGAACAGCGACCGCTCCGAGGACGGTTACCACTCAGACGGCGACTACATGGACCACGACTATCGCAACGATTACTATATGGATGAGAAGGAGAGCAAGACCATCATGCTGCGAGGCCTCCCCATAAACATCAGTGAGAGCGATGTGAGTGTCCTGTCAGGTCATGTACCACTGCCGCAGGAGGGGGTGCTGGGACCTGATGTACCGCTCCTGCGCTGGGACCTGATGTACCGCTCCTGCGCTGGGACCTGATGTACCGCTCCTGCGCTGGGACCTGATGTACCGCTCCTGCGCTGGGACCTGATGTACCGCTCCTGCGCTGGAATAACACTGAACTGCCTTTCTTTAGATTCGAGAATTGGTGGAGTCCTTTGAAGGCCCTCAGCCTGCGGACGTGAGGCTGATGAAGAGAAAGACAGGTGAGGTTCTATCCGGCCTGACCTGGCGCTCCCACTCGTTCTGCGTTCCCACCTTTGAGATCGCTTTCCCCGGGGACTAGCCCCCTCTTCACCCCCCATACACCATCAGGTACTGGACTTGCCATGGCTAAGGAACCTCTGGTTTAGACCTTGTATGTTCTGTTTCTCTGTGTGGGTTCGGTAAGTAGATGTGTTGGGGTATAATGTCTTCCGCATGACCTGTTCACCGCCCTTATGTCCGCTGAGAGCCTTCTAATGGCCCCTCAGTCCCGGGGGTAGAGGTTCCTTTTCATGGCAATCCACATACGGCAGGTAACAGGACTGCACCCATGGAGGCCATAAAGCACTGCTAGAACCATGGGCTTTGTCAGATGGAGAGATGCAGCTGTGTTTTCTGTAAAAGGAAGTGACTAACACTAGTATCCCGTCTATATCTGAATGCTGTCTCTAGGTTTAAGCCGCGGTTTCGCCTTCGTGGAGTTTTATCACTTGCAAGATGCTACCAGCTGGATGGAAGCCAATCAGGTTGCTTCACTCGCCAAGTCTAGAATACTCCTGAGAAATGGCACATGACATATGTCTGTAACCGAGATCGAAAAGCAGAGCGAGGATGGGGGGAGGGGGTGAAGGGAGAGGCGTCCCAGGTGATCATGAGGGTCCAGCTCTCTGCTGTGTGAATATTGGCCGTCAGTGAGTAGCCGTGCACTTACCTCCCAGCAGACGAGTTACAAGACCCGGGCTGCCGTATAGTAGTGCTCAGCAGCCGCTCCTCCATGTACTGTGGGTGATGTAGTGTGCACCCAGTGTATGTCCGCAGGTCCCCCCTCTCCCTGGGTTACTGCTGAGTACATCTGACAGACACATGTATGTAATAACTCCTAATAGTGGGGTATGTGACTGGAGCTGCGGTTACCCAGAAGTCCCTGCCTGCCTCCTATAGAGGAGCAGGAGAGATCAGGCGCCGGCTCACCGGCCTGGTAATTAGCACCGGGATCACAGCTTTCTCCAGTCCCCCATAGTGAAGCCTGACTCCAGACTGGGAGTAGTGGGGAGGGCGCTGCTACAGCAATGGTATTTCTTCATGGTTTCCTCATCTTAACCCTTCCCCTGCCAGGAGAGGTTGCATAGTTCACCCCGTGGCTTTGGGAAGTGGTTAGGCCATGAGGGGGCCACGTCTGATAATCACTGTATTTACAGAGCCTCGATTACTGCGTGCAGTATTAAGACTCATCTTCTGGAGCCCCCCGGCCCCTGACTTTCCCTGCTCCCCACTCTTCCTGTTTCTTCCATCGGCAGCTCTGTGCGCCTCTCATCCCTTCTCTCTATCCGCCCCTCGTGTGGGGGCTGGCAAAGCATTTAGCTGGCAGTGGTGGTCCTTCCCCACTTTGCCGTCCATTTAGTCGGGAGCTCATTCCCCTCCGGATAGACGTCAGCTTGTCACGATGCCGGCAATAACTGGAGCCTTTTTTATCTTCTTACAGAAGAAGCTGGTGATCCAGGGGAAGACCATCGCCATGCATTACAGCAATCCCCGCCCCAAGTTTGAGGACTGGCTGTGTAATAAGGTGAGGGCACGGACTGGGCGCTGATGGTGGTGGGGGGTAAGTGAGCAGGAAGCGTTAAATGCAGAGCGCTCTCCCTTTACAGTGTGGCCTCTACAACTTTCGAAGACGACTAAAATGCTTCCGCTGTGGCGCAGCCAAGACTGGTGAGTATGCCCTGCTTGTTCAGCGTCATGACTGCTGATAAGACGCTGTTCACATGGCTCTAAAGCTGCTGCTTTTATGTTCCTCCAGAATCTGATGTGGACGCACCTTCTGGAGCCTCGGACGCTCCGCAGTCGGCTGATTACTACAGTGACAGTAAGTGTCTCTAATGCCTAAACCTGAAATCCAACACATGGGAGAGTGCAGAAGGGGGTGCTTAGTCTGCTCTGGAGGTCACCCCACTTTACAAACAACTGGGTGTAACCTTATTAGGTGGCTATGTATCCTCAGCCATTATCCTGCGTAACATCGGGCCGCACACAGTGGTGGACTCCATCCTGGCTGCCCTGGCTCCTTATGTGTCACTGGTGGTGAGCAACATCCGGCTGATCAAAGACAAGCAGACCCAGCAAAACCGAGGCTTTGCCTTTGTACAGCTGCCCTCCGCTCTGGTAAGTGTCCGCTCAGCGTCTCCTCGCTGTGTAAAAATCTGTGCGCAGAGGATAACGCCTCGTTCACCCCCCGCAGGAAGCGTCGCAGCTGCTGCAGATTCTCCAGACCCTTCATCCTCCTCTCAAGATTGATGGGAAAATAATTGGAGTTGATTTTGCCAAGAATGCTAGAAAGTGAGTGTCTGTATGTAGAGGAGCCGATCACCTGATGATGTACGAGACGTGTCCTCTCTTCTGTCTGCACTTTATGGTGACGGCGTTCGGTTCACCCCTTATTGTATGATGATTTCTGGCCGTGGGTTGTGTCTGTGACTGACATACGGTTTCTGCAGCCGCATCCATCTGTCTATCGGCTTCATGCCTCCCTCAATATGGCAGACGTGACGTCTTCTGGGGCAGGTCTGGCAGGGAGAGGTTCTTCACCTGGTGCCGACCTCTTGGAGGTTATGCTGGAAGTACTTACTACTTGTCCTCACAGATTTGATGGGTGACAGTTCTGGGCGCCTCCTCGTGTGCGTCTATACATATCATCTGGGATTAATGGAATAATTCAGCCCCCAGTCGCTGAGGTCTCCTGCACGACTGTTCCCAGTGCTCAGTTTTAAAATTAAGAGTCTCTGGGGCGAATCCCATCCGTGTGTGGGCCGACGATCTCACGGCAGGTCCTATCGGTTATTTTCACGGATGACCCTTCTATTGACGAGAGAACACAGAATGTGATGTCTGAGACGCGGACGGTGCATCCGTCGCCTTCCGCACGTCTTGGATCCATTTCAGAGGATGTGGCTTGGCTCCAGGTTATAGATCATAGCGTTCATGTGGTCACTAAGCCTCCAGTGGATCCCGTGCCGCAGTGATCGGTTATAATACTGTCCCTTCTGCTTTACAGGGATCTTGTGCTACCAGATGGGAACAGGGTTAGCGCTTTCTCGGTAGCGAGCACAGCCATTGCAGCAGCTCAGTGGTCGTCCACACAGGTAGGTGTCACCGGGGTCCGGTCTGTCCGCTGTGCTGTTATAAGGGGCAGGTTATAATTCTCTATCTCTTCTGTGCTTTGTTTCAGGCTCAGCAAAGCGGGGATAGTGCGGAATACGGATACGCTCAGCAGGGGCAGGAGGGCTATGCGTCATATGGACAGGTAGCTATAGCTCCTTCTGGGAGTTCTCTCTGTAGGGCGTCCTAAGACTAATAATACTCCTGCTTGTCTTCCCAGTACTCCCAGGAGTATCAGCAGGCGTTCACGTCTCCGAATGGCGGAGCAGAGCAGGGAGCGGCTGCCTCAGCAGAGGGAAGTGTGCCAGCAGCCAGCACTGCCGCAGTGGTGTGTCAGAGTCCACAGCTCTACCAGCAGCCCGGCTCTCCGGTAAGTGGCCCCCGACTGCTCGGTGTTTAATGACCAGACATTGAAGGTGTCGGCCCTGACCTACATGTGTTCTGTCTAGACACAGCCAGGCACCAGCACCACTGCCAGCACAGCCACGTCCTCTGCCACTACAGAAGAAACCACTGCCGCTCCTAACTCCATAATCCCGGGTGTGAAATATGGTAAGTGCTCTGCTCCTGAATCTGCCCAGAATTCCCAGCCAGAGCGGCATGTAATGGGCTGTAACCTTGTGTTTGGCAGCTGTTCCGGACACATCCACGTACCAGTATGACGAATCGTCCGGATACTACTATGACCCTCAGACCGGTCTTTACTATGATCCCAATTCTCAGGTAATATTCGTGTCATGGAGCGATCTTTATTCCTAATCTCTACGGTGTCCTGATCGCTTCCTGTAACTCTCTCCATAGTATTACTACAACTCTGCCACCCAGCAATACCTGTACTGGGATGGTGAGAAACAGACGTACCTACCTGCAGTAGATGGGACGGCGCAGAGCACGGCACCGAGCAACGGGACTGCGACCGCCACAGCCAATAGCAAGGAAAGCAAGGAGAAGAAGGAAAAGCCGAAAAGCAAGACCGCCCAGCAGGTATCCCTGCCGCACCAGGCTGCCCTGCCCCCCTCACCCAGAAGATCATTGGAAGGACCTCTTAAGTTTTGTTTCTCACCTTCAGATTGCTAAAGACATGGAGCGTTGGGCAAAGAGCTTGAATAAGCAGAAGGAAAACTTCAAGAACAGCTTCCAGCCGCTGAGTCCCGGGACGAGGAGAGGAAGGAGTCTGCAGCTGCGGACGCAGGATTTGCCTTGTTTGAGAAGAAGGTGCGTGTTCTGCTTCCCCGGGGCGTCCCAGCTGCTGTGTCCCCAGTCTAACTGGTTTCATCTCTCTGCAGCAAGGAGCGTTACTGGAGAGGCAGATTCTGCCGGACATGATGATGATGGTGAACACGGAGGAGGAGAAGCCGCCCAAGGTGAGGAGGAGAGCGCGGCCCCCGTTACTGCTGTCACCTATTCTCCGGACCGCTTGGTCTAACGCCTGTGTTTCTGCAGAAGGCGCTGGTTGCTGCATACAGCGGTGACAGTGACAACGAAGAGGAGGTCGACCGGCTGCAGGGGATGCTGGATGAGGAGAAACTGACGGATTGGAAGAAGTTGGCGTGCTTACTGTGTCGCCGGCAATTTCCAAACAAAGACGCCCTGACGAGACACCAGCAGCTGTCAGACCTGCACAAGGTGAGTTCAGGATCCGTCCTGGGATTTACTGAGCGACGCCACCTGGTGTCCGGAGATAACGACGCCACTTTCTTACAGCAAAACCTTGATGTGTATAGAAGGTCCCGGCTCTCCGATCAAGATCTGGAAGCCCTGGAGCTGCGGGAGAGAGAGGTGAGTGCATCTGATCAGGAACAAACCGCATCCGGCAGGAAGGTCCGTGTGAGTCAGTGAGTCATTGACGTACAATGATCCGGCCAAAACAGATCCGTTCAGATGTATTAAATGGCACGGATCCATTTAATTCCGGTTTTAAGATCCACTTCCGTATCTCAAAACTGGAAAGACAAAGCACAAGTGTGAAAGAGGCCGAAGTCATCTTATGAAGCCGTGCGAGATGGGGGAGGGGCGCGACCAGGGCCGTGTTATCAGTGGGATATTGGCTAATGTTAATTGGGGTGTCCTATCACACAGTCAAAATACCGCGACCGAGCAGCAGAGAGGAGGGAGAAGTACGGCATCCCGGAGCCGCCAGAGCCCAAGCGCAAGAGGCAGTTTGATGCCGGCATAGTGTGAGTGTCCGGAAGTGCGGAGGGTCCCGGGACCGCCCCTCCCCCCAGGATCCGCACTCATTTATTCTGCATTTCACAGGAATTATGAGCAGCCGACGAAGGACGGGATCGATACCAGTAACATCGGCAACAAAATGCTGCAGGCCATGGGCTGGAAGGAGGGATCTGGGCTCGGCCGAAAGAGTCAGGGGATCACGGCCCCCATCCAGGTAAGTGAGGAGTCTTCCCAGCATTCCTTGCGGGTGCTCCAGTTGCCTTCTTTCGGGTGGTAACTGTCCTGTTTGTTTGCAGGCGCAGGTCAGGATGAGGGGCGCGGGGCTGGGCGCAAAAGGAAGCTCGTATGGAGTCAACACGTCGGATTCTTACAAGGACGCGGTCAGGAAAGCCATGTTTGCTCGATTCACGGAGATGGAATGAATGGATGACTAAATATGAACTATTCCTCCTTGGGGCAGAAGTGTCGTCAGAGCGGGAGGGGCACGCCCCCTGTAAATATGTATCATACCGCTGTACAGTGTAAATAGGTTTTTGTTCTGTGAGATGTTTGGGGTGTGATGGGTCCCCACGGTAACGGAGGCTCCTCAGTGACCCAGTACGCCACCCCTCCCCTTTATACAGATTTAAATTTGTACATTTTCCTTTTTTCCCAAAGAAATAAATTTCGGAGCAAAATCCAGTTGCTGTGTGTGGCGCCGTGCGCTGGGGTTGTTGTCTGTGGCACCATGGTCGCTGTGTGTGTTTGTGGGGCCGCGTGCCGGGGTCGCTGTGTGTGTGGGGCCGCGTGCCGGGGTCGCTGTGTGTGTGGGGCCGCGTGCCGGGGTCGCTGTGTGTGTGGGGCCGCGTGCCGGGGTCGCTGTGTGTGTGGGGCCGCGTGCCGGGGTCGCTGTGTGTGTGGGGCCGCGTGCCGGGGTCGCTGTGTGTGTGGGGCCGCGTGCCGGGGTCGCTGTGTGTGTGGGGCCGCGTGCCGGGGTCGCTGTGTGTGTGGGGCCGCGTGCCGGGGTCGCTGTGTGTGTGGCTGCGTGCCGGGGTCGCTGTGTGTGTGGGGCCGCGTGCCGGGGTCGCTGTGTGTGTGTGTAGGGCCGTGTGCCGGGGTCACTGTGTGTGTGGCTGCATGCCGGGGTCGCTGTGTGTGTGTGTGTGGCTGCATGCCGGGGTCGCTGTGTGTGTGTGTGTGTGTGGCTGCGTGCCGGGGTCGCTGTGTGTGTAGGGCCGTGTGCCGGGGTCGCTGTGTGTGTGTGTGTGGCTGCGTGCCGGGGTCGCTGTGTGTGTGTGTGTGTAGGGCCGTGTGCCGGGGTCACTGTGTGTGTGGCTGCATGCCGGGGTCGCTGTGTGTGTGTGTAGGGCCGTGTGCCGGGGTCGCTGTGTGTGTGTGTAGGGCCGTGTGCCGGGGTCGCTGTGTGTGTGTGTAGGGCCGTGTGCCGGGGTCGCTGTGTGTGTGTGTAGGGCCGTGTGCCGGGGTCGCTGTGTGTGTGTGTAGGGCCGTGTGCCGGGGTCGCTGTGTGTGTGTGTAGGGCCGTGTGCCGGGGTCGCTGTGTGGTGTGTGTAGGGCCGTGTGCGGGGTCGCTGTGTGTGTGTAGGGCCGTGTGCCGGGGTCGCTGTGTGTGTGGCTGCATGCCGGGGTCACTGTGTGTGTGGCTGCATGCCGGGGGTCGCTGTGTGTGTGTAGGGCCGTGTGCCGGGGTCGCTGTGTGTGTGTGTAGGGCCGTGTGCCGGGGTCGCTGTGTGTGTGTAGGGCCGTGTGCCGGGGTCGCTGTGTGTGTGTAGGCCGTGTGCCGGGGTCACTGTGTGTGTGGCTGCATGCCGGGGTCGCTGTGTGTGTGTGGGCCGTGTGCCGGGGTCGCTGTGTGTGGGGCCGTGTGCCGGGGTCGCTGTGTGTGTGGGGGGCCGTGTGCCGGGGTCGCTGTGTGTGTGGGGGGGGCCGTGTGCCCGGGGTCGCTGTGTGTGTGGGGGGGGTCGCTGTGTGTGGTGCTATCCTCAGATTGGTCACCAGGTGGCGGTGTAGCTCTGCACGTTCCTTGTCTTGTCTGGAGATGCAGAAGGCAGTTGATCTCGGGGACTGCAGCGGGCGGCGGTTCTGTCATATTTCCTGTATGAAGAACCTCTCGTCCTGGACCTCGGTGCAGAGATGCCCCCCGGGGGTCAGTGGAGACCAGAGGACTGTCCTGGAGAAGCATCTGATGACCGCACAGCATAGACCGGGGCGGCCCACCAGGTCTCTAACCAGATCCACTCCTTCTAGTTGATTATTATTTTCTCTTGTCATTTTGGGGGCGGCCATCTTGGCTGAGCTGCTGTTGGCGGCCACATGGTAACTTGTAGTCTAGAAATGTTAATTTTCTTCTATGGGAGAGAGTTGTGGGCATTGTGCCGGGAGCGGAGTAGATAAGCTGTGGGTATCGCCTATTGTGAAGGGTGGGTCCTGACTATAATGATGATGAGGTGACTGCTGAGGTGTCGGCCCATTGGAGCTGCAGGATATCGTATGGATGGTGACATGGAAATCCCTTCATGTGAAATTGTCTGGACCTCCTCTGTACGGGTGCCGTAGCCACTAGGTTTGTGTTACTGGGGCTAATGTGTACGATCGATAAAGCTGATCGCATACTTTTAACTCTTCTGGTGCCATGGCCTCTGGCCCAGAGTGCCTCCCCCTTGCCATTGTAGTAGACCTGTTCCTGGTATATTCCAATGCTGGCCTGCAGGTGGCAGCACTGCCCTGAACGTACGGAATCCGTATTCTGTAATGGATGATGATTGTACAATATCGGCTGTGAATAGATGTGACAGTAAAGACGTTTTGATTGGATGGCGGATCGCGGTGGAAATGCTGAAAATATTTCTGATGCCATAAACGTAGCTCCGCTAAGTCTGGCAGAACAGCGCTGCAGTCGTATCATGGCTGCCCTGCAGTGTGAATCTACCCTTATCTCTGGTGACGGGTAAGAGCTTCAAGATCCCAGTAAACCCCAGTGTCAGCCTTAGACGAGTTTCAGGAGTGAAAAGGATTTGCTGTCATTAAACTAAAAGATAATCTCGCTAAATGGGAAAGGCACCTCAAGGGTTAACCAGACCTACTGGTGAGGAGATCAGACCAGGGAGTCTGCACGGTGCTCCTGGACGCAGGCCTCGACAAGAAGTGCAATGAGGAGTTACTCACCGCTCCCTCCACATATAAGATGCTGGAAGCAGGTCCCACCAGGGATCAGCTCATGGTGGAGAGGCCTGTGCTCCCCAGGACGTGTGCAGTGAATGGAGTCCAGCGCTCCTGGAGTTTCTCAATGACTTCTCCTTCCATGTGAGGAGTTATCTGCAGACGAGGGGAGCACCCATGGGTGTCACCTCATGTCCTCCATCGTGTGCTGTGGGAGGTTCATAGACGACATTGTGATCTGGATCTCCACAGACCAGAGGTTTTATGAATCTTACATTTACATAGAATTTGTCCTCGGCGAGCGAAGTGGTCGGCAGGAGCTACAGAAGACACAAGTGGTAACGCCCTGATTCTAGTGTCATCTGAAGCATGTAATAAAAGGGACCATTAGAGTCCGCCGAAACTGCTGAGAAGATTCAGTATTTGAGTCAGAAGGAATAGAGGCAGCGATCACACCCGAGGGGCGTCACCTCCTACAGCCGCCGGTGTCATCAGGAGATCTTCCTATGTTAGTCCAAGATGAAAGCTAGAGCTTCTGCGAGGTCAGCAGACGAGCGCCCGCCTTGTACTCCGCTCTGTCCCCGAGCTGCTTCAGAGAAAAGACGGATCGTACATCAACTGTAACACCAATAACGTCATCTATCTGGCGCCCTGCGACGCGTATAATACATGGGGGGGGCACCTGTCCGATGTCTCTGACCTCCAGACGCTTCAGAGACGTCCATCAGGGCGACCTGGGTAGAGAAAGGGGATTCATATCCGCAGGAGGAGACGTGAACGGGCGACCGCTGAATACAGAATCCGTCTGGATTTTTACACTGAGGAATACGAGGGGTACGAATAGTCGATCTGATCTGTGAGGACTGACGCGCTCCTGGTTTTGTTGCGTTATAATTGGGTAGCATTTTGCCTGCCTTTTAAGAGCCATTGGAGGCCGCTGTAACCTGGAGCTGATTATTATTCGGTGCCCCAGGGTACGAGAGGGTGTGATAACACAATGTGGACCTTGCCTGTCTGGTCAGCCTTTTCTCCGGTTTTCACTGCACTGGAATATACTGAATCCGGTAATCTGTAACGGATGGAAAGCCACACGGAATACAAATGTGTAATGGCTGCACGTTCTCCTCACCTAGGACGACTGACAGGAACAAAGGAATTCTAACATGAAAATAAAAATAAACCCTTCTCCGCCCTATAAGACGCACCAGCCCATAACACGCAGCTAGGTTTTAGAGGAGGACAATAAGAAAAAATATTTTTCATTAGACCTCAACTCAGACCCCAATGTGAATGACCCCCAATCGGACCTCAGATAAGAGCCCCATATGCCTCTCATCAGCCCCCAGCAACCGCCTTTGCCTCTGGTCAGCCCCATTTGCCTCATATTTAATTTAAAAAAAACACCTTTCCTGCTCTGGACGCCGCCGCTCCTGTCCTCCAGCGCAATCCTCTTCATCTTGCCGCCAGCTGTGCTGTGAACCGGCGCGTACAGCCGAGGACCAGGAAGCAGTGAGTACAGAGTCTTCACCGTTTCCTGGTCCCCCAGTGCTAATGAACTCTTCCATAATGGAAGAGCTCATTAGTATTCGCCCATAAGGACAGAAGGGAGGAGAGGGGTCTGGTAGGGGACAGAGGAGTCTGGAGGAAAACAGAGGAGTCTGGAGAAGGGGAGAGGAGTCTGGTAGGGGAGAGGAGTCTCGAAAAGAACGGAGGAGTCTCCTCCAGACCCCTCTGTTCTCCTCCAGACCCCTCTGTTCTCCTCCAGACCCCTCTGTTCTCCTCCAGACTCCTCTGTCATCCTCCAGACTCCTCTGTCCTCCTCCAGACCCCTCTGTCCTCCTCCAGACTCCTCTGTCCTCCTCCAGACTCCTCTGTCCTCCTCCAGACTCCTCTGTCCTCCTCCAGACTCCTCTGTCCTCCTCCAGACTCCTCTGTCCTCCTCCAGACTCCTCTGTTCTCCTCCAGACTCCTCTGTTCTCCTCCAGACCCCTCTGTTCTTCTCCAGACTCCTCTGTCATCCTCCAGACTCCTCTGTCCTCCTCCAGACTCCTCTGTCCTCCTCCAGACTCCTCTGTCCTCCTCCAGACTCCTCTGTTCTCCAGACTCCTCTGTCCTCCTCCAGACACTTCTGTCCTCCTCCAGACACTTCTGTTCTCCTCCAGACCCCTCTGTTCTCCTCCAGACCCCTCTGTTCTCCTCCAGACCCCTCTGTTCTTCTCCAGACGCCTCTGTTCTTCTCCAGACTCCTATGTCCTCCTCCAGACCCCTGGAAAAGAACAGAGGAGTCTAGAGGGAGACAGGTGTCTGGATTGGTGAATGGAGTCTGGTGAGGGACAGAGGAGTGTGCAGGAGGAAAGAAGGGTCTGAAGGGAGGACAGAGGAGTTTGGAGGAACACAAGGGGTCTGGAGGGACGATAGAGGTGGCTGGTGGGGGACAAAAGAGTCTGGAGAAGGACAGAAGAGTTTGGAGGAGGACAGGGGGTCTGGAGGGATGACCGGGGGGTCTGGAGAAGAACAGAGGAGTCTGGAGAAGAACAGAAGTGTCTAGAGGGAGACAGGTGTCTGGATTGGTGCATGGAGTCTGGAGAGGGACAGAGGGGTATTGGGTCTGGTGGGGGACAGAGGAGTGTGCAGGAGGAAAGAAGGGTCTGAAGGGAGGACAGAGGTCTGGTGGGGACAGGGAGGACAGAGGTGACTCGAGGGAGAACAGAGGAGTCTGGAGGAGGACAGAGGGGCCTGGAGGAGGATAGGGGGGGTCTGATGTAGGACAGAGGGGTCAGGTGGGAGGAGAGGAGTCTGGAGAAGGACAAAGGGGGGCAGAGGAATCTGAGGAGGAGAAAAAGGATCAGGAGGGTCTGGAGGATAACAGAGGGGTCTGGAGGAGGACAGAGGAGTCTGGGGAAGAATGGAGGAGTACAGAGGAGTCTGGGGAAGAATAGAGGAGTATGGAGGACGACAGAGGGGTCTGGAAAGGGACAGAGGAGTTTGGAGGAACACAAGGGGTCTGGAGGGACGACAGAGGTGTCTGGTGGGGGACAAAAGAGTCTGGAGGGGGTCAGAGGGCTCTGGAGAAAAACAGAGGAGTCTGGAGGAGGACAGAGTGGTCTGAGAGCGACAGAAGAGTTTGGAGGAAGACAGGGGGTCTGGAGGGATGACAGAAGGGTCTGGTGGAGTCGGAGGGGGACAGGGGGGTCGGGAGAGGACAGAGGAGTCTAGAGAAGAACAGAGGAGTCTAGAGGGAGACAGGTGTCTGGATTGGTGCATGGAGTCTGGAGATGGACAGATGGGTATTGGGTCTGGTGGGGGACAGAGGAGTCTGGAGGAGGGCAGAGGAGTTTGGAGGAACACAAGGGGTCTGGAGGGACGACAGAGGTGTCTGGTGGGGAACAAAAGAGGCTGGAGGGGGACAGAGGAGTCTGGAGGAGGACAGAGGGGTCTAAGAGGGACAGAGGGGTCTAAGGGGGACAGAGGAGTCTGGAGGAGGACAGAGGGGTCTGGAGGAGGACAGAGGCGTCTGGGGAAGAATAAAGGGGTCTGGAGGGGAACAGAGGGGTCTAAGAGGGACAGAGGGGGACAGAGGGGTCTGGGGAAGAATACAGGGGTCTGGAGGAGGACAGGGGTCTGGAGGGGAACAGAGGGGTCTAAGAGGGACAGAGGGGTCTGGAGAACGACAGAGGGGTCTGGAGGGGGACAGAGGGGTCTGGAGAACGACAGAGGAGTCTGGGGAAGAATAAAGGGGTCTGGAGGAGGACAGGGGTCTGGAGGGGAACAGAGGGGTCTGGAGAAGGACAGAGGGGCCTGGAGGAGGAAGAGGGGTCTGGAGAAGAACAGAGGAGTCAAGAGTGAGACAGGTGTCTGGATTGGTGCATGGAGTCTGGAGATGGACAGAGGGGTATTGGGTCTGGTGGGGGACAGAGGAGTTTGGAGGAACACAAGGGGTCTGGAGGGACGACAGAGGTGTCTGGTGGGGGACAAAAGAGGCTGGAGGGGGACAGAGGAGTCTGGAGGAGGACAGGGGGTCTGAAGGGATGACTGAGGGGTCTTGAGTAGTACAGAGGGGTCTGGTGGGGACGGAGGAGTCTGGAGAAGAATAGAGGGGTCTGGAGGAGGACAGAGGGGTCTGGAGAAGGACAGAGGGGTCCGGAGAAGAATAGAGGGGTCTGGAGAAGAATAGAGGGGTCTGGAGGAGGACAGAAGGGTCTGAAGAAGAATAGGGGGGTCTGGAGAAGGACAGAGGAGTCTGGGGGAGGACAGAGGAGTCTGGAGGAGGACAGAGGGGTCTGGAGAAGAATAGAGGGGTCTGGAGAAGAATAGAGGGGTCTGGAGGAGGACAGAGGGGTCTGGAGGGAGACAGAGGTGTCTGGATTGGTGCATGGAGTCTGGAGATGGACAGAGGGGTATTGGGTCTGGTGGGGGACAGAGGAGTCTGGAGGAGGACAGAGGAGTTTGGAGGAACACAAGGGGTCTGGAGGGACGACAGAGGTGTCTGGTGGGGGACAAAGAGGCTGGAGGGGGACAGAGGAGTCTGGAGAAGAATAGAGGGGTCTGGAGGAGGACAGAGGGGTCTGGAGGAGGACAGAGGAGTCTGGGGAAGATTAGAGGGGTCTGGAGGAGAACAGAGGGGTCTGGAGGAGGACAGAGGGGTCTGGAGGAAGACAGAGGGGTCTGGAGGAAGACAGAGGGGCCTGGAGGAGGACAGAGGGGTCTGGAGGAGGACAGAGGGGCCTGGAGGAGGACAGAGGGGTCTGGAGGAGGACAGAGGGGTCTGGAGAGGGATAGAGGGACCTGGAGGAGGATAGAGGGGTCTGATGTAGGACAGAAGGGTCAGGTGGGAGGAGAGGAGTCTGGAGAAGGACATCTGAGGAGGAAAAAAAGGATCAGGAGGGTCTAGAGAGGACAGATGGGTCTGGAGGAGGACAGAGGAGTCCGGAGGAGAACAGAGGGGTCTGGAGGAGGACAGAGGGGTCTGGAGGAGGACAGAGGAGTCTGGAGGAGAACAGAGGGGTCTGGGGAAGAACAGAGGAGTCTGGAGGAGTACAGAGGGGTCTGGAGGAGTACAGAGGGGTCTGGAGGAGGACAGAGGGGTCTGGAGAACAACAGAGGAGTCTGGCTAAGAATAGAGGAGTCTGGAGGAGGACAGAGGAGTCTGGAGGAGGACAGATGAGTCTGGAGAAGAATAGAGGGGTCTGGAGGAGGACAGAGGGGTCTGGAGGGAGACAGAGGTGTCTGGATTGGTGCATGGAGTCTGGAGATGGACAGAGGGGTATTGGGTCTGGTGGGGGACAGAGGAGTCTGGAGGAGGACAGAGGAGTTTGGAGGAACACAAGGGGTCTGGAGGGACGACAGAGGTGTCTGGTGGGGGACAAAAGAGGCTGGAGGGGGACAGAGGAGTCTGGAGAAGAATAGAGGGGTCTGGAGGAGGACAGAGGGGTCTGGAGGAGGACAGAGGAGTCTGGGGAAGATTAGAGGGGTCTGGAGGAGAACAGAGGGGTCTGGAGGAGGACAGAGGGGTCTGGAGGAAGACAGAGGGGTCTGGAGGAAGACAGAGGGGCCTGGAGGAGGACAGAGGGGTCTGGAGGAGGACAGAGGGGCCTGGAGGAGGACAGAGGGGTCTGGAGGAGGACAGAGGGGTCTGGAGAGGGATAGAGGGACCTGGAGGAGGATAGAGGGGTCTGATGTAGGACAGAAGGGTCAGGTGGGAGGAGAGGAGTCTGGAGAAGGACATCTGAGGAGGAAAAAAAGGATCAGGAGGGTCTAGAGAGGACAGATGGGTCTGGAGGAGGACAGAGGAGTCCGGAGGAGAACAGAGGGGTCTGGAGGAGGACAGAGGGGTCTGGAGGAGGACAGAGGAGTCTGGAGGAGAACAGAGGGGTCTGGGGAAGAACAGAGGAGTCTGGAGGAGTACAGAGGGGTCTGGAGGAGTACAGAGGGGTCTGGAGGAGGACAGAGGGGTCTGGAGAACAACAGAGGAGTCTGGCTAAGAATAGAGGAGTCTGGAGGAGGACAGAGGAGTCTGGAGGAGGACAGATGAGTCTGGAGAAGAATAGAGGGGTCTGGAGGAGGACAGAGGGGTCTGGAGGGAGACAGAGGTGTCTGGATTGGTGCATGGAGTCTGGAGATGGACAGAGGGGTATTGGGTCTGGTGGGGGACAGAGGAGTCTGGAGGAGGACAGAGGAGTTTGGAGGAACACAAGGGGTCTGGAGGGACGACGGAGGTGTCTGGTGGGGGACAAAAGAGGCTGGAGGGGGACAGAGGAGTCTGGAGAAGAATAGAGGGGTCTGGAGGAGGACAGAGGGGTCTGGAGGAGGACAGAGGAGTCTGGGGAAGATTAGAGGGGTCTGGAGGAGAACAGAGGGGTCTGGAGGAGGACAGAGGGGTCTGGAGGAAGACAGAGGGGCCTGGAGGAGGACAGAGGGGCCTGGAGGAGGACAGAGGGGTCTGGAGGAGGACAGAGGGGCCTGGAGGAGGACAGAGGGGTCTGGAGGAGGACAGAGGGGTCTGGAGAGGGATAGAGGGGTCTGATGTAGGACAGAAGGGTCAGGTGGGAGGAGAGGAGTCTGGAGAAGGACATCTGAGGAGGAAAAAAGGATCAGGAGGGTCTAGAGAGGACAGATGGGTCTGGAGGAGGACAGAGGAGTCTGGAGGAGAACAGAGGGGTCTGGAGGAGAACAGAGGGGTCTGGAGGAGGACAGAGGGGTCTGGAGGAGGACAGAGGAGTCTGGAGGAGAACAGAGGGGTCTGGGGAAGAACAGAGGAGTCTGGAGGAGTACAGAGGGGTCTGGAGGAGTACAGAGGGGTTTGGAGGAGGACAGAGGGGTCTGGAGAACAACAGAGGAGTCTGGCTAAGAATAGAGGAGTCTGGAGGAGGACAGAGGAGTCTGGAGGAGGACAGATGAGTCTGGAGAAGAATAGAGGGGTCTGGAGGAGGACAAAGGAGTCTGGAGGAGGACGGAGGAGGACAGATGAGTCTGGAGAAGAATAGAGGAGTCTGGAGGAGAACAGAAAGGTCTGGAGGAGGACAGAGGAGTCTGGAGGAGGACAGATGAGTCTGGAGAACAACAGAGGAGTCTGGAGAAGAATAGAGGGGTTTGCAGGAGGACAGAGGGGTCTGGAGAACAACAGAGGAGTCTGGAGGAGGACAGAGGAGTCTGGATTGGAGAAGAGGAGTTTGGAGGGGGACAGAAGGGTTTTGAACTGGGAGAAGGGTCTAGAAGGGACAGATGGACCTGGAGAGAACAGGAGTCTTGAATGACAGAGTGGTCTGGAGGGGATACAGGTTGTAGTGTTTGGGGTCAGGATCGGGAAATTGGAGATCATGAAAATTGTAAATCAGAACTTTGCTCTCTTTGGCTCTTCCCCAGTGGTTTTTAGCATCTGAAAATGTATAAACTGGGAACAATGGTCCAGTGACTGGTCTCCACCCCCTCCTCGTGATTCACATGGTAATATCCAGCCTGGGGCTACATTTACTGTAAGCAGCCGGGTAATTACCCCCTGAGGGGGCAGATCCAATTACTGCTCTCTGTGCTGCCCCCCATAGATCCCCCCAATCATTCATCCTGAACCCGGGGACGTTCCCCTCCGGCCAGGCAGGGGTTAACGGCTCGCGTCCTTTCGGTTGTTACATTGTATCTTCCTGATGATTCCGTCACATGAAGAGTTAAATCCCCCTTAATACTCAGTAATCTGTAATGTGAAGACTTTCTCCTCTTCCTCCTTCACCCCCTCCCGGGCTCACATTTCTCCAAATTAGTCTGAGTAGAACCCCAAATCCAGGGCGTGTGGTCCTGGGCCTGTGATTGGCTGCTACCCAGACGGGGGCGGAGTCGGGCTGAGCTTTAAGGCAAATTTGGGACGTGAAGGGACAGAACAGAAAGTTGAAGCCCAGAGATCAGAGCAGCAGCTGCAGGAGACGGGACACCAGAGCCAGAGCCTGCACCCCGAGTCTGGGACTGGACCCCTACCAGAGCCTGGGACTGCACCCCTACCAGAGCCTGCACCCCGTGTCTGGGACTGCACCCCGAGTCTGGGACTGGATCCCTACCAGAGCCTGGGACTGCACTCCTACCAGAGCCTGCACCCCCGAGTCTGGGACTGCACCCGAACCAGAGCCTGAGACTGCACCCCGACCCTGGGACTGCTGCCCCCTGGATTTCTGGGGCATGCAGAGCACCGTCCAGCTGGTGAGTATGGCTAAGGTTGTCACATACAGTGCGGCAGTATTCTGCAGAACAGAGGGGTCAGCTGTCAGAGCCCCTGCTCTATCCTCATCTGTGCTGCACACAGAGGGGGCCACATGTGGAGGCTGCAATGGGGGAGGGGGTGCTGTGCTACTGGTCCCAGTCCCATCACTGGGGAAGGGGATGGGGTGCAGGGATGTGGTGGGGTTCAGTGCAGGAAGGTGACTGGAGTCGCACCTTCCCCCTTTTCTGGTTTGGACACTGTTCACATTTGGCCCATGGCTGAAGGTTTCTTCTCGGCACTACCTCTGCTGCGCTGGCGGCCCGCGGCCTGTCGGGGTTAATGACTAGCAGGAGGCAAGTTAGGACAAGATGGAGGAATGTGTCAGGCAGGAGCTACTCCCGGGACTCCAAAACCTCTGCATGGACAACTCCTAATATAGCTCAGCCCCTCTCCAGTCCCTGGTCCCAGCTCTCCAGTCCCTGGTCCCCGCTCTCCAGTCCCTGGTCCCAGCTCTCCAGTCCCTGCTCTCCGCTCTCCAGTCCCTGCTCTCCGCTCTCCAGTCCCTGCTCTCCGCTCTCCGCTCTCTAGTCCCTGGTCTCCGCTCTCCAGTCCCTGGTCTCCGCTCTCCGCTCTCTAGTCCCTGGTCCTTGCTCTCCAGTCCTTACTCCCCGCTCTCCAGTCCCTGGTCCTTGCTCTCCAGTCCTTGCTCCCCGCTCTCCAGTCCTTGCTCCCCGCTCTCCAGTCCTTGCTCCCCGCTCTCCAGTCCTTGCTCCCCGCTCTCCAGTCCTTGCTCCCCGCTCTCCAGTCCTTGCTCCCCGCTCTCCAGTCCTTGCTCCCCGCTCTCCAGTCCTTGCTCCCCGCTCTCCAGTCCTTGCTCCCCCGCTCTCCAGTCCCTGCTCTCCTGCTGCTCTCCAGTCCCTGCTCTCCGGTCTCTGCTCTCCGGTCCTTGCTCCCCGCTCTCCAGTCCTTGCTCCCCGCTCTCCAGTCCTTGCTCCCCGCTCTCCAGTCCCTGGTCCTTGCTCTCCAGTCCTTGCTCCCCGCTCTCCAGTCCTTGCTCCCCGCTCTCCAGTCCTTGCTCCCCGCTCTCCAGTCCTTGCTCCCCGCTCTCCAGTCCTTGCTCCCCGCTCTCCAGTCCTTGCTCCCCGCTCTCCAGTCCTTGCTCCCCGCTCTCCAGTCCTTGCTCCCCGCTCTTCCAGTCCTTGCTCCCCGCTCTCCAGTCCTTGTCCCGCTCTCCAGTCCTTGCTCCCCGCTCTCCAGTCCTTGCTCCCCGCTCTCCGTCCCTGCTCTCTGCTCTCCAGTCCCTGCTCTCCGGTCTCTGCTCTCCGGTCCTTGCTCCCCGCTCTCCAGTCCTTGCTCCCCGCTCTCCAGTCCTTGCTCCCCGCTCTCCAGTCCTTGCTCCCCCGCTCTCCAGTCCTTGCTCCCCGCTCTCCAGTCCCTGGTCCCTGCTCTCCGGTCCCTGCTCTCTGCTCTCCGGTCCTTGCTCTCTGCTCTCCGGTCCTTGCTCTCTGCTCTCCGGTCCTTGCTCTCTGCTCTCCGGTCCTTGCTCTCTGCTCTCCGGGCCCTGCTCTCCGCTCTCCGGTCCCTGCTCTCTGCTCTCCAGTCCCTGCTCTCTGCTCTCCGGTCCCTGCTCTCTGCTCTCCGGTCCCTGCTCTCCGCTCTCCGGTCCCTGCTCTCTGCTCTCCAGTCCCTGCTCTCTGCTCTCCAGTCCCTGCTCTCTGCTCTCCGGTCCTTGCCCTCCACAACAATCTCAGGAACATAATTTACTTGCTGTCTGACCTGTGGTCACTTAGCCGTCAAGGTCAATGTTCTAGCAGTTTATCAGCCCAAGAGCTGACAATCTATGTGACAGGAGCTCAGAGGGCCGGGGCACATCCGCTCTCCTGTCTCAGCTTGCAGGCCTGGCACAAGGTCAGAGGATGCAGCATCACTTAATCATAGGGTGCAGCAGGGAGATCCGGCGTTATATATGGGGGGGCAGGATGTGGCCCCCAAGAAGGAGCCCGACAGTCAGAATGAGGTCACATGATGCTAATAACCCCATGAGTGTGCCCCCCCCCCCCAATAATGGAAGCAGAGCCCAAAAAGGGTGGAGCTATGGATGAAGGTACCCCCTACCCTGCATATGCTTCTGTGGTGTTACATAGGACTGCAGGTGACATCTACTACATTATCTGTACTCAGAGAGTTATCATTGTGTTATCTGTGGTGTTACATAGGACTGCAGGTGACATCTACTACATTATCTGTACTCAGAGAGTTATCACTGTTATCTGTGGTGTTACATAGGACTGCAGGTAACATCTACTACATTATCTGTACTCAGAGAGTTATCACTGTGTTATCTGTGCTGTTACATAGGACTGCAGGTGACATCTACTACATTATCTGTACTCAGAGAGTTATCACTGTGTTATCTGTGGTGTTACATAGGACTGTAGGTGACATCTACTACATTATCTGTACTCAGAGAGTTATCACTGTGTTATCTGTGGTGTTACATAGGACTGCAGGTGACATCTACTACATTATCTGTACTCAGAGAGATATCACTGTGTTATCTGTGGTGTTACATAGGACTGCAGGTGACATCTACTACATTATCTGTACTCAGAGAGTTATCATTGTGTTATCTGTGGTGTTACATAGGACTGCAGGTAACATCTACTACATTATCTGTACTCAGAGAGTTATCACTGTGTTATCTGTGCTGTTACATAGGACTGCAGGTGACATCTACTACATTATCTGTACTCAGAGAGTTATCACTGTGTTATCTGTGGTGTTACATAGGACTGTAGGTGACATCTACTACATTATCTGTACTCAGAGAGTTATCACTGTGTTATCTGTGGTGTTACATAGGACTGCAGGTGACATCTACTACATTATCTGTACTCAGAGAGATATCACTGTGTTATCTGTGGTGTTACATAGGACTGCAGGTGACATCTACTACATTATCTGTACTCAGAGAGTTATCATTGTGTTATCTGTGGTGTTACATAGGACTGCAGGTGATATCTACTACATTATCTGTACTCAGAGAGTTATCACTGTGTTATCTGTGGTGTTACATAGGACTGCAGGTGACATCTACTACATTATCTGTACTCAGAGAGTTATCACTGTTATCTGTGGTGTTACATAGGACTGCAGGTGACATCTACTACATTATCTGTACTCAGAGAGTTATCACTGTGTTATCTGTGGTGTTACATAGGACTGCAGGTGACATCTACTACATTATCTGTACTCAGAGAGTTATCACTGTGTTATCTGTGGTGTTACATAGGACTGCAGGTGACATCTACTACATTATCTGTACTGTAAGAGTTATCACTGTGTTATCTGTAGTGTTACATGGGACTGCAGGTAACATCTACTACATTATCTGTACTCAGAGAGTTATCACTGTGTTATCTGTGGTGTTACATGGGACTGCAGGTGACATCTACTACATTATCTGTACTCAGAGAGTTATCATTGTGTTATCTGTAGTGTTACATGGGACTGCAGGTAACATCTACTACATTATCTGTACTCAGAGAGTTATCACTGTGTTATCTGTGGTGTTACATAGGACTGCAGGTGACATCTACTACATTATCTGTACTGTAAGAGTTATCACTGTGTTATCTGTAGTGTTACATGGGACTGCAGGTAACATCTACTACATTATCTGTACTCAGAGAGTTATCACTGTGTTATCTGTGGTGTTACATAGGACTGCAGGTGACATCTACTACATTATCTGTACTGTAAGAGTTATCACTGTGTTATCTGTAGTGTTACATGGGACTGCAGGTAACATCTACTACATTATCTGTACTCAGAGAGTTATCACTGTGTTATCTGTGGTGTTACATGGGACTGCAGGTGACATCTACTACATTATCTGTACTCAGAGAGTTATCATTGTGTTATCTGTGGTGTTACATAGGACTGCAGGTGACATCTACTACATTATCTGTACTCAGAGAGTTATCACTGTGTTATCTGTGGTGTTACATAGGACTGTAGGTGACATCTACTACATTATCTGTACTCAGAGAGTTATCACTGTGTTATCTGTGGTGTTACATAGGACTGCAGGTGACATCTACTACATTATCTGTACTCAGAGAGTTATCACTGTGTTATCTGTGGTGTTACATAGGACTGCAGGTGACATCTACTACATTATCTGTACTCAGAGAGTTATCACTGTGTTATCTGTAGTATTACATAGGACTGCAGGTGATATCTACTACATTATCTGTACTCCGAGTTATCACTGTGTTATCTGTGGTGTTACATAGGACTGCAGGAGACATCTACTACATTATCTGTACTCAGAGAGTTATCACTGTGTTATCTGTGGTGTTACATAGGACTGCAGGAGACATCTACTACATTATCTGTATTCAGAGAGTTATCACTGTGTTATCTGTGGTGTTACATAGGACTGCAGGTGACATCTACTACATTATCTGTACTCAGAGAGTTATCACTGTGTTATCTGTGGTGTTACATAGGACTGCAGGAGACATCTACTACATTATCTGTATTCAGAGAGTTATCACTGTGTTATCTGTGGTGTTACATAGGACTGCAGGTGACATCTACTACATTATCTGTACTCAGAGAGTTATCACTGTGTTATCTGTGGTGTTACATAGGACTGCAGGTGATATCTACTACATTATCTGTATTCAGAGAGTTATCACTGTGTTATCTGTGGTGTTACATAGGACTGCAGGTGACATCTACTACATTATCTGTACTCAGAGAGATATCACTGTGTTATCTGTGGTGTTACATAGGACTGCAGGAGACATCTACTACATTATCTGTATTCAGAGAGTTATCACTGTGTTATCTGTGGTGTTACATAGGACTGCAGGTGACATCTACTACATTATCTGTACTCAGAGAGTTATCACTGTGTTATCTGTGGTGTTACATAGGACTGCAGGTGACATCTACTACATTATCTGTACTCAGAGATATCACTGTGTTATCTGTGGTGTTACATAGGACTGCAGGTGACATCTACTACATTATCTGTACTCAGAGTTATCACTGTTATCTGTGGTGTTACATAGGACTGCAGGTGACATCTACTACATTATCTTACTCAGAGAGTTATCACTGTTATCTGTGGTGTTACATAGGACTGCAGGAGACATCTACTACATTATCTGTACTCAGAGAGTTATCACTGTGTTATCTGTGGTGTTACATAGGACTGCAGGTGACGTCTACTACATTATCTGTACTCAGAGAGTTATCACTGTGTTATCTGTGGTGTTACATAGGACTGCAGGTGACATCTACTACATTATCTGTACTCAGATAGTTATCACTGTGTTATCTGTAGTGTTACATGGGACTGCAGGTGACATCTACTACATTATCTGTACTCAGAGAGTTATCACTGTTATCTGTGGTGTTACATAGGACTGCAGGTGACATCTACTACATTATCTGTACTCAGAGAGTTATCACTGTTATCTGTGGTGTTACATAGGACTGCAGGTGACATCTACTACATTATCTTTACTCAGAGAGTTATCACTGTTATCTGTGGTGTTACATAGGACTGCAGGAGACATCTACTACATTATCTGTACTCAGAGAGTTATCACTGTGTTATCTGTGGTGTTACATAGGACTGCAGGTGACGTCTACTACATTATCTGTACTCAGAGAGTTATCACTGTGTTATCTGTGGTGTTACATAGGACTGCAGGTGACATCTACTACATTATCTGTACTCAGAGAGTTATCACTGTGTTATCTGTGGTGTTACATAGGACTGCAGGTGACATCTACTACATTATCTGTACTCAGAGAGTTATCACTGTTATCTGTGGTGTTACATAGGACTGCAGGTGACATCTACTACATTATCTTTACTCAGAGAGTTATCACTGTTATCTGTGGTGTTACATAGGACTGCAGGAGACATCTACTACATTATCTGTACTCAGAGAGTTATCACTGTGTTATCTGTGGTGTTACATAGGACTGCAGGAGACATCTACTACATTATCTGTACTCAGATAGTTATCACTGTGTTATCTGTAGTGTTACATGGGACTGCAGGTGACATCTACTACATTATCTGTACTCAGAGAGTTATCACTGTGTTATCTGTAGTGTTACATGGGACTGCAGGTGACATCTACTACATTATCTGTACTCAGTTATCACTGTGTTATCTGTGGTGTTACATAGGACTGCAGGTGACATCTACTACATTATCTGTACTCAGAGAGTTATCATTGTGTTATATGTAGTGTTACATGGGACTGCAGGTGACATCTACTACATTATCTGTACTCAGAGTTATCACTGTTATCTGTGGTGTTACATAGGACTGCAAGTGACATCTACTACATTATCTGTACTCACGGAGTTATCACTGTTATCTGTGGTGTTACATAGGACTGCAGGTGACATCACTACATTATCTGTACTCAGAGAGTTATCACTGTGTTATCTGTGGTGTTACATAGGACTGCAGGTGTTATCTACATTATCTGTACTCAGAGAGTTATCACTGTGTTATCTGTGGTGTTACATAGGACTGCAGGTGACATCTACTACATTATCTGTACTCAGAGAGTTATCACTGTGTTATCTGTGGTGTTACATAGGACTGCAGGTGATATCTACTACATTATCTGTACTCAGAGAGTTATCACTGTGTTATCTGTGGTGTTACATAGGACTGCAGGTGATATCTACTACATTATCTGTACTCAGAGAGTTATCACTGTGTTATCTGTAGTGTTACATAGGACTGCAGGTGACATCTACTACATCATCTGTACTCAGAGAGTTATCACTGTGTTATCTGTGGTGTTACATAGGACTGCAGGTGACATCTACTACACTATCCGTACTCACTGTACTGCAGAAATGTAACAGTTAAATGACAAATTCAGCTCTGCTACATGGCTGTTGATCTCTGTTGTGGGTGGTGTAGCAGAGCTGGAGTGGCTGGGAGCACAGATGTTGAACAGATGGGAGAGAAATGTTAAACTGCAGCCAAAACAAACAGGGGGGGGGGGGGATCTTCATGGCAGGGACTGGGTTAACAGCATGGCTGCCGGAGCCTCTGTCCGCCCCGAGGCAGGAAGCTGTGCGCTTCGAGTCTCTGCTTGCTCCCTGCGGGGGCTGTGCCTCAGGGGATGGATTCTGCTTGCTGTCCCCCTCCTCCCTGCTGCCGGGCGTGTGCCAGGGATCTGGGGAGTGTTGTGGCCCACTGAGCCGCCGCCAAAACCGGCTCCGTCACATCGTGTCCCAGCTCGTCTCCCGCGCAAATCAATCTGTGCTGAGCGTCTAGGCTGGCGAGCGTAGGAGTCAGGATAATACGTGTTGTCCTGTGGGTTTGTGGGGGGCAGCCTGTGGGTTTGTGGGGGGCAGCTGGTATTTGGGGGGCAGCCTGTGGGTTTGCCGTGTTCCTCACCTCCTCTTCTGCTCTCTCCTCAGCGCCAGAAGGTTCCCGGATCCGCAGCGTCTGATCAGATGGATTGCATGCTCCGCGTGTTGCAGGACCTGAAACGTTCCTCTCCCTCTTCTGTGGAGGAATCTTCTGCGGAGGAATCTTCTGCGCCCCCTGCGCGCCGACCCCTGAGGCGCGACATCCGTTCTTCACATCGTACTTCGGACTTGTCAGAGGCGGACTCGGCCTGTTGCGTGGATCTACCCAGCGACGTTTCCCCGGTCGGCTGCGGTCAGCGCGCTCTAGAGTGGGACTCCGGCTACTCGGAGGTGTCCGGGAGCTCCCTGCGCGGGGAGGAGGAGGAGGAGGACGTGGACGATGAGGAAGACGTGGCGGCTCCCCCAGTCCTGCGCAGGCACATTCAGCCGCCATGTTCTCGCCTGACCTCAGGGGGGCTGCTGCGTTCTAGACAGGAGAGAATCCGCCCGAAATCCACGTCGGACGTTTGCCTGGAGCAGTGGGGGGCCATTGGGGTGGGGAGCGGCTCCCAGGACTGGACGGGGTGTCTGCTGTCCCAGAGCCGCAGCCGCCAGCCGCTCGTTCTAGGGGACAACAGCTTTGCGGATCTGGTCAAGCAGTGGATGGACTTACCGGAAAACGGCGATGAGAAGGAGCGGCAGACGCGCTGGTTACACAAGCCGCACGGATTCCTGGTCAGCCTGTCCGGTAACGTGAAGAAACGGCTGGGAAACATGTCCCGGCCGCGCGGCCCCCCGGAGCAAGAGGCCGCCAAACGCCTGTCCTGCCCCCAGCTGGGCTGCCGGCCGCTCTCCCCCTTTTACCACCAGTCCCTGTCGGACATTGCGGAGGCGTCATCCGGCCTCTTACACTGCCGCAGTCGGCAGCCAATCATATGCAGCGGTGGACTGTTGTGAGCCGGGGCCGCCGATCCTCTCCTGTACAGTTATTATTGTATTTTTATAATTATTTTCTATTAAACCTTTTATATTCTACACTAAGTGCGTCCTCCGCTGACCAGAGCCCCGCCCCCTGCAACAATCTCCTGCAGCGTGACCGCTCTGTTACAATGTGTCAGTGGTTTGTTACATTGTATCAGTCTAGGATATTTGTCTAGGCTGCGCTGCACTGGAACAAACCCTCAGCTGTGAGAAGGTCTGTGAGGGTGACTCCACTCATGTGGTGTGGCCCCTGCCTTACAGCTCTGTTCACTGACAGGAAGCAGAAGTACTGACGTATTATGAGGGATGACTGACAAATGGTCCTTGTGTTCAGGACGTGGATTGTGCCCACGTGGGATCTCAGCAGGACGGCGCCATCTTCAGCCCCCCCCCCTTGTCATGTAAATGTGAAGCTCCATGTGCCGTCACCTCAGGGGGGGGAGGGGGAACAAAAGGCAGCGATTGTCACCTTTAGTTTAGACAAAAAGACTAATCTTACAGCGCGGCCGCTGTGCGGGGAGAACGCGGAGGCCGCCATACAAGGCTGATGTCACATGACCCCAAAATCCTCAGCCCTCAACTCAAGGCTATAAGGAGGCCGCAGGCACCAGCTGATTGGACGGCGCTGCCATTCGCCGTTTACCGGATTGTCTTTATTAGAGAATCCAATGTAAGAATCGGGCGGCGACCAAAGATTCACAAATAACATAGAACCGGAGAAATGGAGAACGCTTCCGTATGAGTGACATCATCAGTGACATCATCAGCTCCTCATTACACAGTCCTGAACCTCGAGGTGCCCAGACCAGCTGCGGCAGCCCTCCCCCCAGAGGCTGGACCCAGAATCACTACGAGAGGGGCCCGGCTCTCCTGCCAAATAACTAAGGGGGGCCCGGCTCTCCTGCCAAATAACTAAGGGGGGCCCTGCTCTCCTGCCGTACAGATAAAGGGGGGCCCGGCTCTCCTGCCAAATAACTAAGGGGGGCCCGGCTCTCCTGCCGTACAGATAAAGGGGGGCCCGGCTCTCCTGCCGTACAGATAAAGGGGGGCCCGGCTCTCCTGCCGTACAGATAAAGGGGGGCCCGGCTCTCCTGCCAAATAACTAAGGGGGGGCCCTGCTCTCCTGCCGTACAGATAAAGGGGGGCCCGGCTCTCCTGCCAAATAACTAAGGGGGGGCCCGGCTCTCCTGCCGTACAGATAAAAGGGGGCCCGGCTCTCCTGCCGTACAGATAAAGGGGGGCCCGACTCTCCTGCCGTACAGATAAAGGGGGGCCCGACTCTCCTGCCGTACAGATAAAGGGGGGCCCGGCTCTCCTGCCGTACAGATAAAGGGGGGCCCGGCTCTCCTGCCAAATAACTAAGGGGGGCCCGGCTCTCCTGCCGTACAGATAAAGGGGGGCCCGACTCTCCTGCCGTACAGATAAAGGGGGGCCCGACTCTCCTGCCGTACAGATAAAGGGGGACCCGACTCTCCTGCCGTACAGATAAAGGGGGGCCCGACTCTCCTGCCGTAACAGATAAAGGGGGGCCCGACTCTCCTGCCGTACAGATAAAGGGGGGCCCGGCTCTCCTGCCGTACAGTAAAGGGGGGCCCGGCTCTCCTGCCGTACAGATTAAAGGGGGGCCCGGCTCTCCTGCCGTACAGATAAAGGGGGGCCCGACTCTCCTGCCGTACAGATAAAGGGGGGCCCGACTCTCCCTGCCGTACAGATAAAGGGGGGCCCGGCTCTCCTGCCGTAAGATAAAGGGGGGCCCGGCTCTCCTGCCAAATAACTAAGGGGGGCCCGGCTCTCCTGCCGTACAGATAAAGGGGGGCCCGGCTCTCCTGCCGTACAGATAAAGGGGGCCCCGGCTCTCCTGCCAAATAAATAAGGGGGGGCCCTGCTCTCCTGCCATACAGATAAAGGGGGGTCCGGTCCGGCTCTCCCTGCCGTACAGATAAAGGGGGGCCCGGCTCTCCTGCCGTACAGATAAAGGGGGGCCCGGCTCTCCTGCCGTACAGATAAAGGGGGGCCCGGCTCTCCTGCCGTACAGATAAAGGGGGGCCCGGCTCTCCTGCCGTACAGATAAAGGGGGGCCCGGCTCTCCTGCCGTACAGATAAAGGGGGGCCCGGCTCTCCTGCCGTACAGATAAAGGGGGAGTCCCGACATTTACAGCTGCCCCTACATGACACAGGCAGGGGGCTGCAGGCAGGGAAGGGGTTAATCAGGCAGCGCTCCAGACACATGGAGGTATCCGAGTGTTCACACCTCGCCAGGCCTGGACTACATCTGCTATAATTAGGAACAATCACACCCAACATCCTGCTACAGAGCAGCTGCAAGATGTGAATAATCCCCCGAAAACATGGAAGATAAAAGCAAAGCCCGAGAGGTTGTCACAGCCCTGCCTCCTGTTACTGACAGAGGTTGTCACAGCCCCGCCCCTTGTTACTAACAGGTTGTCACAGCCCCGCCCCTTGTTACTAACAGAGGTTGTCACAGCCCCGCCCTCTGTTACTGACAGAGGTTGTCACAGCCCCGCCCCTTGATACTGACAGAGGTTGTCAAAGCCCCGCCCTCTGTTACTGACAGAGGTTCTCACAGCCCCGCCCCTTGTTACTGACAGAGGTTGTCACAGCCCCGCCCTCTGTTACTGACAGAGGTTGTCACAGCCCCGCCCCTTGTTACTAACAGAGGTTGTCACAGCCCCGCCCTCTGTTACTGACAGAGGTTGTCGCAGCCCCGCCCCTTGATACTGACAGAGGTTGTCAAGCCCCGCCCTCTGTTACTGACAGAGGTTGTCGCAGCCCCGCCCCTTGTTACTGACAGAGGTTGTCACAGCCCCGCCCCTTGTTACTGACAGAGGTTGTCACAGCCCCGCCCTCTGTTACTGACAGAGGTTGTCACAGCCCCGCCCCTTGTTACTGACAGAGGTTGTCACAGCCCCGTCCTCTGTTAGTGACAGAGGTTTTTCACAGCCCCGCCCCTTGTTACTGACAGAGGTTGTCACAGCCCTGCCCTCTGTTACTGACAGAGGTTTTCACAGCCCCGCCCCTTGTTACTGACAGAGGTTGTCACAGCCCCGCCCTCTGTTACTGACAGAGATTGTCACAGCCCCCCCCTCTGTTACTGACAGAGATTGTCACAGGCCCGCCCCGTTACTGACAGAGGTTGTCACAGCCCCGCCCCCTGTTACTGACAGAGATTGTCACAGGCCCGCCCCGTTACTGACAGAGGTTGTCACAGCCCCGCCCCCTGTTACTGACAGAGGTTGTTAATCTTTTATGAAAAAACCACCAACAAAGTATTCCCAGTTTCCATATTTCCAGAGCTGATTCCAGTGCGGTACATTAATAACGCCTCATACAGTCCCTGTGCCCAGTTTATTCCAGAGCGGAGGTGTGACAGTTCCTCGCACGGTCACTATTACGGGACACACAATTAAAGTCACCACAAAATCACACGTCCGGCAGTGACGCGCCGCCGCTCTTTACGTGATTGCTGTGCGTACATATCAATGGCTCCATAACTAACATTATCAAATATAAAATCCAGCGACAGACGTCTCCCCGGACAGATCTCCACCTCCCGCACTGATCTCCACCTCCCAAACTGATCTCCACCTACCCGCACAGATCTCCACCTTCTGCACTGATCTCCACCTCCTCGGACTGATCTCCACCTACCCGCACAGATCTCTACCTTCTGCACTGATCTCCACCTCCTCGGACTGATCTCCACCTCCAGCACTGATCTCCACCTCCACCACAGATCTCCACCTCCTCGGACTGATCTCCACCTCCTGCTCAGATCTCCACCTTCTGCACTGATCTCCACCTCCTGCTCAGATCTCCACCTCCAGCACTGATCTCCACCACCCGCACTGATCTCCACCTCCTGCACTGATCTCCACCTCCTGCACAGATCTCCACCTCCCGCACTTATCTCCACCTCCCCGCACTGATCTCCACCTCCTGCTCAGATCTCCACCTCCACCACAGATCTCCACTTCCTCGGACTGATCTCCACCTCCTGCTCAGATCTCCACCTCCCGCACTTATCTCCACCTCCTGCTCAGATCTCCACCTCCAGCACTGATCTCCACCTTCTGCACTGATCTCCACCTCCTCGGACTGATCTCCACCTCCACCACAGATCTCCACCTCCTCGGACTGATCTCCACCTCCTGCTCAGATCTCCACCTCCAGCACTGATCTCCACCACCCGCACTGATCTCCACCTCCTGCACTGATCTCCACCTCCTGCACTGATCTCCACCTCCCCGCACAGATCTCCACCTCCCGCACTTATCTCCACCTCCCCGCACTGATCTCCACCTCCTGCTCAGATCTCCACCTCCCGCACTGATCTCCACCTTCTGCACTGATCTCCACCTCCTCGGACTGATCTCCACCTCCACCACAGATCTCCACCTCCTCGGACTGATCTCCACCTCCAGCACTGATCTCCACCACCCGCACTGATCTCCACCTCCTGCACTGATCTCCACCTCCTGCACTGATCTCCACCTCCTGCACTGATCTCCACCTCCCGCACAGATCTCCACCTCCCGCACTTATCTCCACCTCCCCGCACTGATCTCCACCTCCTGCTCAGATCTCCACCTCCCGCACTGATCTCCACCTTCTGCACTGATCTCCACCTCCCCGCTCAGACCTCCACCTCCCGCACAGATCTCCACCTCACGCACAGATCTCCACCTCCAGCACTGATCTACACCTCCCCGCACTGATCTCCACCTCTCGCACTGATCTCCACCTCCCGCTCAGATCTCCACCTCCTCGGACTGATCTCCACCTCCAGTACTGATCTCCACCTCCCCGCTCAGATCTCCACCTCCTGCCACTGATCTCCACCTCCCGCACTGATCTCCACCTCCCGCATTGATCTCCACCTCCCTGTACTGATCTCCACCTCCCACACTGATCTCCACCTCCCGCACTGATCTCCACCTCCACCACAGATCTCCACCTCGCACACAGATCTCCACCTCCCCGCACAGATCTCCACCTCCCGCACAGATCTCCACCTATCCGCACAGATCTCCACCCCCTCACTGATCTCCACCTCCCGCACTGATTTCAACCTCCTGCACTGATCTCCACCTCCCATACTGATCTCCGCCTCCCCACACAGATCTCCACCTCCCCGGACAGATCTCCACCTTCCGCACTGATCTTCGCCTCCCTGCACAGATCTCCACCTCCCGCACTTATCTCCACCTCCAGCGCTGATCTCCACCTACCCGCACAGATCTCCGCCTCCCCGCACTGATCTCCACCTCCCGCGCTGATCTCCACCTCCCGCACTGATCTCCACCTCCCACTCAGATCTCCACTTCCTTAGACTGATCTCCACCTCCAGCACTGATCTCGACTTCCCGTACTTATCTACACCTCCACCACAGATCTCCACCTCCAGCGCAGATCTCCACCTCCACCACTGATCTCCACCTCCCGCACTGATCTCCACCTCCCACGCTGATCTCCACCTCCCACATTTATCTCCACCTCCCCACACTGATCTCCACCTCCCGCACTGATCTCCACCTCCCGCACTGATCTCCACCTCCAGCACTGATCTCCACCTCCTGCACTGATCTCCACCTCCAGCACTGATCTCCACCTCCTGCACTGATCTCCACCTCCAGCACTGATCTCCACCTCCCGCACTGATCTTGCCCTCCCGCACTGATCTCCACCTCCAGCACAGATCTCACCTCCTTGGACTGATCTCCACCTCCCGCACTGATCTCCACCTCCCACACTGATCTCCACCTCCTGCACTGATCTCCACCTCCAGCACTGATCTCCACCTCCAGCACAGATCTCCACCTCCTGCACTGATCTCCACCTCCTCGGACTGATCTCCACCTCCAGCACTGATCTCCACCTCCTGCACTGATCTCCACCTCCCGCACTGATTTCCACCTCCAGCGCAGATCTCCACCTCCAGCACTGATCTCCACCTCCCGCACTGATCTCCACCTCCCGCACTGATCTCCACCTCCCGCACTGATCTCCACCTCCAGCACAGATCTCCACCTCCTGCACTGATCTCCACCTCCTGCACTGATCTCCACCTCCAGCACTGATCTCCACCTCCAGCACTGATCTCCACCTCCTGCACTGATCTCCACCTCCAGCACAGATCTCCACCTCCTGCACTGATCTCCACCTCCCGCACTGATCTCCACCTCCAGCACTGATCTCCACCTCCAGCACAGATCTCCACCTCCTGCACTGATCTCCACCTCTAGCACTGATCTCCACCTCCAGCACTGATCTCCACCTCCTGCACTGATCTCCACCTCCCGCACTGATTTCCACCTCCAGCGCAGATCTCCACCTCCAGCACTTATCTCCACCTCCCCGCACTGATCTCCACCTCCTGCTCAGATCTCCACCTCCCGCACTGATCTCCACCTCCCGCACTGATCTCCACCTCCAGCACAGATATCTGTCCAGCCCCAAAGACCAGAACGATGTCCCATGCCCCAGTCTCTGATGAGGAGACCTCCATGTTCTTCTGCAATCCGGTCTCCTGTAACATATAAATATCACAATTCTCATTGGACAGTCACTAATAAATTGCCCGACATCTCGCCCTGGTCTTCAGACTGTTCACAGGTCATCGAGGTTTCTTAATTTTTTTCCTTTTCCAGCTGCTATATCCTTTGTGCCCCACCTCTTGGTGGACACCGACACCTCAATGTCTTTCTCCTCAGGGACATCTTCATCAGCGTCCTCCTGGACATTCTGGCTGCAGACATCCTCATCTTCTCCTAAGACCTGGAACCTCCCCGGAGACATCTCCACAGCCGGTGATCCTGGCGTCTGAATGGTTGTATGCTTCCTGTTCAGATGACGTGGTCTTTCTACCACTTGAAATCCCTCCTCAGTGGCCAACTCCATGGTTTCTGTGGTGGGAGTGGAACCTTGATGTTTGGAAGGGACCTCTTCAGGTGTCTCACTGGATGTCTCCATACTGATGGTTTCTACTGTTTCTATATTAGCACTGGATCATTGCAGCACAGAGGAGATCTCACCCACTGCTCCAGATGTCTCTCTAGATGCCTCCACACTGACAGGTGTTACTTGCTGACTATGTATTTCTTCATGGTCACTTACACTTTCTGGTTGTGGCTCCACCAAGGCTGGATCATTGTGCTCCGTGCGTTCAGATTCGGTTCTTGCAGATAATTTGGGGAAATCTTATACATCAGATAGATCTGTGCTGTAAAGTGAGCATTCAAAGAAAGTATGTCCATATTATGCACACAGGTTACAGATGACACATCCCGAGCAGGTCTCTTTCATATGATCCAGTCCTCATGCTGGCAGGTATAGGTCATGTGCCTGCCCCCACATCTATGGCACAGTCTAGGCTGCCCAGGATAGTAGCAGATCCCCCGTTCAGATCCCAGGTAGAAGACATAAGGCAGCTCCATGGTTCTGCATCAGCTGGACTCTTACGTTGTAGCCTCCATTCCAGGAGCGATAGATTGTATTCTCCTGTGCTACAGTCATCCTCTCCCCTGAAATGGCTAACAACAGGAGGCAATAGACTGTATTCTCCTGTCCTACAGTCATCCTCTCCCCTCAAAAGGCTGATAACAGGGAGCAATAGATTGTATTCTCCTGTCCTACAGTCATCCTCTCCCCTCAAAAGGCTGATAACAGGGAGCAATAGACTGTATTCTCCTGTCCTACAGTCATCCTCTCCCCTGAAAAGGCTGATAACAGGGAGCAATAGATTGTATTCTCCTGTCCTACAGTCATCCTCTCCCCTGAAATGGCTGATAACAGGGAGCAATAGATTGTATTCTCCTGTCCTACAGTCATCCTCTCCTCTGAAATGTCTGATAACAGGAAGCAATAGATTGTATTCTCCTGTCCTACAGTCATCCTCTCCCCTGAAATGGCTGATAACAGGGAGCAATAGATTGTATTCTCCTGTCCTACAGTCATCCTCTCCTCCCCTGAAATGGCTAATAACAGGGAGCACTAGATTGTATTCTCCTGTCCTACAGTCATCCTCTCCCCTGAAATGTCTGATAACAGGGAGCAATAGATTGTATTCTCCTGTCCTACAGTCATCCTCTCCTCCCCTGAAATGGCTGATAACAGCGAGCAATAGATTGTATTCTCCTGTCCTACAGTCATCCTCTCCCCTGAAATGGCTGACAACAGGGAGCAATAGATTGTATTCTCCTGTCCTACAGTCATCTTCCCCCCTGAAATGGCTGATAACAAGGGGCAATAGATTGTATTCTCCTGTCCTACAGTCATCCCCCCCTGAAATGGCTGATAACAGGGAGCAATAGATTGTATTCTCCTGTCCTACAGTCATCCTCTCCCTGAAATGGCTGATAACAGGGAGCAAGAGATTGTATTCTCCTGTCCTACAGCCATCCTCTCCCCTGAAAAGGCTGATAACAGGGAGCAATAGACTGTATTCTCCTGTCCTAACAGTCATCCTCTCCCCTGAAAAGGCTGATAACAGGGAGCAATAGATTGTATTCTCCCTGTCCTACAGTCATCCTCTCCCCTGAAATGGCTGATAACAGGTAGCAATAGATTGTATTCTCCTGTCCTACAGTCATCCTCTCCTCTGAAATGTCTGATAACAGGGAGCAATAGATTGTATTCTCCTGTCCTACAGTCATCCTCTCCCCTGAAATGGCTGATAACAGGGAGCAATAGATTGTATTCTCCTGTCCTACAGTCATCCTCTCCTCTGAAATGTCTGATAACAGGGAGCAATAGATTGTATTCTCCTGTCCTACAGTCATCCTCTCCCCTGAAATGACTGATAACAGGGAGCAATAGATTGTATTCTCCTGTCCTACAGTCATCTTCTCCCCTGAAATGTCTGATAACAGGGAGCAATAGATTGTATTCTCCTGTCCTACAGTCATCCTCTCCCCTGAAATGGCTGATAACAGGGAGCAATAGATTGTATTCTCCTGTCCTACAGTCATCCTCTCCTCTGAAATGTCTGATAACAGGGAGCAATAGATTGTATTCTCCTGTCCTACAGTCATCCTCTCCCCTGAAATGGCTGATAACAGGGAGCAATAGATTGTATTCTCCTGTCCTACAGTCATCCCTCTCCTCCCCTGAAATGGCTAATAACAGGGAGCATTAGATTGTATTCTCCTGTCCTACAGTCATCTTCTCCCCTGAAATGTCTGATAACAGGGAGCAATAGATTGTATTCTCCTGTACTACAGTCATCCTCTCCCCTGAAATGGCTGACAACAGGGAGCAATAGATTGTATTCTCCTGTCCTACAGTCATCTTCCCCCCTGAAATGGCTGATAACAAGGGGCAATAGATTATATTCTCCTGTCCTACAGTCACCTCCCCCTGAAATGGCTGATAACAGGGGGCAATAGATTGTATTCTCCTGTCCTACAGTCATCCTCTCCCCTGAAATGGCTGATAACAGGGAGCAAGAGATTGTATTCTCCTGTCCTACAGCCATCCTCTCCCCTGAAAAGGCTGATAACAGGGAGCAATAGACTGTATTCTCCTGTCCTACAGTCATCCTCTCCCCTGAAAAGGCTGATAACAGGGAGCAATAGATTGTATTCTCCTGTCCTACAGTCATCCTGTCCCCTGAAATGGCTGATAACAGGTAGCAATAGATTGTATTCTCCTGTCCTACAGTCATCCTCTCCTCTGAAAATGTCTGATAACAGGGAGCAATAGATTGAATTCTCCTGTCCTACAGTCATCCTCTCCCCTGAAATGGCTGATAACAGGGAGCAATAGATTGTATTCTCCTGTCCTACAGTCATCCTCTCCCCTGAAATGGCTGATAACAGGGAGCAATAGATTGTATTCTCCTGTCCTACAGTCATCCTCTCCTCCCCTGAAATGGCTAATAACAGGGAGCACTAGATTGTATTCTCCTGTCCTACAGTCATCCTCTCCTCCCCTGAAATGGCTGATAACAGCGAGCAATAGATTGTATTCTCCTGTCTTACAGTCATCCTCTCCCTGAATGGCTGACAACAGGGAGCAATAGATTGTATTCTCCTGTCCTACAGTCATCTTCCCCCTTGAAATGGCTGATAACAAGGGGCAATAGATTGTGTTCTCCTGTCCTACAGTCATCCTCTCCCCTGAAAAGGCTGATAACAGGGAGAAATAGACTGTATTCTCCTGTCCTACAGTCATCCTCTCCCCTGAAATGGCTGATAACAGGGAGAAATAGATTGTATTCTCCTGTCCTACAGTCATCCTCTCCCCTGAAATGGCTGACAACAGGGAGCAATAGATTGTATTCTCCTGTCCTACAGTCATCATCCCCCTGAAATGGCTGATAACAAGGGGTAATAGATTGTATTCTCCTGTCCTACAGTCATCCCCCCCTGAAATGGCTGATAACGGAGCAATAGATTGTATTCTCCTGTCCTACAGTCATCCTCTCCCCAGGCTGATAACAGGGAGCAATAGATTGTATTCTCCAGTCCTACAGTCATCCTCACCCTGAAATGGCTGATAACAGGGAGCAATAGATTGTATTCTCCTGTCCTACAGTCATCCTCTCCCCTGAAAATGGCTGATAACAGGGAGCAAGAGATTGTATTCTCCTGTCCTACAGTCATCCCTCTTCCCCTGAAATGGCTGATAACAGGGAGCAATAGATTGTATTCTCCTGTCCTACAGTCATCCTCTCCCCTGAAATGGCTGATAACAGGGGGCAATAGATTGTAGTCTCCTGTCCTACAGTCATCCTCTCCCCTGAAATGGCTGACAACAGGGGGCAATAGATTGTATTATCCTGTCCTACAGTCATTCTCTCCTCTGAAATGGCTGATAACAGGGAGCAATTGTTTGTATTCTCCTGTCCTACAGTCATCCTCTCCCCTCAACTGGCTGATAACAGGGAGCAATAGATAGTATTCTTCTGTCCTACAGTCATCCTCTCCCCTGAAAAGGCTGATAACAGGGAGCAATTGTTTGTATTCTCCTTTCCTGCAGTCATCCTCTCCCCTCAACTGGCTGATAACAGGGAGCAATAGATAGTATTCTTCTGTCCTACAGTCATCCTCTCCCCTGAAATGGCTGATAAAAGGGGGCAATAGATTGTATTCTCCTGTCCTACAGTCATTCTCTCCTCTGAAATGGCTGATAACAGGGAGCAATTGTTTGTATTCTCCTTTCCTGCAGTCATCCTCTCCCCTCAACTGACTGATAACAGGGAGCAATAGATAGTATTCTTCTGTCCTACAGTCATCCTCTCCCCTGAAATGGCGGATAACAGGGAGCAATAGATTGTATTCTCCTTTCCAGCAGTCATCCTCTCCCCTCAACTGGCTGATAACAGGGGGCAATAGATTGTATTCTACTGTCCTACAGTCATCCTCTCGACTGAAATGGCTGATAACAGGGAGCAATAGACTGTATTCTCCTGTCCTACAGTCATCCTCTCCCCTCAAATGGCTGATAACAGGGAGCAATAGATTGTATTCTGTCCTACAGTCATCCTCTCCCCTGTAATGGCTGGTAACAAGGAGCAATACATTGTATTCTCCTGTCCTACAGACATCCTCTCCTCTGAAATGGCTGATAACAGGGAGCAATAGATTGTATTCTCCTGTCCTACAGTCATCCTCTCCTCTGAAATGGCTGATAACAGGGAGCAATAGATTGTATTCTCCTGTCCTACAGTCATCCTCTCCTCTGAAATGTCTGATAACAGGGAGCAATAGATTGTATTCTCCTGTGCTACAGTCATCCTCTCCCCTGAAATGGCTGATAACAGGGAGCAATAGATTGTATTCTCCTGTCCTACAGTCATCCTCTCCCCTCAAAAGGCTGATAACAGGGAGCAATAGACTGTATTCTCCTGTCCTACAGTCATCCTCTCCCTTGAAATGTCTGATAACAGGGAGCAATAGATTGTATTCTCCTGTGCTACAGCCATCCTCTCCCCTGAAATGGCTGATAACAGGGAGCAATAGATTGTATTCTCCAGTCCTACAGTCATCCTCTCCCCTGAAATGGCTGATAACAGGGATCAATAGATTGTATTCTCCTGTCCTACAGTCATCCTCTCCCCTGAAATGGCTGATAACAGGGAGCAATAGATTGTATTCTCCTGTCCTACAGTCATCCTCTCCCCTGAAATGGCTGATAACAGGGAGCAATAGATTGTATTCTCCTGTCCTACAGTCATCCTCTCCCCTGAAATGGCTGATAACAGGGATCAATAGATTGTATTCTCCTGTCCTACAGTCATCCTCTCCCCTGAAATGGCTGATAACAGGGAGCAATAGACTGTATTCTCCTGTCCTAACAGTCATCCTCTCCCCTGAAATGGCTGATAACAGGGAGCAATAGACTGTATTCTCCTGTCCTATAGTCATCCTCTCCCCTGAAATGGCTGATAACAGGGAGCAATAGATTGTATTCTCCTGTCCTACAGTCATCCTCTCCCCTGAAATGGCTGATAACAGGGGCAATAGACTGTATTCTCCTGTCCTGCAGTCATCCTCTCCCCTGAAATGGCTGATAACAGGGGGCAATAGATTGTATTCTCCTGTCCTACAGTCATCCTCTCCCCTGAAATGGCTGATAACAGGGGGCAATAGACTGTATTCTCCTGTCCTACAGTCATCCTCTCCCTGAAAAGGCTGATAACAGGGAGCAATAGATTGTATCCTCCTGTCCTACAGCCATCCTCTCCTCTGAAAAGGCTGATAACAGGGAGCAATAGACTGTTTTCTCCTATCCTACAGCCATCCTCTCCCCTGAAATGGCTGATAACAGGTAGCAATAGATTGTATTCTCCTGTCCTACAGTCATCCCTCTCCCTGTAATGGCTGGTAACAGGGAGCAATAGATTGTATTCTCCTGTCCTATACAGTCATCCTCTCCCATGAAATGGCTGATAACAGGGAGCAATAGATTGTATTCTCCTGTCCTACAGCCATCCTCTCCCCTGAAATGGCTGATAACAGGGAGCAATAGATTGTATTCTCCTGTCCTACAGCCATCCTCTCCCCTGAAATGGCTGATAACAGGGAGCAATAGATTGTATTCTCCTGTCCTACAGTCGTCCTCTCCCCTGAAATGGCTGATAACAGGGATCAATAGATTGTATTCTCGTGTCCTACAGTCATCCTCTCCCCTAAAATGGCTGATAACAGGGAGCAATAGATTGTATTCTCCTGTCCTACAGTCATCCTCTCCCCTGAAATGTCTGATAACAGGGAGCAATAGACTGTATTATCCAGTTCTACAGTCATCCTCTCCCCTGAAATGATTGATAACAGGGGGCAATAGATTGTATTCTCCTGTCCTACAGTCATCCTCTCTCCTGAAATGTCTGATAACAGGGAGCAATAGATTGTATTCTCCTGTCCTACAGTCATCCTCTCCCCTGAAATGTCTGATAACAGGGAGCAATAGACTGTATTCTCCTGTCCTACAGTCATCCTCTCCCCTGAAATGATTGATAACAGGGGGCAATAGACTGTATTCTCCTGTCCTACAGTCATCCTCTCCCCTGAAATGTCTGATAACAGGGGGCAATAGACTGTATTCTCCTGTCCTACAGTCATCCTCTCCCCTGAAATGATTGATAACGGGGGGCAATAGATTATAGTCTCCTGACAGCTCAGTGCTTACAGTGACTGTGGATTCGGCTGCAGGTTACGGTCTGACTTCTGGACGAGCAGAAGATCAGCGTCACCATCCTATCACCCGGCTCCACTTCTCCCTCAGAGCATGACGGGGCAGATGTGACAATAAATGGTGGTGGGCAGTTCGGGGGATTCGTGGTATTAGCCTCCAGGGCCACGGGTCCCTCTCAGTCTGGGGTCTCCCTGCAGTATGGTCACCACTGTAGTGCCGGTGTTATGTACAGCGCTGCGGAATATGCTGCTGCGATATCTGATCCAAGAGAGGCGTCTGCCGCAGGGATCCCAGGAAGCTGTGGGAACGAGGTGCAGGATTTGGGCGATTTTCCCAGCCGAGAGGCGAGAGGTCACTGGGAGCAGGAAATGGGAATGTAAGCAGCGGGCTCTGGAGCCGCCATATACAGTTTACTCTACACATCTGCGCCTCAGCAGATGCGTCCACCGGGGGAGGGGCAGGACACACACGTAGCTGTATATAACCCCTAAATTATTAGTATTATATTCCGGGGTCACCGACGGCCCGGACATTATATAAACAACGTGAGACATATGGCAAGACCGCCACATCACACAGCGCCACCCACACCTTTCACTATAGCACCCCCATTCATCTGTGCCTCCCCCATTCATCTGTGTCTCCCCCAGTAATCAGTGTCACCCCCAGTAATCAGTGTCACCACCCATTCATCTGTGTCTCCCCAGTAATCAGTGTCACCCCCAGTAATCAGTGTCACCCCCAGTAATCAGTGTAACCCACATTCATCTGTGTCACCCCCAGTAATCAGTGTCACCCCCAGTAATCAGTGTCACCACCCATTCATCTGTGTCCCTCCCCCCAGTAATCAGTGTCACCCCATTCATCTGTGTCACCCCCAGTAATCAGTGTCACCACCCAGTCATCACTGTGTCACCCCAGTAATCAGTGTCACCCCCAGTTCATCTGTGTTCATCAGTGTCACCCCCAGTCACCCCCAATCAGTGTCACCCCAGTAATCAGTGTCACCCCAGTAATCAGTGTCACCCCAGTAATCAGTGTCACCCCAGTTCATGTGTCCCCCAGTATCAGTGTCACCCCCAGTAATCAGTGTCACCACCCATTCATCTGTGTCTCAGTAATCAGTGTCACCCCAGTAATCAGTGTCACCCCCATTAATCTGTGTCTCCCCAGTTCAGTGTCAATCAGTGTCACCCCAGTCACCCCAGTAATCAGTGTCACCCCCCAGTGTCAGTATCACCCATTCAGTGTCCCCAGCAATCAGTGTCACCCCAGTAATCAGTGTCACCCCATTCATCTGTGTCAGTGTCCCCCAGTAATCAGTGTCACCCCCCAGTAATCAGTCAGTCACCCCCAGTAATCAGTGTCACCCCCATTCATCTGTCAGTGTGTCTCAGTGTCTCCCCCAGTAATCAGTGTCACCCCCAGTAATCAGTATCATGCAGTGTCACCCCCATGTCATCAGTAATCATCTGTGTCACCCCCAGTAATCAGTGTGCCCCCAGTAATCAGTGTCACCCCCATTCATCTGTGTCTCCCCAGTGCAATCAGTGTCACCCCAGTAATCACCCCCAGTAATCAGTGTCATTCAGTGTGTCAGTGTCACCCCCAGTAATCAGTGTCAGTGTCACCCCCCAGTCACATCAGTGTCAGTGTCCCAGTGTCATCTGTGTCCCCAGTAATCAGTGTCACCCCATTCATCAGTAATCAGTGTCATTCAGTGTCCCAGTAATCAGTGTCACCCCCAGTCAAGTAATCAGTGTCATCTGTGTCCCATCAGTAATGTGTCACTCCAGTAATCAGTGTCACCCCCCATTCATCAGTAATCAGTGTCACCCCAGTAATCAGTGTCACCCCCATTCATCTGTGTCTCCCCCAGCAATCAGTTGTCACCCCCATTCATCTGTGTCTCCCCAGCAATCAGTGTCACCCCCATTCATCTATGTCTTCCCAGTAATCAGTGTCACCCCCATTCATCTATGTCTCCCCCAGTAATCAGTGTCACCCCCCATTCATCTGTCTCCCCAGTAATCAGTGTCATCCCCAATATCAGTGTCACCCCAGTAATCAGTGTCACCCCATTCATCTTTGTCTCCCCCAGTAATCAGTGTCACCACAGTAATCAGTGTCTCCCCAGTAATCAGTGTCACCCCCAGTAATCAGTGGTCTCCCCCAGTAATCAGTGTCACCCACAGTATCAGTGGTCTCCCCAGTAATCAGTGTCACCCACAGTAATCAGTGTCTCCCCATTCATCTTTGTCTCCCCAGTAATCCAGTGTCTCCCCCATAATCAGTGTCACCACAGTAATCAGTGTCTCCCCCAGTAATCAGTGTCACCCACAGTAATCAGTGTCTCGCCAGTAATCAGTGTCACCCCCAGTAATAAGTGTCACCACCCATTTATCTGTGTCTCCCCCAGTAATCAGTGTTACCCCCAGTAATCAGTGTCACCCCGCTGGTCATCTGTCAACTCCAGTAATCAGTGTCACCCCCAGTAATCAGTGTCACCCCCGCTGGTCCTCAGTCACCCCCAGTAATCAGTGTCACCCCGCTGGTCCTTAGTCACCCCCAGTAATCAGTGTCACCCTGCTGGTCATCTGTCACCCCCCATAATCAGTGTCACTCCCATTCATCTGTGTCTCCCACAGTAATCAGTGTCAATCCCAGTAATCAGAGTCACCCACAGTAATCAGTGTCACCCGGTTGGTCATCAGTCACGCCCAATAATCAGTGTCACCCCGCTGGTCATCTATCACCTCCAGTAATCAGTGTCACCCCCAGTAATCAGTGTCACCCCGCTGGTCATCTGTCACCCCCAGTAATCAGTTTCACCCCCAGTAATCAGTGTCACCATGCTGGTCATCTGTCACCTCCAGTAATCAGTGTCACCTCCAGTAATCAGTGTCACGCCCAGTAATCAGTGTCACCCCGCTGATCATCTATCACCCCCAGTAATCAGTTTCACCCCCAGTAATCAGTGTCACCATGCTGGTCATCTGTCACCCCCAGTAATCAGTGTCACCTCCAGTAATCAGTGTCACGCCCAGTAATCAGTGTCACCCCGCTGATCATCTATCACCCCCAGTAATCAGTGTCACCTCCAGTAATCAGTGTCACCCCACTGGTCATCTATCACCCCCAGTAATCAGTGTCACCCCCCTGAATGATTCCTTTCATCTAGCATCCCTGGACTATCAGACATTCTGGATTATCGGATGCCTGCAGATACATAATATGTTCTGTTCTGTGACCTCACTACACAAGCAAAAGGGAAATTTAAAACACTGGACCGATTGTTTGACCACAGACAAGAATGGAGCGTGAGCGCAGACGTATGACGGTCTGTAGAGTGCAAAGTGGGGGGCAGGAGCGGCAGTCAGACCTCCAACATCTACTGTAAGTGATTGTCGGTCATGTGACAGGGCATGTTATAGAAGCCTGGAGAAAGATGGAGCCAGAAATAACCGCAGTCCCAGCATCGGCGCTTCCTGCGCGTGACTGATGTAAACAGTACATGAAGACAGAAGGAATGAGGCAGCGCTGAACCTAATCCTTCTCTTCCTGCATCTTACGTCCTCTTCCTGCCTTTATCAGAGCCCTGACACAGAGACATCTGCGAGATCCACATGTCTGAGAGGTAGTCAGCCCCGCCCCCTGCTGATGACATCACTGATATAATGACATGTGATCAGACATGAGATCCACACACCTTATACTACAGGAACATCTATTACTGCTGACAACCTGCCTGTATATCCTGTCTGAGAGGTTGTCACAGCCCCGCCCCCTGCTGATGACATCACTGATATAATGACATGTGATCAGACATGAGATCCACACCCCTTATACTACAGGAACATCTATTACTGCTGACAACCTGACTGTATATCATGTCTGAGAGGTAGTCACAGCCCCGCCCCCTGCTGATGACATCACTGATATAATGACATGTGATCAGACATGAGATCCACACATCTTATACTACAGGAACATCTATTACTGCTGACAACCTGCCTGTATATCCTGCCTGAGAGGTTGTCACAGCACCGCCCCCTGCTGATGACATCACTGATATAATGACATCTATTACTGCTGACAACCTGCCTGTATATCATGTCTGAGAGGTAGTCACAGCCCGCCCCCTGCTGATGACATCACTGATATAATGACATGTGATCAGACATGAGATCCACACATCTTATACTACAGGAACATCTATTACTGCTGACAACCTGCCTGTATATCCTGCCTGAGAGGTTGTCACAGCCCCGCCTCTCAGTGATATCATCAGATATAAGGTGATGTTGCTCATCTATAGGCTCGGTCTCGGGCCCCTCCATGTACTGTGGATGAGCCTCTCCCGCAGAGGTTCTGGATCTGGGGCAGGAAGCCGGGGTCATGGAAGGAGCCCTGAGGAAGTGAGAGGAATAAATCAGGAGGGGGGGGGTTCCTGAGGAAGTGAGACGGGAGCAGACTTCCTGCAGGCAGCCGCTCTGATAACAATTAACCCTCTCACTGCTTGGAGGAGCAAATGTCCCTGTAAGGGTTAACGCTGCAGCACTGGCAGAGGGGCCTGTGGGCGCCATCCCCTCCTCGTGAGGTCTGAGCTCTGGACACAGCGCCATTTATGGCCCAACATGGTCCAGAGGCTCAGACCCCGTCCTAACCTGGTCCTACAGCTGGGGGTTTGTTACACTGTATCAGTGAGCTGTCAGCCTGCACAGAAGAGAGATTTGTGTTGCTGTCAGAGAACAAGCATGTTGCCATTGATTGACAGCAAGCAGAGATGTTGAAAACAATGAGGAACTGGTCAGAAAACATTACCCCCCTGAGGACTGCAGCGCCCTGTCGGTGGGGGAGCAGCGACTAATTAGTGACTGTCCCTAATTCATTATCAGTAATTGGCAGATTATGAGGCAGCCGATGCCAGGGGGGCACAAACTTATCACTGCCGCAGCCGCCCACAGAGGAGGCTCAGGATTATCGGATCAGTTCAGTGAAACTCCACAATAAACGGTGAATCACACAAATTCTGGAATATTGTCCCACGTGTTAGTGTCTGTGCGGTCACATCCCGGTTCTGTGCGGTCACCTCCTGGTTCTGTGCTGTCAGTTCTTGGTTCTGTGCGGTCACATCTCGGTTCTGTGCAGTCACCTCCCGGTTCTGTGCGGTCAGTTCATGGTTCTGTGCGGTCAGTTCTTGGTTCTGTGTGGTCACCTCCTGGTTCTGTGTGGTCAGTTCTTGGTTCTGTGCGGTCACCTCCCGGTTCTGTGCGGTCAGTTCTTGTTCTGTGCGGTCACCTCCCGGTTCTGTGCGGTCAGTTCATGGTTCTGTGCGGTCACCTCCCGGTTCTGTGTGGTCACCTCCTGGTTCTGTGTGGTCAGTTCATGGTTCTGTGCGGTCACCTCCCGGTTCTGTGTGGTCACCTCCTGGTTCTGTGCGGTCAGTTCTTGGTTCTGTGCGGTCACATCCCGGTTCTGTGCAGTCACCTCCCGGTTCTGTGCGGTCACCTCCCGGTTCTGTGCGGTCACCTCCTGGTTCTGTGCAGTCAGTTCATGGTTCTGTGCGGTCACCTCCTGGTTCTGTGCGGTCAGTTCATGGTTCTGTGCTGTCAGTTCATGGTTCTGTGCGGTCACCTCCTGGTTCTGTTCGGTCAGTTCCTGGTTCTGTGCGGTCAGTTCCTGGTTCTGTGCGGTCAGTTCTTGGTTCTGTGCGGTCACCTCCTGGTTCTGTGCGGTCAGTTCCTGGTTCTGTGCGGTCAGTTCTTGGTTCTGTGCGGTCACCTTCTGGTTCTCTGCGGTCACCTCCTGGTTCTGTGCGGTCAGTTCTTGGTTCTGTGCGGTCACCCCCCGGTTCTGTGCGGTCAGTTCATGGTTCTGTGCGGTCACCTCTCGGTTCTGTGCGGTCAGTTCATGGTTCTGTGCGGTCAGTTCATGGTTCTGTGCGGTCACATCCCGGTTCTGTGCAGTCACCTCCCGGTTCTGTGCGGTCACCTCCCGGTTCTGTGCGGTCACCTCCTGGTTCTGTGCGGTCAGTTCATGGTTCTGTGCTGTCAGTTCATGGTTCTGTGCGGTCACATCCCGGTTCTGTGCAGTCACCTCCCGGTTCTGTGCGGTCACCTCCTGGTTCTGTGCGGTCAGTTCATGGTTCTGTGCTGTCAGTTCATGGTTCTGTGCGGTCACCTCCTGGTTCTGTTCGGTCAGTTCCTGGTTCTGTGCGGTCAGTTCCTGGTTCTGTGCGGTCAGTTCCTGGTTCTGTGCGGTCACCTCCTGGTTCTGTGCGGTCAGTTCTTGGTTCTGTGCGGTCACCTCCTGGTTCTGTGCGGTCAGTTCTTGGTTCTGTGCGGTCACCCCCCGGTTCTGTGCGGTCAGTTCCTGGTTCTGTGCGGTCAGTTCATGGTTCTGTGCGGTCAGTTCCTGGTTCTGTGCGGTCACCTCCCGGTTCTGTGCAGTCAGTTCATGGTTCTGTGCGGTCAGTTCATGGTTCTGTGCGGTCACCTCCTGGTTCTGTTCGGTCAGTTCCTGGTTCTGTGCGGTCAGTTCCTGGTTCTGTGCGGTCACCTCCCGGTTCTGTGCAGTCAGTTCATGGTTCTGTGCGGTCAGTTCATGGTTCTGTGCGGTCACCTCCTGGTTCTGTGCGGTCAGTTCCTGGTTCTGTGCAGTCACCTCCCGGTTCTGTGCAGTCAGTTCATGGTTCTGTGCGGTCAGTTCATGGTTCTGTGCGGTCACCTCCTGGTTCTGTTCGGTCAGTTCCTGGTTCTGTGCGGTCAGTTCCTGGTTCTGTGCGGTCAGTTCCTGGTTCTGTGCGGTCAGTTCTTGGTTCTGTGCGGTCACCTCCTGGTTCTGTGCGGTCAGTTCTTGGTTCTGTGCGGTCACACCCCCCGGTTCTGTGCGGTCAGTTCCTGGTTTTGTGCGGTCAGTTCATGGTTCTGTGCGGTCACCTCTCGGTTCTGTGCGGTCAGTTCATGGTTCTGTGCGGTCAGTTCATGGTTCTGTGCGGTCACCTCCCGGTACTGTGCGGTCACCCCCCGGTTCTGTGCGGTCACCTCCTGGTTCTGTGCGGTCAGTTCTTGGTTCTGTGCGGTCACCTCCTGGTTCTCTGCGGTCAGTTCTTGGTTCTGTACGGTCAGTTCCTGGTTCTGTGCGGTCAGTTCCTGGTTCTGTGCGGTCACCTCCTGGTTCTGTGCGGTCAGTTCTTGGTTCTGTGCGGTCAGTTCTTGGTTCTGTGCGGTCAGTTCATGGTTCTGTGCGGTCACCTCTCGGTTCTGTGCGGTCAGTTCATGGTTCTGTGCGGTCACATCCCGGTTCTGTGCAGTCACCTCCCGGTTCTGTGCGGTCACCTCCCGGTTCTGTGCGGTCACCTCCTGGTTCTGTGCAGTCAGTTCATGGTTCTGTGCGGTCACCTCCTGGTTCTGTGCGGTCAGTTCATGGTTCTGTGCTGTCAGTTCGTGGTTCTGTGCGGTCACCTCCTGGTTCTGTGCGGTCACCTCCTGGTTCTGTGCGGTCAGTTCCTGGTTCTGTGCGGTCAGTTCCTGGTTCTGTGCGGTCAGTTCATGGTTCTGTGCGGTCACCTCTCGGTTCTGTGCGGTCAGTTCATGGTTCTGTGCGGTCAGTTCATGGTTCTGTGCGGTCACCTCCCGGTACTGTGCGGTCACCCCCCCGGTTCTGTGCGGTCAGTTCCTGGTTTTGTGCGGTCAGTTCATGGTTCTGTGCGGTCACCTCTCGGTTCTGTGCGGTCAGTTCATGGTTCTGTGCGGTCAGTTCATGGTTCTGTTGCGGTCACCTCCCGGTACTGTGCGGTCACCCCCCGGTTCTGTGCGGTCACCTCCTGGTTCTGTGCGGTCACCTCCTGGTTCTGTGCGGTCACCCCCGGTTCTGTGCGGTCACCTCCTGGTTCTCTACGGTCAGTTCTTGGTTCTGTGCGGTCAGTTCCTGGTTCTGTGCGGTCAGTTCCTGGTTCTGTGCGGTCACCTCCTGGTTCTGTGCGGTCAGTTCTTGGTTCTGTGCGGTCACCTCCTGGTTCTGTGCGGTCAGTTCCTGGTTCTGTGCGGTCAGTTCCTGGTTCTGTGCGGTCACCTCCTGGTTCTGTGCGGTCAGTTCTTGGTTCTGTGCGGTCAGTTCCTGGTTCTGTGCGGTCAGTTCCTGGTTCTGTGCGGTCAGTTCTTGGTTCTGTGCGGTCACCCCCTGGTTCTGTGCGGTCACCTCCTGGTTCTGTGCGGTCAGTTCATGGTTCTGTACGGTCACCCCCCGGTTCTGTGCGGTCAGTTCATGGTTCTGTGCGGTCACCTCCTGGTTCTGTGCGGTCAGTTCATGGTTCTGTGCGGTCAGTTCATGGTTCTGTGCGGTCACCTCCCGGTACTGTGCGGTCACCCCCCGGTTCTGTGCGGTCAGTTCATGGTTCTGTGCGGTCACCCCCCGGTTCTGTGCGGTCACCTCCTGGTTCTGTGCGGTCACCTCCTGGTTCTCTGCGGTCAGTTCTTGGTTCTGTGCGGTCAGTTCCTGGTTCTGTGCGGTCAGTTCATGGTTCTGTGCGGTCAGTTCTTGGTTCTGTGCGGTCAGTTCATGGTTCTCTGCGGTCAGTTCTTGGTTCTGTGCGGTCAGTTCCTGGTTCTGTGCGGTCACCTCCTGGTTCTGTGCGGTCAGTTCTTGGTTCTGTGCGGTCAGTTCCTGGTTCTGTGCGGTCACCTCCTGGTTCTGTGCGGTCAGTTCTTGGTTCTGTACGGTCAGTTCCTGGTTCTGTGCGGTCAGTTCCTGGTTCTGTGCGGTCACATCCTGGTTCTGTGCGGTCAGTTCTTGGTTCTGTGCGGTCAGTTCTTGGTTCTGTGCGGTCAGTTCTTGGTTCTGTGCGGTCAGTTCCTGGTTCTCTGCGGTCAGTTCCTGGTTCTGTGCGGTCAGTTCTTGGTTCTGTGCGGTCACCTCCTGGTTCTGTGCGGTCACCTCCTGGTTCTGTGCGGTCAGTTCTTGCTTCTGTGCGGTCAGTTCCCGGTTCTATGCGGTCAGTTCCTGGTTCTGTGCGGTCAGTTCTTGGTTCTGTGCGGTCACCTCCTGGTTCTGTGCGGTCAGTTCCTGGTTCTGTGCGGTCACCTCCTGGTTCTGTGCGGTCACATCCCGGTTCTGTGCGGTCAGTTCATGGTTCTGTGTGGTCACCTCCTGGTTCTGTGCGGTCAGTTCTTGGTTCTGTGCGGTCACCTCCTGGTTCTGTGCGGTCAGTTCTTGGTTCTGTGCGGTCACCTCCTGGTTCTGTGCGGTCAGTTCCCGGTTCTATGCGGTCAGTTCATGGTTCTGTGCGGTCAGTTCTTGGTTCTGTGCGGTCACATCCCGGTTCTGTGCGGTCAGTTCATGGTTCTGTGCGGTCACATCCCGGTTCTGTGCGGTCAGTTCATGGTTCTGTGCGGTCACCTCCTGGTTCTGTGCGGTCAGTTCTTGGTTCTGTGCGGTCACATCCCGGTTCTGTGCAGTCACCTCCCGGTTCTGTGCGGTCAGTTCCTGGTTCTGTGCGGTCACCTCCTGGTTCTGTGCGGTCAGTTCATGGTTCTGTGCGGTCACATCCCGGTTCTGTGCAGTCACCTCCCGGTTCTGTGCGGTCACCTCCCGGTTCTGTGCGGTCACCTCCTGGTTCTGTGCGGTCAGTTCATGGTTCTGTGCGGTCAGTTCTTGTTCTGTGCGGTCACATCCCGGTTCTGTGCGGTCAGTTCATGGTTCTGTGCGGTCACATCCCGGTTCTGTGCGGTCAGTTCTTGGTTCTGTGCGGTCACCTCCTGGTTCTCTGCGGTCAGTTCTTGGTTCTGTGCGGTCACCTCCTGGTTCTATGCGGTCAGTTCCCGGTTCTATGCGGTCAGTTCATGGTTCTGTGCGGTCAGTTCATGGTTCTGTGCGGTCACCTCCTGGTTCTATGCGGTCAGTTCTTGGTTCTGTGCGGTCAGTTCTTGGTTCTGTGCGGTCACCTCCTGGTTCTGTGCGGTCAGTTCCTGGTTCTGTGCGGTCAGTTCATGGTTCTGTGCGGTCACCTCCCGGTTCTGTGCGGTCAGTTCATGGTTCTGTGCGGTCACCTCCCGGTTCTGTGCGGTCAGTTCATGGTTCTGTGCGGTCACCTCCTGGTTCTGTGCGGTCAGTTCTTGGTTCTGTGCGGTCACCTCCTGGTTCTGTGCGGTCAGTTCTTGGTTCTGTGCGGTCACATCCCGGTTCTGTGCAGTCACCTCCCGGTTCTGTGCGGTCAGTTCCTGGTTCTGTGCGGTCACCTCCTGGTTCTTTGCGGTCAGTTCCTGGTTCTGTGTGGTCAGTTCTTGGTTCTGTGCGGTCAGTTCATGGTTCTGTGCGGTCAGTTCTTGGTTCTGTGCGGTCACCTCCTGGTTCTGTGCGGTCAGTTCATGGTTCTGTGCGGTCACCTCCTGGTTCTGTGCGGTCAGTTCATGGTTCTGTGCGGTCAGTTCTTGGTTCTGTGCGGTCACCTCCTGGTTCTGTGCTGTCAGTTCATGGTTCTGTGCGGTCACCTCCTGGTTCTGTGCTGTCAGTTGATGGTTCTGTGCGGTCAGTTCATGGTTCTGTGCGGTCAGTTCATGGTTCTGTGCGGTCACCTCCTGGTTCTGTGCTGTCAGTTCATGGTTCTGTGCGGTCACCTCCTGGTTCTGTGCTGTCAGTTCATGGTTCTGTGCGGTCAGTTCATGGTTCTGTGCGGTCACCTCCTGGTTCTGTGCTGTCAGTTCATGGTTCTGTGCGGTCACCTCCTGGTTCTGTGCTGTCAGTTCATGGTTCTGTGCGGTCACCTCCTGGTTCTGTGCAGTCACCTCCTGGTTCTGTGCGGTCAGTTCATGGTTCTGTGCGGTCTCCCTCCCGGTTCTGTGCAGTCACCTCCTGGTTCTGTGCGGTCAGTTCATGGTTCTGTGCGGTCAGTTCATGGTTCTGTGCGGTCACCTCCTGGTTCTGTGCTGTCAGTTCATGGTTCTGTGCTGTCAGTTCATGGTTCTGTGCGGTCACCTCCTGGTTCTGTGCTGTCAGTTCATGGTTCTGTGCGGTCACCTCCTGGTTCTGTGCAGTCACCTCCTGGTTCTGTGCGGTCACCTCCTGGTTCTGTGCGGTCACCCTCCCGGTTCTGTGCAGTCACCTCCTGGTTCTGTGTGGTTGTGGCTCCATCTGTCGCTCCGGGTCGGGCCCCCATTCTGCCCGCTCGGGGGGTTTCCGCCTTTCACGGTATAACGCAGATTTTGCATGGTCCTGTGACTGGACGCTGTGGCCCCGGGCGACGAGCACATGGCGCACAATGCAGGGCCTATGCTGTCACATGGTCATAGCCTGGAGATGTTCTGTAAAGTATGTGACCCCCTCCACTTCTGGAGGGTCAGCGGGAGTTGAGGCCGCACTGAGACCCCCTTGTCTCTTGCCGGAACAGAGGATGAGCGCAGCTCTTGTGGAACAAATATCCCTTCTGGCGACCGCACCCCGAGCCGTACAATACACAATGACAGGGCGAATACAACATGGCTGCAAGGAGCGGCAGACCGCAAGAAACGCAAAAACCAACGCATCCGAAACATTGTCAGAATTGACTGGTCACCATAGTAACAGTCATTGGAATCACTGCAGTTGATACATTGTGACCACGTAACTCCGCCCCCTTTATTACAGAGACAACAGACGTTCAGAGTTGTCAGAGGGATAAAAATGGCGCCCGTTGCGTGTTTGCGCCATTTCTGTCCTCCAGGTAGTTGGATGCAGGAGTCCGGGGGTTAATGTGATGCGGGCCCTCTGTTGGCCCCCGGCCAGGAGCCGATAATTAGCAGTTCTGTATGAACAGTTCCTGTTTGTCACCTGCTGGCGAGGCGCGAGCTCCTTAGAACCTGAGACCTCGCCCCCCCTCTATTCTCGGCCTGTTTGATGCTTTACAAAACGGATTTCTAATTGTTGGGGCCCAGATCGGAGTCCGGTCACATGGGGGAGGGGCAGTGAATTATCACCATCATCCGAAAAAACGAACGACAGAATTGTTCCAGGGAAAATCACCTAATCCCGCCCTGGCCTCCGCTGACGGGTGATCTAATCCTATCCCGAGTGATACCGCCTGCTGACGGGTGATCTAATCCTATCCCGAGTGATACCGCCTGCTGATGTATCTAATCCTATCCTGAGTGATACCGCCTGCTGACGTATCTAATCCTATCCCTAGTGATACCACCTGCTGATGTATCTAATCCTATCCCTAGTGATACCGCCTGCTGACGTATCTAATCCTATCCCTAGTGATACCGCCTGCTGACGTATCTAATCCTATCCCGAGTGATACCGCCTGCTGATGTATCTAATCCTATCCCGAGTGATGCCGCCTGCTGATGTATCTAATCCTATCCTGAGTTATCCTCCCTGTGGGCAGGGGGTGTCAGCGGTGGTCTCAGAGGGCGGGGGTGGCAGCGGTGGTCTCAGAGGGCGGGGGTGTCAGCGGTGGTCTCAGAGGGCGGGGGTGGCAGCGGTGGTCTCAGAGGGCGGGGGTGGCAGCGGTGGTCTCAGAGGGCGGGGGTGTCAGCGGTGGTCTCAGAGGGCGGGGGTGTCAGCGGTGGTCTCAGAGGGCGGGGGTGGCAGCGGTGGTCTCAGAGGGCGGGGGTGTCAGCGGTGGTCTCAGAGGGCGGGGGTGTCAGCGGTGGTCTCAGAGGGCGGGGGTGTCAGCGGTGGTCTCAGAGGGCGGGGGTGGCAGCGGTGGTCTAAGAGGGCGGGGGTGGCAGCGGTGGTCTAAGAGGGCGGGGGTGGCAGCGGTGGTCTCAGAGGGCGGGGGTGTCAGCGGTGGTCTCAGAGGGCGGGGGTGTCAGCGGTGGTCTCAGAGGGCGGGGGTGGCAGCGGTGGTCTCAGAGGGCGGGGGTGTCAGCGGTGGTCTCAGAGGGCGGGGGTGTCAGCGGTGGTCTCAGAGGGCGGGGGTGGCAGCGGTGGTCTCAGAGGGCGGGGGTGGCAGCGGTGGTCTCAGAGGGCGGGGGTGTCAGCGGTGGTCTCAGAGGGCGGGGGTGTCAGCGGTGGTCTCAGAGGGCGGGGGTGTCAGCGGTGGTCTCAGAGGGCGGGGGTGTCAGCGGTGGTCTAAGAGGGCGGGGGTGTCAGCGGTGGTCTCAGAGGGCGGGGGTGTCAGCGGTGGTCTCAGAGGGCGGGGGTGTCAGCGGTGGTCTCAGAGGGCGGGGGTGTCAGCGGTGGTCTCAGAGGGCGGGGGTGTCAGCGGTGGTCTCAGAGGGCGGGGGTGTCAGCGGTGGTCTCAGAGGGCGGGGGTGGCAGCGGTGGTCTCAGAGGGCGGGGTGTCAGCGGTGGTCTCAGAGGGCGGGGGTGGCAGCGGTGGTCTCAGAGGGCGGGGGTGTCAGCGGTGGTCTCAGAGGGCGGGGGTGTCAGCGGTGGTCTCAGAGGGCGGGGGTGTCAGCGTGGTCTCAGAGGCGGGGTGGCAGCGGTGGTCTCAGAGGGCGGGGGTGTCAGCGGTGGTCTCAGAGGGCGGGGGTGTCAGCGGTGGTCTCAGAGGGCGGGGTGGCAGCGGTGGTCTCAGAGGGCGGGGGTGGCAGCGGTGGTCTCAGAGGGCGGGGGTGGCAGCGGTGGTCTCAGTGCATGTTTTGGTTGATTACAGAGATGAAGTGAATAGATTTGTCGTAATCTGCGTCCCATTAACTCTTCATGTTCCGGACCTGTGTCTCTGGTAGTTGTGACTACCGGCGGTGTCTTTGGCGGCTGCGCACATATTGCGCCATGTCTGCCCTGTGTCCGTCCAGTCGTGTGAGCGTCGTATGATGGCGCCTTCACCTGGACGTACTGCTATTAGGTAGGAGCAAAGCCATGACGGGGTTAACATGGAGTCGTCCTCTGGGTTCGGGGGCCCTTGCTGGTCCAGTGTGAGGGCCCGCAGCCGTCCTGACAGATAAAAGCTTCCCGTCCTGTCTCTGGAAGGTGTCAGAGTGAAGGTGCCCTCCAGAGCTGCGCTCCTCCAGCATCAAAGGCTCGTCTCCCGCTTCATGAAATCCCTGTCTTAGCGATCAAAGGCGGGGTCAGGGCTGAACATCGCGGGCTGGGATCAATTACAGGAGTGACGGTAAGCAGAGCATGCCAGAACTACAACTCCCAGCACGACAACTGGACTACAACTTCCAGGAGGCAGCAGTGTATGTAAAATGCTGGGTGTTGTAGTCCTCACACGTGATTATGTCACAGTTGTGCACCATTGGCGGTAGTCGGTTGCACTTATCATGCGCGGGCAAAGTCACGTGACGCCAGTGAAGACCCCCCAAGTAAGTATGTGCCCCCCACCCCAGCAGCTGCCCGTCTCTGCCATCCGTGCTGGCGGCGCTGAACAATGGAGGTGACTGTGATCTATTCAGTGACCGCCACACGTCTGACGGCCCCTTCACATGATAATCAGGCAGATGACCCCCATTAACTCCCGCCAGGCTCCTGAAGGGGTTAACAATGGACACTGCCCGGTCTGGTGCCTCGGAGTTTTTGTCTTGCAGGCGGCGGTCCCCTCCACTAGTGACAAAGAGGAGTGTGACCTCTGACCTGTGGAGTGGGTGATACTCGGTGGCGTGGACAGAAGGGACACGACTGCAGCAGATGATGGAGCCGTCACCTCTGACCCCACCGGAGGCCGTCATGAGCAGCGAGGGGTTAAGCGTTGCGTTCTCCGCTCTTTTACGGATTTGTATTCAACATTTCCGTTATCTTTACGGTAATGCAAAGCAGCTGTGGGCGGGGGAGGGGCGGCGCCAACATGACGCCAGGGAGACGAGCTGCCAGCTCTGCTTCCAGCGTTTCCCCACAGCCGTCCAGTACCCCCACTGTGGCCTCCATAACCCCCACTCTGCCCTCCATAACCCCCACTCTGCCCTCCATTACCCCCACTGCGGCCTCCATTACCCCCACTATGGCTCCATAACCCCCACTACGGCCTCCATAACCCCCACTACGGCCTCCATAACCCCCACTGCGGGCCTCCATAACCCCACTACGGCCTCCATAACCCCCACTACGGCCTCCATAACCCCACTACGGCCTCCATAACCCCCACTACGGCCTCCATAACCCCACTACTGGCCTCCATAACCCCCACTCTGCCCTCCATACCCCCACTGCGGCCTCCATAACCCCCACTACGGCCTCCATAACCCCACTACGGCCTCCATAACCCCCACTACGGCCTCCATAACCCCACTACGGCCTCCATAACCCCCACTCTTGCCCTCCATTACCCCCACTTCGGCCTCCATAACCCCCACTACGGCCTCCCATAACCCCCACTACGGCCTCCATAACCCCACTATGGCCCTCCATAACCCCCACTCCTGCCCTCCATTACCCCCACTACGGCCTCCCATAAACCCCCACTACGGGCCTCCATAACCCCCACTACGGCCTCCATAACCCCACTACAGCCTCCATAACCCCCACTACAGCCTCCATAACCCCCACTACGGCCTCCATAACCCCCACTACAGCCTCCATAACCCCCACTACAGCCTCCATAACCCCCACTCTGCCCTCCATTACCCCCCACTACGGCTCCATTACCCCACTGTGGCCTCCATAACCCCCCACTCTGCCCTCCATTACCCCACTGCGGCCTCCATAACCCCCACTACGGCCTCCATAACCCCCACTACAGCCTCCATAACCCCCACTACAGCCTCCATAACCCCCACTACGGCCTCCATAACCCCACTACAGCCTCCATAACCCCCCACTATGGCCTCCATAACCCCCACTCTGCCCTCCATTACCCCACTGCGGCCTCCATAACCCCCACTACGGCCTCCATTAACCCCCACTGCGGCCTCCATAACCCCCACTCTGCCCTCCATTACCCCCACTGCGGCCTCCATAACCCCCACTGTGGCCTCCATAACCCCCACTACAGCCTCCATAACCCCCACTATGGCCTCCATAACCCCCACTCTGCCCTCCATTACCCCCACTGCGGCCTCCATAACCCCCACTACGGCCTCCATAACCCCCACTACAGCCTCCATTACCCCCACTACAGCCTCCATTACCCCCACTACAGCCTCCATAACCCCCACTACAGCCTCCAGTACCCCCACTGCGGCCTCCATAACCCCCACTCTGCCCTCCATAACCCCCACTATGGCCTCCATAACCCCCACTCTGCCCTCCAGTACCCCCACTATGGCCCTCCATAACCCCCACTCTGCCCTCCATAACCCCCACTATGGCCTCCATAACCCCCACTCTGCCCTCCATTACCCCCACTGCGGCCTCCATAACCCCCACTACGGCCTCCATAACCCCCACTGCAGCCTCCATTACCCCCCACTCTGCCCTCCATTACCCCCACTGCGGCCTCCATTACCACCCTGCCCCTCCATTACCCCATTGTCCCCCATTACCCCCCACAACTGTTACCAGTACAATGGAAATCCAACATAACCACCCGATCACCCCCCCCCCCCCCAGGACTGTTATAATGGAAAATGACCTTTGACTCAACACAAGAGAAGTTGCAGCGATACACTGTAACGGGTCTGCAGACGTGGAGAGTACACAGCCACACGGTCAGATCTATCACTTCTATTCACATCTGTTTGTCAGAGGTATGTTAAAGGGGCACCTCCACAGTATATATGTTCACAGCGGGAAATAGCGCCCATAGGCTCCTAGTGTAAACATAAACCGTAGCGCACAGTGGTTTACTGCGCCCGCGCTGTGGTAGAGTGCAGCAGGTTAGGACGTACTGGGTGCAGGGGCCTATGGATATATCTGGTGCGTTCATCCAAAACGTTTCCAGCACATACACTGCTCGTCACCTGAGGACCTGCTCGTCACCTGAGGACCTGCTCATCACCTGAGGACCTGCTTGTCACCCGAGGAGCTGCTCATCACCCGAGGTCCCGCTCGTCACCTGAGCTCCTGCTTGTCACCTGAGCTCCTGCTTGCAACTTGAGGACCTGCTCGCCACCCGAGGACCTGCTAGTCACTTGAGGACCTACTCGTCACCCGAGGACCTGCTCATCACTTGAGGACCTACTCGTCACCCGAGGACCTGCTAGTCACTTGAGGATCTACTCGTCACCCGAGGACCTGCCTCGTCACTTGAGGACCTGCACGTCACCCGAGGACTGCTAGTCACTTGAGGACCTACTCGTCACCCGGGACCTGCTTGTCACCCAAGGTCCTGCTCGTCACCCGAGGTCCTGCTTATCAACTGAGGACCTGCTCGTCACCCGATGACCTGTTCGTCACCTGAGGTCCTGCTTGTCACCCGATGACCTGCTCGTCACCTGAGGTCCTGCTCTTCACCCGATGACCTGTTCGTCACCCGATCTCCTGCTCGTCACCCGAGGTTCTGCTCGTCACTTGAGACTGCTCGTCACCTGAGGACCTGCCCATCACCCGAGGACCTGCTCGAGGACTTGCTTGTCACCCGAGGTCCTGCTCGTCACCCGAGGACCTGCTCATCACCCGAGGTCCTGCTCGTCACCCGAGGACCTACTCGTCACCTAAGCTCCTGCTCGTCACTTGAGGAACTGCTCGTCACTTGATGATCTTCTCGTTCAACCTGAGGACCTGCCAGTCACCCGAGGACCTGCTCGATGACCCTGCTTGTCACCCGAGGTCCTGCTTGTCACCCGAGGACCTGCTCATCACCTGAGGTCCCGCTCGTCACCCGAGGACCTACTCGTCACCTGAGCTCCTGCTCGTCACCTGAGCTCCTGCTCGTCACTTGAGGACCTGCTCGTCATCTGAGGAACTGCTCGTCACCCGAGGTCCTGCTCATCACCCCGAGGTCCTGCTCGTCACCCGAGGACCTACTCGTCACCTAAGCTCCTGCTCGTCACTTGAGGAACTGCCTCGTCACTTGATGATCTTCTCGTCACCTGAGGACCTGCCAGTCACCCGAGGACCTGCTGCGATGACCTGCTTGTCACCCGAGGTCCTGCTTGTCACCCGAGGACCTGCTCATCACCTGAGGTCCCGGCTCGTCACCCGAGGACCTACTCGTCACCTGAGCTCCTGCTCGTCACCTGAGCTCCTGCTCGTCACTTGAGGACCTGCTCGTCATCTGAGGAACTGCTCGTCACCCGAGGTCCTGCTTGTCACCCGAGGTCCTGCTCGTCACTTGAGGACCTGTTCGTCACTTGAGGACCTGCTCATCACCCGAGGACCTGCTCGTCACCCGAGGTCCTGCTCGTCAACTGAGGACCTGCTCATCACCCGAGGACCTGCTCGTCACACATGGACCTGCTTGTCACCCGAGGACCTGCTCGTCACTTGAGGACCTGCTCGTCACTTGAGGACTTGCTCGTCACTTGAGGACCTGCTCGTCACCCGAGGACCTGCTCGTCACTTGAGGACCTTATCGTCACCCGAGGACTTGCTCGTCACCTGAGGACCTGCTCGTCACCCGAGGTCCTGCTCGTCACTTGAGTGTCTGCTCGTCACCCGAGGTCCTGCTCATCACCCGAGGTCCTGCTCGTCACCTGAGTACCTGCTCGTCACCCGAGGTCCTGCTCGTCACCCGAGGACCTGCTCGTCACCCGAGGTCCTTCTCGTCACCCGAGGTCCTGCTCGTCACCCGATGTCCTGCTCGTCACCCGAGGACCTGCTCGTCACCCGAGGTCCTGCTCGTCACTTGAGGACCTGCTCGTCACCCGATGTCCTGCTCGTCACCCGAGGTCCTGCTCGTCACCTGAGGATTCTGCTCGTCACCTGAGGTCCTGCTCATCACCGAGGTCCTGCTCATCACCCGAGGTCCTGCTCGTCACTTGAGGACCTGCTCATCACCCGAGGTCCTGCTCGTCACCCGAGGTCCTGCTCATCACCCGAGGTCCTGCTCGTCACCTGTAGTCCTGCTCGTCAACCCAAGGACCTGCACGTCACCCGAGGACCTGCTCGTCACCCGTAGTCCTGCTCGTCAACCCAAGGACCTGCTCGTGACCAGAGGACCTGCTCGTCACCCGTAGTCCTGCTCGCCAACCCAAGGACCTGCACGTCACCCGAGGTCCCTCTCGTCACCCGAGAACCTGCTCGCCACCCAAGGACTTGCTCGTCACCTGAGGTCCCGCTCGTCACCCGAGGTCCCGCTCGTCACCTGAGGTCCTGCTCGTCACCTGAGGTGTCACTCATCACCATCATCACTGACCTAACTCCACCTTCTGTGCTGCCTGTGTGTCAGTCTTCACTGCAATGCTGACATTACACTCATGCATCAAGAGGCTTGGGATAAACAGATACACAGCTCCCTTTCCTGCAAAAGATGAATATTATTTGGTTGCAGCAACCCACATGGCAGCGGGAATCCTGCGCAGCCCCCCCTCCCCCGGACAGCCCTGTAAACAGAGAGCGCCCCCTCAGTCAGCGCTGGTATCTGCCATGTCCTGAAGTTCAGGCACTAATGAGGGCAGGGGGCTTCCTGCATGTATTCTGGGCAGCGCAGACCCCCGAGCGGCTTTGATGTCTGTAGACTTCCTGTCTTGGTCTATTATAAGGCGCTGTGCCCATATGTGACATATTATGCTGCCCCCTCCCCCCCCCCACCGCGGTGCCCTGCAGGTCAGTGCTCTATTTATCAGTGCGGCTACTCTCCCCCAGAGCTCTGCTACATCCAGGATGAGGTTACACAGGAGCAGCAGAGACATCTGTGACCGACATCTGTACAACGCCGCAGACAACGTCCTCCAGGGTTATAATATCTAATAATGCTGCACACTGCCGCTGTCACCCGGCTCTCCACACTGCCGCTGTCACCCGGCTCTCCACACTGCCACTGTCACCCAGCTCTCCACACTGCCGCTGTCACCGGCTCTCCACAGTGCCTTGCTGTCACCCAGCTCTCCACACTGCCGCTGTCACCCAGCTCTCGCAGCTCTCCACACTGCCGCTGTCACCCGGCTCTCCACACTGCCACTGTCACCCGGCTCTCCACACTGCCACTGTCCACCCCGGCTCTCCACACTGCCACTGTCACCCGGCTCTCCACACTGCGGCTGTCACCCAGCTTCCTCCCACACTGCCGCTGTCACCCAGCTCTCCACACTGCCGCTGTCACCCGGCTCTCCACACTGCCGCGCACGGCTCTCCCACTGCCGCTGTCACCCAGCTCTCCACACTGCCGCTGTCACCCAGCTCTCCACACTGCCGCTGTCACCCAGCTCTCCACACTGCGGCCGTCACCCAGCTCTCCACACTGCCCTGTCACCCGGCTCTCCACACTGCCACTGTCACCCGGCTCTCCACACTGCCACTGTCACCCCGGCTCTCCACACTGCCGCTGTCACCCAGCTCTCCACACTGCGGCCGTCACCCGGCTCTCACACTGCCGCTGTCACCGGCTCTCCAGCTCTCCACACTGCCGCTGTCACCCGGCTCTCCACACTGCCACTGTCACCCGCTCTCCACACTGCCACTGTCACCCGGCTCTCCACACTGTCACGGCTCTCCACACGCCGGCTGTCAGCTCTCCACACTGCCGCTGTCCACACTGTTCCACACTGCGCTGTCACCGGCTCTCCACACTGCTGTCACCCAGCTCTCCACACTGCCGCTGTCACCCAGCTCTCCACACTGCCGCTGTCCCGGCTCTCCACAGTGCCGCTGTCACCCGCTCTCCACACTGCCCACTGTCACCGGCTCTCCACACTGCCACTGTCACCCGGCTCTCCACACTGCACTGTCACCGGCTCTCCACATGCCACTGTCACACCCGCTCTCCACACTGCGGCCGTCACCCGGCTCTCCACACGCCGCTGTCACCCGGCTCTCCAGCTCTCCCAACTGCCGCTGTCACCCTGCTCTCCACACTGCCACTGTCACCCGGCTCTCCACACTGCCACTGTCACCCGGCTCTCCACACTGCGGCCGTCACCCGGCTCTCTGTGAATGTTCCAGAAATTTGCCTCATGGGATTAGTGACATAAAGAGTAGAGACCCCCTGTCCCCAAAATCACGCTTTATGTCACATATCTCCTGGAGGACACCCCTCACAGAGGCGGTACCCATTTAAACCTGCATCCAGACACTGCCGGCCAGGGGAGCAGATGAGGGATGTGTATATACCATATAGGGGTTGCGGAGGGTGAGGGGCTCCACCATCTGCTGCTAATCAATGCCATTAACCCTGCAAAGTCATCTGAGTATCGGCCACTGTATACGGCTACAGAGGAAATGGGCCGGGATCAGGAAAAGGGGGGGGGATGGGCGTTTAAAGGGGGGCAGAATGGAGACGGGGGGTAAATGGGGGCAGAAAGGAGACATGAGGGGTAATAAGAGAAAAGAGGGACAGTGTGGCGGGGGGGTGTTATCTGATGGGGGCTGACCTTTAATTTTAATAAATTGCTTCTTTGACGAATCATCACGGGCACGACTCCTATCAGCAGCCCCCAAAATAAAGAAAACTCCCCCAACACCTCAAGAGCTGCCTCCTGTGGGGGCCCCTGTAATGGCCGCCGCGGCAACGCTCACAGGGGGTGGTCACCCAGCTTTCCACATACTACATGCCATCTCTGCTCTGTGTTCTGACAGTCCATTCATGAACCAGGTGGCTCAGGATGAGCAGGCACTTTTCACCTCCCTCAGTTTTGGGGTGCTGGGTGCGGACTGGGAATAGGTAACAATGGGCAGCGCTGACCTCCGCAGTGAACAATGGGGCGGATGACGCCTGGATCCAGGCCACGGCCCTCGCCCGTCCTCTATGGAGCATGTCCCTGTAGGTTTGGGGTGCAGCCTCCTGAATCGGGGTCACCGCTGCCAGAGCTCACAATCTGGGAATAGAGGAAGTCGCACAGGAAAGGATTAGAGGGAGCGAGGCCTGGAGAACATCAGCGCGTACTGCACCGGGGGCGTGACAACCATGAGCAGTGCACTGGCGGCCATCAGGGTTGTCACATCTGAATCCTGAGGTTTCTCAGACAGGACCCTCCTCATATTCACAGCTCGGAGCTGAAGGCGGGGGAGGGGTCCTATCATTTGCATCCACTGGGCACAGATGCTGCAGAACATCGCACACTGCCCTCGTCACTGACCCGGGGGGTTTCATTCACACATTCTGCACAAGGAACGATCCCGCCACGTGGCCACGTGAGAAATATATCATTACATCTGAAAACAACCTAGTCCAGCGGACACAGCTGAGGGTTTGTCACAATGTATCAGAGCAGACAATCCTCTGGGAGTTGAACACAGCACAAATAAGATAGGAGGGAAATGTGCGCCCTCCGTGGCAGTATCTTACAGGAGACATGGCGTCACCGCAGCCTTCTAGGTTACTCTTTATGGATCTTGGCCGCATTCCCCACCAGTCCGGTTTTTTGTCCAGGTGGACCCCCAGTAGCTGCTGATTGTGATAGGTGACTCCCTCCCAACTATCATCTCCCTTGTTTCTGCCATGTGACCACGTTCTGTACCGGTGTCTGTACTCGTCCTCCTTCCCGCCATTACTGAGTGCAGGGGACAAAGTGTGCTGATGGTTTGTTACAATGTATCAGTCTGGAGCCCAGGATGTTTACATTACACAGCATTGTCTAGACTGGATACATTGTAACAGACCCACAGCTGTGGGTTTTCAGTCTCTG
>ONZH01001854.1:0-36571 GCA_900303285.1 Rhinella marina | reverse complement strand
GTTATCTGTCTACACCGTCTACAGCGCTCTCCGAGTGTTATCTGACCGTCTACAGCCTCTCGAGTGTGGACCGTCTACAGCGCCTCGGTGTTATCTGACCGTCTACAGTCTCCGAGTTTTCTCTTGACCGTTCGTCTACAGCGCTCTCCGAGTGTTATCTGACCGTCTACAGTGTTATCTGACCTAGTGTCTTTACAGCGCTCTCCGAGTGTTATCTGACCGTCTTCTACTGACCGTCTACAGCGCTCTCTCTAGTGTTATCTGACCGTCTACAGCGCTCTCCTAGTGTTATCTGACCGTCTACAGCGCTCTACTAGTGTTATCTGACCCTTTACAGCGCTCTACTAGTGTTATCTGGCCCTTTACAGCGCTCTACTAGTGTTACTGACCCTTACAGCGCTCTCCACAGTGTTATCTGACCGTCTACAGCGCTCTCCTAGTGTTTATCTGACCGTCTACAGCGCTCTCCTCGTGTTATCTGACCCTTTACAGCGCCTCTCCGAGTGTTATCCGGTACATCCGACCGTCTACAGCGCTCTCCTAGTGTTATCTGACCGTCTACAGCGCTCTCCTAGTGTTATCTGACCGTCTACAGCGCTCTCCTAGTGTTATCTGACGTCTACAGCCGCTACAGCTAGTGTTATCTGGCCCTTTACAGCGCTCTACGAGTGTTATCTGGCCCTTTACAGCGCTCTACGAGTGTTATCTGGCCCTTTACAGCGCTCTACGAGTGTTATCTGGCCCTTTACAGCGCTCTACGAGTGTTATCTGGCCCTTTACAGCGCTCTACGAGTGTTATCTGGCCCTTTACAGCGCTCTACGAGTGTTAACTGACCCTTTACAGCGCTCTACTAGTGTTTCTGACCTTTGCGCTCTACTAGTGTTATCTGGCCCTTTACAGCGCTCTACTAGTGTTATCTGACCGTCTACAGCGCTCTAATAGTGTTATCTCACTGTCTACAGCGCTCTACTAGTGTTACGAGACCGGCGGAAGCTGTAGGTGACTTTCAGAAATGGACACACAGGCGGCGCACCTTCACCAGCAGCTCAGGCAAATTGGGGTAGGTTTTGAGAAACCGCTGAACCACTAAGTTGAAGCAGTTGTTTGGCCTGAGGGAGACTCCTGTTCGTCCTTCCTGTTGGAGGAACAGGTAGACTCATTCCTGTCATTAGTTCCAGGGTCCTATAGGGTCAGTTCGGTGTTTAGGTTCCTGTGTATGAACTCGCCTACCTTTGAGGCCAGTTCATACTGGTAGTCAGTCAGGGTTAGAGTCAGGGTTTCCTATAGGAGGTGTCCATCTTCCTTCCTTAGTTTCCAGGCCTAATCTCCTTTCCCTCCTACGCTCTGTGTGGTTTTCCCCCCACACATGAGTGTGACAGTATGTGTGTGAGCTTGCCGAGCTCCAAAGCCTCCACCAAGTTGCGGCCATTATCAGACACAACCACGCCTGGTTGTAGGTTGAGTGGCGAGAGCCACAGCTCAGCCCGGTCCCTTATACCCTGCCATAGCGCTGTGGCGGTGTGTTGTTTGTCACCTAAGCAAATAAATTTCAGCACAGCCTGTTGCCGCTTTCCCACCGCTGTGCTACACTGCTTCCAGCTACTGACTGATGGCTGACTGGTGCTGCAAGATGAGAATTCTGAGGTGGAGGAGAAAGAGGGGTTGTAGCCGCTAATGTAGGTGGTGGCGGAAATCCTGATGGAAGTAGGGCCCACAATCCTTTGTGTCGGTAGCACCTGTTCCATCCCAGGGTACGACTCGCTCCCAGCCTCCACAACGTTCACCCAGTGTGCATCAGGGAAATGTAGTGTCCCTGGCCAGAAGCACTTGTCCATGTGTCAGTCATTAAGTGGACCTTCCCAGTAACTGCGTTGGTCAGGACACGGGTTATGTTACAGGACACATGCTGGTGTAAGACGGTGAGGGCACATCGGGAGAAATAGTGGAGGCTGGGGACTGAGTAATGAGGGACAGCTGCCGCCATCAGACTGCGAAAAGCCTCAGTGTCCACAAGCAACATTTCCAGGGCCAGCAATTTGTAAAGGTGTGCATTTAGTGCTATGGCCTGTGGGTGGGTGGCTGGGTATTTGCGCTTGCATTCAAAGGCCTGGGGTAAGGACATCTGTACGCTGTGCTGGGACACGGAGGTGGACATGCTCGCTGATTGTGCTTGCGAGGGTCCAGGTGCAGGGGGGAGGCATTTGGGCCTGCGTCTTGTCTAGCACATAAGACAAGGAAGAGGAGGCAGTGGTGTGACCTGCAGACACCAATTGTGGACCCAGGCATTTGGCCCACCTATTCCAGGGTGCTTTGCTGCCATGAGAGGATCATGCTGGTGCTGTGGTCAGGTTGCTACCATGTAATCATGCTGCCTGCTCATTTTGGTGATCTGGTAATACATGAGCTGCTCTGCAAATGACAATTCTAATTTAGAGGTGACCTGCTGCTGTCCACACCTGCTTGTTGTAATACTGTGGCCTGCCTTCTCCCTTGCTGATCTGACCACCCCTGAACGCCTCTTGCCTGATCTGCCAGTTTGCTGCTGATCTGCTGCAGATCTGCTCTGACCCCCTGCTGTGACTGTAATACTGTCCTCTGCTCAGCCCTGCTGCTTCCCATGTGCTGCTGATCTGCCAGATCTGATTAATACATCTGTCCTGACCACCTGCCTCTTCCACTGCTGCTTCTGACTACATTAGAGGTCCTGCCTCCTGTAATACATTAGAGGTGAGGACCTGCTGCTGATCTGACCATGTAATACAGGAGTGCTGCTGCTGAGGACTGCTGATCTGACATAATACATTAGAGGTGATCTGCTGCTGATCTGAAATGTAATACATTGAGAGGTGAGGTGAGACCTGCTGCTGATCTGCTGTAATACTGACCTGCTGCTGATACTACATGTAATACATTGTGACCTGCTGATCTGACATGTAATACATTAGAGGTGAGGACCTGCTGCTGATCTGCTGTAATACTGAGGACTGCTGCTGATGTAATACATTAGAGGTGAGGGCCTGCTGCTGATCTGACTATGTAATACATTTGAGAGGTGAGAGGACCTGCTGCATGTAATACGGTGACTGACCATGTAATACATTAGAGGTGAGGACCTGCTGCTGATCTGCTGATCTGACCATGTAATACATTAGATCTGGTAATACATTGATGAGGACCTGCTGCTGATCTGACCATGTAATACATTAGATCTGGTGAGGACCTGCTGCTGATCTGACTGATCTGACTGCTGATGTAATACATTAGAGGTGAGGGCCTGCTGCTGATCTGACCATGTAATACATTAGAGGTGAGGGAGGCCTGCTGCTGATCTGACCATGTAATAATACATTAGAGGTGAGGACCTGCTGCTGATCTGACCATTGTAATACATTAGAGGTGAGGGCCTGCTGCTGATCTGACTATGTAGATGACTGACTATGTAATACATTAGAGGTGAGGGACCTGCTGCTGATCTGACTATGTAATACATTAGAGGTGAGGACCTGCTGCTGATCTGACTATGTAATACATTAGAGGTGAGGACCTGCTGCTGATCTGACCTGTGTAATACATTAGAGGTGAGGACCTGCTGCTGATCTGACCATGTAATACATTAGAGGTGAGGGCCTGCTGCTGATCTGACTATGTAATACATTAGAGGTGAGGACCTGCTGCTGATCTGACCATGTAATACATTAGAGGTGAGGACCTGCTGCTACTTGCGCTTTATATACAATACATGTTTTCCCAACGCCTCCCCAGCGGCACGGACTACCAGGAGGATTACCCCGCCTCCCATAGGGACAGGAAACAGTGGAGATCATTGAAATAGCCCCTCCCCTTACCTGTGGCAGTTTCCTGTCCCTCTGGGATGGTGGAGATCATCCTGGTTACTGGCGCTGGTCGGCACAGGAATTTTGCAGCATCCTGGGATTGTATGGGCAGTGAGCAGGTTCGCGGTGCGGCCCTTCCTGTTCTATGGCATAAGTCCTCCGGTGGAGGCGGCCCCGGGCTGGTTCCATGCGAGATCTTGCAAGAGGACGGCGGGTTACGTGTTCTGGGGCAGACGAGATCCCGCAGGCCACGGGATCTCGTACAGGAGCTTCCAGACACACTTTCCCTTAGGCAACGAGCAGTATAAAGGAGGTATTCAGCGTCCTCTGACCTCCTCCTTGGGAAGCATTGTGGATTCTCCTGGTGTCCTCCATCATGTCGGCTCATAGCGATCCTGACACAGGACACAAGTCTGCAGACCCGTCCAGAGCCCTCGGTAAGCTCCCTCCCCGTGTGCACATGTATTCAGCTGGTCACCGATGGTGGTGGGACTACTTCTACATCCCTAGTACCTGCCTCCTCCTGATTATATATATATATATATTGATGTCCTTAGGTCAGAGAGACCCCAAAGACATCTGAAGGTTCTCAGTGCAAAAAAGGCCTTCCATCAGGTCACAAGAAACCCCTCTGTCCAAACAAGATTATTTCTGAGGAGTCTCCATCCTTACTGGAGAATATAAGAAATATGATGAAAGAAGAAGTCAGCTGTGCGGTGGACTGCAAGTTCACATCCAAACCCGACCACCTCTAATACTGCTCCATCCATACCTTCTGAAATCGACATTCATGAGGATCTGGATGAGGGGGAATTAAATTCTGAGTCTTCAGAAGATGAATCTGGTCGTCCCCTCTGCTCTATTGAGGAGACGGACACACTCCTCAGAACTACCTTAAATCTGGAAGACTCAAAACCTCCTAAGTCTGCCCAGGACCTCATGTCTAAAGTCTAGGGGATAAACGTAAAAGGGGATCTCCACTTCATGCAAACATTTTAAAATGAATAAAGAAGGAATGGGCTGACCCTGAAAAAAGACCAGGGGTCTCCAGAATTTTTAAGAGGAAGTATCCTTTTTCAGAAGAGGCCACAGTCTTATGGGATAAGTGCCCCAAAGTGGACGCCCCCCCCAAATGACAAAGAAATCCGCTCTGCCCTTTGAAGACGTAGGCCTATTAAAGGACCCTATGGATAAAAAGCTTCCACAGCCATTTTAAGAGCCGGAGTGGCTGCTACTTATCCGGCCAGATCTATGTCCATCTGGAAGAACACCTCTTAGCAGGTACACCTCGAGAGGACACAGTAGCTTCTCTGCCTATGTTGAAGCGGGCCACATATTCCCTTGCAGATGCGTCAGTAGATACAGTTAAGCTTGCAGCTAGATCGGCGGCCCTGTCTAACGTCACCAGAAGAGCGGTATGGCTCAGATCATGGTCGGGGATACAGCTTCTAAAGATAAATTGTGTGGCATTCCCTGGGAAGGTGATCGGGTGTTTGGTACAGTGCTTGATGACATCCAGCTACTCACAGGAAAAAAGGTTTTCCATCTGATTCCAAAAGCTTTATTCAGAGAAAAAGTTTCGGTTCAGCAAAAAGGGGCAGGACCAGAGGAAAAGAGGCTCCTGAAATTCCTGGCAATCGGGGAAAGGTTTTCTCTTTAACCCTTCAACCTCTTCCCAGAAAAATAGCGCCCAATGACGCCAGAAGTCCAGTGGGCGGAAGGTTGAAAAACTTTCTTCCCTCCTGGGAAAAAATATCAAAGAGTCCATGGGTGCTAGACGTCATAACATCCGGTCTAAGGCTCGAATTCTCATCTCTTCCGCAAAGCTGTTTTTATGTCAACTAAAATTTAAAAGGGATAGAGCAATCAATCTTAAAGGGGTTCTCCAGGAATGAAGAAAATGAAAATACTTAAATATTACTTTATTATAAATCTATTCCCAAATACCTTTCATTAGTTATAATGACTCGTTTTGTCTGGGGAGCAATCATCAGGGGATATAAAATGGCCGCCGTCCTATTAGTTCACACAGAACCTGTCCTAATCACACAGGAGGACAAGTTACTTCACAACACTGAGGTAAAGAGCTGCCTCATCCTCCTCTCTGCTCTGCTTGTCAAAACGAGCCATTATTACTAATGAAAGGTATTTGGGAATAGATTAATAATAAAGTAATATTTAAGTATTTTCATGTTCTTAATTCCTGGAGAACCCCTGTAAAGATCAGATATGTCTTTTACTTCAGAAAAATGCTATAGTTCAGGTCCCTGCAGTAGAGGAGAAAACAGGATTCTTCTCTCCAATGTTCCTAATAAAGAAGCCCAATGGCCCCACAGGGCAATAATAAATCTGCATGTTCTATACAAATCAAGAATAAACCTGTTAACAAAAGATTGCTTTATGGCCGATGCCTATTATCAGAACCAGCAGAAATACCTGAGGTGTGCGCTAGACATGGGCTCCAATATTCTATCCATTTCAAGTTCTCCCGTTTGTTCTGTTCTCAGCCCCCAGAGTTTTTCAAAAATAATGGCAGAAGTGGTCGGAAGTCTTCACAAAAAACAGATGGTTGTAGTTCCTTACTTAGAATTTCCTGATAACCGCAGACTCGGAGGCCAAACTAAGGGACCACATAGATATTGTGAAACAAGATCTGCAAGAATTAGGCTGGATCATACATTTAGAAAAATCCAATTTGATTCCAGAAAAACAGAAAACCTTTCTGGGGGTGATATTGGACTCAAACAAAAAGGACTTTCTTGCCAGAAGAAAAGTGTTTGAGAATAGCTCAGGAAGTGTCCTCCTTTCAAAACAGGAAACTCTCAACTTTTCGAAAAATAATGAGAATTCTAGGTCTCATGACCTCCACGATCCCAGCGCTGGGCGCATTCCAGGACTCTCCAAATATTTATGCTAAAAAATTTCCCCAAGTGTAAAGACATCATTAATATGGTGGCGGTGTCAAAAAAATCTTCAGAAGGGCATAGCCTGGCATCTGAGCGATCAAATAATCATTACCACAGACGCCAGCAAATTCGGCTGGGGTGTCCATTCAGGCCACAAGTTAAAACAAGGTATGTGGGGACAAGAACTAACACAGGCGTCCTCAAACCTGAGGGAGTTAACAGCAGTATGGGAAGCTCTTCTGGCATTCAGTGTAATAAAGAACAAAAACGTCCTCACCACAGTATCCTAACCTATCCTTAACAAACAAGGAGTATATCCTTATCAAAGGTCGCACAGTGGGCAGAGAGAAACATCAATTCCATTTCGGCTGTGCATATAAGAGGAGAAGACAACAAGATGGCGGACTATTTAAGCAGGGACTCTCTAAGGCCTCTTTCACACTAGCGGCAGCACGGATCCGGCAGGTGAAGGGTGCCACCGGATCCGTGCTGCCACAGGGACATGTGTGGGGCCATAACCGCGCTCCAGCCCCACACATGTCACACAGTACATACATACACACAGACACATACATACTTACATGCTCCCGGCAGGTCTCCACAGCACAGTACAGTAGCAGGACGGCGCGCATGACGATTCCCCACAGCGCCCTCTGCTGGGCGCCGGGTGGAATTGTCCTATGTGTGCGCCGTCCTGCTCCTCCTGCGCTGTGGAGACCTGCCGGGAGCATGTAAGTATGTCTGTGTGTATGTATATGTGTGTGTGTATGTCTGTGTATATGTGTGTGTGTATGTCTGTGTATATGTGTGTGTGTGTATATGTGTGTGTATGTATGTGTATATGTGTGTGTATGTCTGTGTGTGTGTATATGTGTGTGTATGTATGTGTATATGTGTGTGTATGTCTGTGTGTGTGTGTGTATATGTCTGTATATGTCTGTATGTGTGTATGTCTGTGTGTGTGTGTATATGTCTGTATGTGTGTGTGTATATGTATATATGTCTGTATGTGTGTATATGTGTATATGTCTGTATGTGTGTATGTCTGTGTGTGTGTATATGTGTATATGTCTGTATGTGTGTATGTCTGTGTGTGTGTATATGTGTATGTCTGTATGTGTGTATGTCTGTGTGTGTATATGTGTGTATCTGTATGTGTGTATATGTATGTGTATATGTCTGTATATGTGTATATGTCTGTATGTGTGTATGTCTGTGTGTGTGTGTATATGTGTATATGTCTGTATGTATATATGTCTGTATATGTGTATATTGTCTGTATGTGTGTATGTCTGTGTGTGTGTGTATATGTGTATATGTCTGTATGTATATATGTCTGTGTGTGTATATGTATATATGTCTGTATGTATATATGTCTGTGTGTGTATATGTATATATGTCTGTATGTGTGTATATGTCTGTATATGTGTGTGTCTGTGTATGTGTGTATATGTCTGTATGTGTGTATGTCTGTGTGTGTGTGTATATGTGTATATGTCTGTATGTATATATGTCTGTATATGTGTATATGTCTGTATGTATATATGTCTGTGTGTGTATATGTCTGTATGTGTGTATGTCTGTATGTATATATGTCTGTGTGTGTATATGTATATATGTCTGTATGTGTGTATATGTCTGTATGTGTGTATGTCTGTGTGTGTCTGTGTATGTGTGTATATGTCTGTATATGTCTGTATATGTCTGTGTATGTGTGTATATGTGTGTGTATGTCTGTATGTGTGTGTATGTCTGTATGTGTGTATATGTCTGTATATGTGTATGTCTGTATGTGTGTATATGTCTGTGTATGTCTGTATGTATGTGTGTATGTCTGTGTATGTGTGTATATGTCTGTATGTCTGTATATGTCTGTATGTGTGTATATGTCTGTATGTGTGTATATGTGTGTATCTGTATGTCTGTATGTGTGTATATGTCTGTATATGTCTGTATGTCTGTATATGTCTGTATATGTCTGTATGTGTGCAGGTGACGGATCCTTCATGAACTCCGTTGAAAGTCAATGGAGGACGGATCCGTTCACTATTGTGTCACACCAAACGGATCCGTCCCCATTGACATTCATTAGTTTCAGAAGAAAAATGGTTGGATCGCAATTTCACCGGCGCTGTCTTTAAAGATGGAAACAACACTCTCGTAGGTGGTAAAGAGTGTTATATTTATTGAAGTTATCGTCAAGGTGTTTCGAGGGTATTAACGCTTCCCTCTTCGTCAGGACAATATTACAAGTTACACAAGCAGTCACACGCTTCTTAAAATGTGGGGTTGTTTTGGTGCGCAGAGCAAGCGGGGTGTGTTGGAGGTGTGTCCACCGCTATGACGTCGATATAGGTAGTATCACCCCAAGCTTGGTTGAGTTTAAAACAATGGTATAAAACATTAGCTAAATAAAAGAAGAATAAAAGTAGCGATACACAAATGTACGAGGTGTCTCTTATCTCTGTGAGTGGGAGGGAAACATCTATCTGTTACAATGACAGAATCATTGATATTACGTAGCACATTGTTGCAAACCAGTATTTTATGGAATAGTGATCTACATTGTAGCATAATGGTCTTTTAAAGGGTATTTAGCTGGTTGATTCTTTCTCAGTATAGATCTTATATTGCGGTCATAGGAGGATGTGTAGGATGTACAAACATGCAGTAGGATAGCTTCCAGTGAGTGCAAACATAAATACATACATGTGGATTCATACATATAGATATGTATGCTTGTTTTACCTATAGGTAGTTATGTGGTGGATCGCTGGGCAGATGTTCTTTTTATTCCGTGGTCGGCATGCTCAGTGTTGCCGTTCCGTGGGTAATCTCGCGAGATCTCGCTATGTTCTTTGATGCTCTGCTGATGCAGTAAGTATGGAGGAGGCAGAGTATTGAGTGGGTATCATCTGTTTTACACTCATGGTTGGCATAGATTTTTAATCTCTTTCCACCACATAACTAATTGAGTTTTCTCTATAGGTTACGATGTGTGATGACCCTGATGTATAGACTACTTATTCATGGTTTCTACATATTGATACATATTAGTTGCTGATGTCTATTCGAGGAATGCCCCGTTTAGTTATTCTGCATAGCTTACAGTATGGTTTCATTTAATTCATTAAGTCCATAGGGTGTCAGTGTGTTTAATTGATAAATCCAATATATTTCACGTTTTTGCAGCATATTGAACCTATTGTAAGGGTTGTATAGGATCTGATCGATCGGGGTAATTTTTATTGAATGCTCCTGTTTTTCTTTGGTTGTAGCACAGTGTCTGGAGAGTCCATGTTTGTTGTAGAGTCGTTTTATGTTGTACCTGTGTTGGTTGAATCTGCAATGAAGGGGCCTACATATTGTAGGCTGCATTGACACTCTATTACATATATGACATATGATGATTGACAGTTCAGGTTTTGTTTTATGTAAAAAGTTGTTCCATTTGTGTTTGATTTAAAGTGTTTTTTTGCAGGATGAGTGATCACCTTGCAGCATAAGCAGCGGTTGTTGTAACGATAGCTTCCTGCTTTTTGTTGTGATATGTGATTTTTATTCTTATTCTCTTTTACTCCCGTATGTTGTTGTAATATACTGGGGGCTATAAGGTTTTTGACTGTGGGGGCTCTCCGATAGGTGACCATTGGTTTTTTTGGGAGGTATTTTGATAAGTAGGGTCTCTTATTAGAATGTGCCAGTGTTTCTCCATTATTTTTTTGATTTGATTATTTGAGGTGCTGTATTGTGTTATTAAATTAATGTATTCCCTAGGAGTTTCGTCCTTTTTACTGGGAAGTAGGCAGTCTATTTGGGAAATTTTTTCACATTTTTTGTATGCATCCCTGATCAGTTTTTTTGGATAGTTTTTTTCTTTAAATCTAGTATTAAGGATTTTTGCCTGCTCTTTGTATTCGATAGGGTCGGTGCAGTTTCGCCTGATGCGTTTGTATTGGCTGTATGGTATGTTACTAAGCTAGAGAAATGGATGTAGCTATTTGTGTCCACAGGTTTGAAATAAGTTTTGGTTGTTATTGTTTTCTCTATAGGAATAATGACAATATCGAGGAATTCTATGTTGGTTTTACTGTAATTGAGGGTGAAAGAACTGCCCCAATCAGTGCTGTTTAGATATTCACAGAAAAGGTTTGCTGTATGTTCGTCCCCTTCCCAGATTATGAATAAGTCATCGATACACCTCGTACATATGTGTATCGCTACTTTTATTCTTCTTTTATTTAGCTAATGTTTTATACCATTGTTTTAAACTCAACCAAGCTTGGGGTGATACTACCTATATCGACGTCATAGCGGTGGACACACCTCCAACACACCCCGCTTTCTCTGCGCACCAAAACAACCCCACATTTTAAGAAGCGTGTGACTGCTTGTGTAACTTGTAATATTGTCCTGACGAAGAGGGAAGCGTTAATACCCTCGAAACACCTTGACGACAACTTCAATAAATATAACACTCTTTACCACCTACGAGAGTGTTGTTTCCATCTTTAAAGACAGCGCCGGTGAAATTGCGATCCAACCATTTTTCTTCTGAAACTACTGCCACTATCGAGACCCTGCATGGCTTTCAACCTAAGGGACCCGAGGACCGCAAGCTGCAGTCTTAAAGAAGAACCCCTGATGCTGGTGGGTTCTAAAAAATAACCAGAAGGCGTCTTACAGTTTGTTGTGGCTATTCACAACAAATAAGGGTAAGCGCATTTTTATCTAATATTGTACATTGCCCAGCTGATATCACACAGGTGGCGCTGCCTCCGCTCCTCTTTTCTCTCTCATTGACTTTCATTGGGGGGGTCATGACGGATCCGTCTTGGTGCGGATGCCTGGACAGCATGTTGCGGTTTGCTCTCCGGTCTGAAGACAGAACAGAATGCATTTAGGAGCCTCCATTGTCTTCAGTTCAGTTTTGTCCCCATTGACAATGAATGGGGACAAAACTGAAGCGTTTTATTCCGGTATTGAGCCCCTATGACGGAACTCAATACCGGAATTATAAAACGCTAATGTGAAAGTAGCCTAAAAGAAGGAGTGGTGCCTCAATCATCAGGTATTTCTTCAGCTAACAACCAGATGGTCAACTCCATATCTGGATCTGTTTGCTACTCGGAACAACAGACAAGTAACAAAATTTTGCTCCCTGTCCTACCGAGACCAACCGCTACTTGTAGACGCTCTCTCTCACCCTTGGCCGAAGAAAGTCCTTTACGTCTTTCCACCTTTCTCCCTCATACCAAGGGTATTGGCGAAAATTCTACAGGAAAAATCCAAAGTGATCCTGGTGGCTCTCTACTGGCCAAAGAGGGCCTGGTTACCATTACTTCTAAACTTATCGGCAGGGAGCTTCTGGATCCTTCCATGTCTCCCAGACCTTCTCCATCAGGGTCCGGTATTACACCCCAGAACGACACAGTTAAAACTGACAGCTCTGGGATTATTAAAAAAATAAGGGCCTGTCAGATGCGTTAATTACAACCATTTTAGATAGTCGCAAACCTGTAACATCTAAAATATATTGTAGAGTATGGCAAGCTTTTCTAAAATTTTCAAAGGGTGGTCTAAAATCCTCATCTTCAGTTCAATTACCTGTTATTTTAGATTTTCTTCAGGCCGGTTTAGACAAAGGCCTTAGGGTCAGCACTATAAAAGTCCACATTGCAGCCCTAAGTGCTTTTTTGGATATAAGACTAGCGTTGACCTAATTAAAAGATTTATTAAAGATGCTCAGAGGAGTCTAGATCTACGATACCTCCATGGGACTTAAATTTAGTATTATCAGCACTGTCAGACCATCCTTTTGAGCCTTTAACGGATATTTCCCTGAAGCTACTGTCATTTAAAACCATCTTCCTAGTGGCTATAACCACAGCCAGAAGAGTAGGAGAGTTACAGGCCTTCTCATGTAGACCCCCCTACTTAAAGAGGACCTCTCCCCCCTCCTGACGCCTGGTTTAATAGCTCCATGCATTCCACGTACTAACAATTCTGGAACATCTATTCTTACGGCTCTGTGTTGTGCGATTCCTTTATTATTTGCACTAGAAGTTATGAATGAATTGCTATTTGCCTTCAGTAAAGGAACAGAGGGGAGGTAACCAGTTGGGGGTGTGTCCCTGAACAGTCTGAACATGGCAGCACTGATTGGCTAGAGTCAGACTGTGCAGGGACACCCCCCCAACTGGTCACCTCCCCTCTGTACCCTTACTGAAGGCAAATAGTAATTCATTCATAACTTCTGGTGAAAATAATAAAGGAATGGCACAACATAGAGCCGTAAGAATAGATGCTTCAGAATTGTTATTACATGAGGAATGCATGAAGCTATTAAAACAGGCATGTCAGGAGTGGTGAGAGGTCCTCTTTGACCATTAAAGATGACAGGATTGTGCTTAAACATTCTCCTTCTTTTTTACCAAAGGTGGTTTCTAAGTTCCACTGCCTACAAGAGGTGTCGCTACCATCTTTTGGCTCTCCCTCAGGGTCCCTACAGGAAAGACGATATCACGCTCTTGATGTCCGTAGATGTGTACTATCTTACCTGGATGCTACTAAAAATCTCAGGAAGACGGACAGACTTTTTATACAATTTGCTGGCCCGAATAAGGGAAAGGAGGCAAGCAAAACCTCTATTGCCAGGTGGATAAGATCAGCTATAATATTTTGCTACAATGCCAAGAATATGGAACCACCTGAAGAACTGAAAGCTCGTTCTACCCGATCCATGGCAGCCTCGTGGGCTGAATCAGCTCATGTGTCGTTAGAGGAAATATGTCGAGTGGCTACATGGTCTTCCCCATCTACATTTTTTAAATATTACCAGCTTGATGTTATAAATAATAAGGATTTGTCGTTTTCTCGCAGAGTATTATCTGCTATTGTCCCACCCTAATTATTGTGTGTGTATATATATATATATAATCTTTTGGTTGCATCTATTCCAGACTTCTCAGTTATTTACTGCCACAGGTAAGGGGAGGGGCTATTTCAATGATCTCCACTGTTTCCTGTCACTATGGGAGGCGGGGTAATCCTCCTGGTAGTCCGTGCCGCTGTGGAGGCTAGAGGAAAATCAAATTACCGGTGAGTAATTATCATCTTTCCTACCAATATTTCCTCTAAAATTGATGATATCTTCTGTTTTTGGGGGTATTATTGTCATTCCGTAAAAGTGGAGTAATAGTCGGACATCATCGTTAATAGCAGCGGTGTCCAAGATGCATCCAGACATCCTCCCCATGCTGTTTCCTAACCATTTCTGTGGTGTTTCCACCATTTTCTCAAGTTTCCCTATGAACCAGACACCCTCCCCTATGCAGAGCAGGGGGTGCCCGGTCTTCTCCCATTGACTTCCATTATACTCGGGTGCTCGACCGAGCACTCGAGCACCACCTAGTGTTCGGCCAGAGCACCTGAGCATTGCGGTGCTCGATCATCACTACTTAAAAGTATAGGAAAGACATGCTGAGGGCAGAGCTGTGTCCTAGTATCTACATATCATATACTCTATGTACTATAGCTTCACCACACTGAGATCTGCTGAGAAAGCTCATCTACATATCACTGCTTTATTCACAGACACACTATATGATTAGAGATACCAGTAATATGTGTTATCTTATAAGTATAGGAAAGACATGCTGAGGGCAGAGCTGTGTCCTAGCATCTACATATCATATACTCTATGTACTATAGCTTCACCACAGTGAGATCTGATCAGAAAGCTAATTAGATTAGGTTACAGAAGGTCACATTAAGTTCTCTTGTAAAGGTTAGAGGGCATTTTAGATTAATCCTGAAGTTTCACCCACAAGTCAAATATTCCTAACTATTAGTGAGTAGTGTATGTGAAATGTTGACACGTGGACATGTTTTCAGGGTTTTCCCCCAAGTAGGGTGAGCAGTCTGGATTGAGAAGGGTAACTGTGCACAAAATGTGACTTGTAAAGGAGATGTTGGTTCTTCAGTAGGCATATTGGAGTTGGTAACATAAGGGAGAAGGGGACTTCTAGTGGCTACAGACTGCTTGCAGTGATGACTCAGGGGGGAAGACCCTCAAGTAGAGCTGAAAAAAAGTGGATGTCTCCTGCCAAAAAGCTTAGTGGAGCTGCAGCTGTTGATAGTGGTGGTGCCCTGGTAGAAGAATGAAACTGAGTCTGCACCTCAGGCCCTCAGAAGAGACAGTAGAAGTGCCCTGAGAAGAGACAGAGAAGTGAAAAGAACCAGGGTAGTGTGCGAGTTATTCTGTGGCATAAAGGGTGTGGAGCACCTTGAGGACCAGGAATGTGGTCAGGCTTTGTGTTAATTGGGCTGTGGACACCTGGTTGAAGAAGTGCCAAACCCAAAGCAACTGATGTTTGTAGGACAAGGGAGCCGGCACAAGAAACACAACACTGGTGCTGCCGCTTCTCCTGGTGCTGCCGCTGCTCCTGGTGCTACCTCTTCTCCTGGTGCTGCCGCTGCTCCTGGTGCTACCTCTTCTCCTGGTGCTACCTCTTCTCCTGGTGCTGCCTCTTCTCCTGGTGCTACCGCTGCTCCTGGTTCTGCTGCTACTCCTGGTGCTACCTCTGTTCCTGGTGCTACCACTGCTTCTGGTGCTACCTCTTCTCCTGGTGCTACCGCTACTCCTGGTTCTACCTCTGCTCCTGGTGCTACTGGAGCTACCACTGCTCCTGGTGCTACCTCTGCTCCTAGTGCTACTGGTGCTACCTCTGTTCCTGGTGCTACCACTGCTTCTGGTGCTACCTCTGCTCCTGGTGCTACCTCTGCTCCTGGTGCTACCTCTGCTCCTGGTGCTACGGCTGCTCCTGGTGCTACCTCTGCTCCTGGTGCTACCTCTGCTCCTGGTGCTACCTCTGCTCCTGGTGCTACCGCTGCTCCTGGTGCTACCTCTGCTCCTGGTGCTACCTCTGCTCCTGGTGCTACCGCTGCTCCTGGTGCTACCTCTGCTCCTGGTGCTACCAGGAGCATCAGTAGGATAAGTAAATGGAGTTAGGGATCCTTCCAAATGAAGTGGGGGGACAGCAACACGCAGCGGCTGTTTCATGCATACCTGCACTTTGTCTGGCAGCGGCCGCCACACGGCAGATCAGCTCAGCTGGAAATTGGTTTCAGGTGCACAGCAGTGCAGACCTACCTTTCAAATGGAAGTGTCAGACGAAATCTTTTCCCCAGGGAAGGAAAGCTTGGTTGCACCTCTGGGAAAGCTTATGCAGTGTTTGAAATTTCAAGAAAAAAAGCAACCTAAAATGCTGACAGGATCTGATTTTCTGTAAATTTATGTTATAGAATGAAAGAATTTACACGGAGACAGGAATGTGCAGGTCAGTTCTTTATTAGAGGTTCTCAGGGGGTCTTATTAGGGAAGACCCCAGAATACAGTGTTTGGCCCAACTCTTGATGGTTTCCCTTTCAGTTCTGCAGAGTTGGACGTCTGGTTCTCCTGGTGTAAAACATCTAAGGCTTGTACTTACACACGTAAGGCTTCACCAAAGTACAGGGAACATCATTCCACTTTAGAAACTCTGCAAAAAACAATGGAGGGGATTTATTAACCTGCGCACCGCAGCTTTCTGGTGGAAACAACTCACAGATCTTCATACAAGTATCTGAGGAGCCTGTGCTGACCCCACATGGGGGTTCATTAAGGACGGGTAGATGGCCTTGGCTGCTGGCACATTGTATTTTTGCTTGTGCTGCTTACATTTTTGACTTTGTTACATAGATATGAGATAGGAGTCCCAGGAGGGGGCAGCACTGAACATGAGCTCCTGCGATTCCACCTCCTACTGTTCAGGTGCGGAACAGTCTGCTGAATCTCTCTGCATTCTGGCATTGTCAAAAGCTTAAACTTCGCCATCTGGCCCCGATGATTATAATGGAGACTGACGGAGATCCAGCCACAACCCGGCAAATATGGCGATTCTCTGCCAGTCCCCATTATAATGAAGGGAATGGACGGTGACGTTTAAGCTTCTGGCAATGCCGGAATCCAAAGAGACCCTGCCGGATTCTAATCGCTAGTGTGAAACAAGGCAAAACTTAGAAAATGCTGATTTTACCTTCAAAGAAGCAGATGAAAGAGAAATGTGCTATTCTACGAGGAGCAGCCCTCGTCTTGGCACCCGGCCCGGTGCAGGCCTCATAGGAATATCCACAAGGACCAACAAATCAGGGTAAAAGACCCACAAAATGATGATGACATCACACTCACCATCAACATGACAATAATGGCACTGTAGTCATACAAGGCAGCACGGATAACCTAGGCTGGTTTAAAGAAATCTTTCTTCATATTAAAGTCCAGACCCAAACCTACAAAGAACAAACTACAAACTACCTCCATGGAGACCATCACCAGGGTCACTCCTATAGCCTCAGGTCCTAATGCTTCACTCTCCTCACCCGACACCCTCAGAGATCTAAGAACAGCTTCAAAGAAGTCTTGGTGACTAAATAATATAAATGGCCAAGTAACTAAAGAAATACTCAGACTGAAGTGTGAACAGGCCTCAGCCCTGCAGGAAATAAGGCGGAAATTATGGGAACTGCAGCAAGAGAACACTGAACTGAGACAAAAGAAAAGTTAGTATCCTAGAAAAAAACATAGTAGCCTCCAGCAACAGAACCGATCATCATCACAACCTCAGACCACAGCAGTCTCCGACAACAGAGCCAACCATCATCAAAACCTCAGACCACAGCAGTCTCCGACAACAGAGCCAACCATCATCACAACCTCAGACCACAGCAGTCTCCGACAACAGAGCCAACCATCATCACAACCTCAGACCACAGCAGTCTCCGACAACAGAGCCAACCATCATCAAACCTCAGACCACAGCAGTCTCCGACAACAGAGCCAACCATCATCACAACCTCAGACCACAGCAGTCTCCGACAACAGAGCCAACCATCATCACAACCTCAGACCACAGCAGTCTCCGACAACAGAGCCAACCATCATCACAACCTCAGACCACAGCAGTCTCCGACAACAGAGCCAACCATCATCACAACCTCAGACCACAGCAGTCTCCGACAACAGAGCCAACCATCATCACAACCTCAGACCACAGCAGTCTCCGACAACAGAGCCAACCATCATCACAACCTCAGACCACAGCAGTCTCCGACAACAGAGCCAACCATCATCACAACCTCAGACCACAGCAGTCTCCGAAAACAGAGCCAACCATCATCACAACCTCAGACCACAGCAGTCTCCGACAACAGAGCCAACCATCATCACATCCCTGAACACATCACCCAGAGCATCCGAGCTGGCAGCTAAAATCATCACCTTGTCAGAAATCACAGTGGCACAACACCCCTCCATCAACCAGCACCACCTCTATGACTATAAACACCTCAAGAACCAAGGAATCAGCCTTCTGGCCAAAGATCTGAGATATACTGCTCAACAGAGAGTCCCGGCCCAGACCCCACACAAGACTAAAAACCTATGGAAATGTCACCGACAACAAACAGACCTCAAACTTCATACCCTCCTTAACAAACTGGAAACAGTGATCTTTGCACCAGCCCGCGCTCTCCACAACATCCAGGTGAAATTCCTGCGGTATGCAGACAATCTCCTGCCGCTATCGCCAACTGAGAAAGATCTTGAAGACAACCTGGAAATCCAAAGAAAGCCAACATCATGGTGTTCCATAAGAGAAACCAGAAAGCTGGTTAAGATGGGACACCTGGAATTGTGCAAACACCTTCTCCAAGATCACCGGAGCACCTCAAAAAGGGCCTGAAGAGCAGAGCTAGGCAGATTCTCACTATACCTTGCAGTCCAGAAGATGGCGCAATCATTCAAGGCCTATCTATATAGTAACAGTCCAAGCTCCTCCCATCACAAAGCTTTGCTACACCTAGAAGCCCCAGGAAAAGAAAGTACCCCAGAACAGTTCACCCAAACCAGCCTGACCAAGCCACCGACCGGTACAGCCTGACCAAGCCACCGACCGGTACAGCCTGACCAAGCCACCGACCGGTACAGCCTGACCAAGCCACCGACCGGTACAGCCTGACCAAGCCACCGACCGGTACAGCCTGACCAAGCCACCGACCAGTACAGCCTGACCAAGCCACCGACCAGTACAGTCTGACCAATCCACTGACCAGCAGTGAAGTCCAGAAGTCAGAAGATGATACACAAGGGCAAAGAGGAGTATATCAGCGTCTGGACAAATTACATAAGAACATCACAGACGCTGACAGTATACCGTAGCCTGTAGAGGGAATACAAACTGCCCCATATCTGGAGAAACTCCCCGGCCCCAGAGACCGACAGATCCTGAGCCGGTGCACACTGAGCCTGCTCATCGAATCCAGGCGTCAGAGGTACAAGTCCAGAGACTGTGCCAGCAGTGCGATCAGGAGGCCGTGGAGCATGAGGCTCCCTTACTGCTGCGGTGTCCCAAATACTCAGCAGTGAGGGACTCTCACATCAGGAGACTGTCTGATCTCTGCCCAGAGTTCATCTCCATGGAGGTGGAAGAGAGACTCTCCATACTGCTGGGGGAGGAGGAGAACACAGCGGCCATAGCAGCACCATATTACTGCCTGCCATAGACTGAGAGGAGCCTGATGGACTCCTCTATTCCCCACCATGAACATGTGGACAGGAGAGATTTTGCTGAGGGGGAGATGTTTAGAAGTTTGGGGTTCACTTACTTTCCACACATGAGAGCTCTCCACAGTATTCTTGTGCCTTATAGTTATCCGGTTGATTCGGGAGCCACGAGCGGTAATTATACATGGATCCATCTGTCCACTTCCAGCGGCGATTCTGAAACATGATGTCAGTGATATATAATACCGCTTGGCTGTATACTGCCCTATACTGCTGCTGGTGTACACCGACATCACTGAACAGTGCAGGTCACCTGCTGCATCCTCGCCCTGTAATCACCTGCCCCATCCTCGCCCTGTAATCACCTGCCACATCCTCGCCCTGTAAGCACCTGCCGCGTCCTCGCCCTGTAAGCACCTGCCGCGTCCTCGCCCTGTAAGCACCTGCCGCGTCCTCGCCCTGTAAGCACCTGCCGCGTCCCCGCCCTGTAATCACCCGCCGCGTCCCCCGCCCTGTAATCACCCGCCGCGTCCCCCGCCCTGTAATCACCCGCCGCGTCCTCGCCCTGTAATCACCCGGCGCGTCCTCGCTCTGTAATCACCCGGCGCGTCCTCGCTCTGTAATCACCCGCCGTACCCCCGCCCTGTAATCACTTGCCGCATCCTCGCCCTGTAATCACCTGCTGTACCCCCGCCCAGTAATCACCTGCTCGGGGTCGTGGAGTCCTATCCATACCGGCTGGTTCTTCTGGTAGGCTGAAATGTGAGAGGCAATGATACCAGCCTCTGCAGAGTCCAAGATGGATGCCAAATGAGCCCCGTGGCCATAGGATTGGCAGTCAAACTATGTAAAGAAGACATTGGGTACAAGGGTAAGTCTGCAGGAGCCCCGACTGATGGTGGAGCAGTAGGACAATCATCCTGTGCTGGCTGGATTCACATTATACATGGCTCGTTTCCATGGTTACGACCACCCTGCAATCCATCAGTGGTGGCCGTGCTTGCAGTGTATAAAAATAGCTGGACCGTGGGAGTGCCCATAGATCGGCACTTTTTCCTATAATGTTCAAGCATGGCCACCACTGATGGATTGCAGGGTGGTCTGTAACCATGGAAACAAGCCATGTATAATGTGATGGAAAAATGAACCAAGCCAGCGAAGGAGGCAATATGGATAGTAACAATACATTAGTAAGTATACAGTGGCATGCAAAAGTCTGGGCGCCCCTGTGAGTCCTGTGACTGTGAACAGTTCAGCAAGTCGCAGATGAAATGCACTTTTTAAGTAATATCAGGGTTCAAAAAAAGGAAAGGAAAACCTTGAAAAAGTATGTGAACCCAAGGAGATTTGAGGTTTCGGACCTTAAATAGGCTGTTGGGGTTAAAGGGGTGCTCTGACTTCAGCAAGTGGCATTTATCCTGTAGATGCAGTTAATACCATGAACTTACTAATGTCTTCTGATTCTCCATATTGCCTCCTTCTCTTGCTGTATTCATTTTTCCATCACATTATACATTGCACGTTTCCATGGTTACGACCACCTTGTAATCCAGCAGATGTGGTCGTGATTGCACACTATAGGAAAATATGCTGGCCTCTCTGGCTGGGACCATGCGGGTGCACATAGAAGTTTTCTATATTGTGCAAGCATGACCACCGCGGCTGGATTACAGAGTGGTTGTAACCATGGAAACGAGCCGTGCATAATGTGATGGAAAAATGAACCAAGACAGGAATGGAGGCGATATGGAGAATCACAAGACATTAGTAGATGCCTTGTACTAACTGTGTCTACATGATGAATGCTGAAGTGAGAGGACCCCTTTAAGGCTTGTTCACAATCATTGTTAGGAAGGACCAGGTGATTTCATTATATCTTTGTCCCAAAAACCAGCAGCCATGGCCTCATTTTAACAGCTGTCTAACACTCTGAAAATGAAAGTGGTTGAGGCCCATAAAGCAGGAGAAGGCTAGGAGAACATAGCAAAGCATTTTCTGGTTGCCAGTTGGCAGTTGCCATTTCTGGTTGGCAGTTACCAGGAACGGTGGAGGTGAAGAGAAGGTCTGGAAGACCAGAAAATGCCAGAGACAGCTGCTGGTAGGATTGCTAGAGAGGAAAATTAGAACCCTCGCTTGACTGCAAAAGACCTTCAGGAAGGTTTAGCAGAATCTGAAGTTGTGGTAAATTGTTCTACTGTTCAGCGACACCTGCACTAATATGGCCTTCATAGAAGAGCGAATAAAATCTCTCCTGTCTCAGAAGTTTGCAAAAAACATCTAAACAAGCCTGATGCAGTTTGGAAACAAAGTCCTGTGGACCGATGTCAGTAAAATAGAACTTTCGCCACAAGGAGCAACGTTATGTTTGGAGAAAAAAGGGTCCAGAATTTCATGAACAGAACACCTCTCCGACCATTATTAAGGTGGATCAATCATTCTTTGGGGTTGTGTTGCATTTCATCGGTAGAGTGAAGAATGGATTCTGGAAGCAACCAGAACACCTATAACTATAAAACAGCTGAAGATGAAAAGAGGGTGGCCTCTAAGATGATGGTCCTAAACACACCTCAGAATCCACAACAGACTACCTCAAAAGGCGGAAGCTGAAGGTTTTACCATGGCCCTCACAATCCCCATATCTGTGGATAGACCTCAAAAGAGCCGAGCGTGCAAGACGCCCCAGGAATCTCACAGAACTGGAAGGAAGAAGAGTAAGAAATACAAAAAGCATTTACAGGCTGTGATACTTGCCCAAGGGGCTGCTACTAGGTACTAACCATGCAAGTTGCCCAAACTTTTAGAGATCTCATCACAGTAATTTTCACCTAGGGTGTCCAAACTTTTGCACACCACTATTGTAAAGCAAGTTTTTTAATTGCTTCTTCCCCTTTCATGAAGTTATTTAGTGAAGTCTATACCTGGCCACACATCTGCAGTATGAACTGTACATGTGTACTAACCTTTTGGTGGGACTGGGAGGGGCCAGGAGAGTGGAACAGAGATCATCAGGGTAAGAGGTCTCGCTACCGTCACTTCTCTTGGTATCATATGGGCGTTGGCCAAGTGCCATGTTGGGCACTGGTTGATGGAGCCCATCCATCTGTCACTTTAGCTAATCTTTATCTTTGTTCACATACTTTATCATAGTTTTAGTCAACTCTTCATGCACCTGAGGCGTGTTAAGTCTACTTTTTCGCAAACTTCCGGTCCCACAATAATACACCTGTATATGCTGGACTTGGTTCCACCCCTTGCCTGAGCATTAGGTTCCTAGTTTCCTAGCTTAACCAGTGAAAGTGTGGTATTCTGATCAGTGGTTTAACTATAAATGACTGGGCCCCACAGCAAATGAACGAGCCCCTCCTCTAGCAACTTCGCCATGACCCCCTCTTCCCATATAACCCCCGCTCCAGTGGCTGGTCAAGATGACTCTCTGAGACCAGGCCCGGCAGCAGGTCCGTCTCTTTCCTGCACTTCCAGTTTATACTGTGTGTCATGTAACTATATAATGTCAATACTGTGGGGGCCCGAGAATAAACTCCTTTAACCCTCCTCCTGGGTGGGTCCCTTCTTAGTTCGGGCCCCGTAGCAGCTGCTTCCACGATAGCTGCACCCCTGGTTCTGATTGTCTGCCTGTGCACCAAACCTCTGCCTGCCCTCACCTCAGCCCGTCTACTGTACTTTTCCCTGCCTGACCTGGCCTTGGATTCGTTTCATGGAATTGTGTGTTCACCAACCATCTGCCTGACCCATTGGCACTTTGGACCAGTGTCTCTGGTCAGCTGCCAACTACATCAGGACTATTCCAAGAGGTAGCGGCCTGGTGGCTCCCCTGCAGGGAAGGCCAGATACCTTTATAGGGGTTAAAGGATGAAAACCAGCGGACCCCAGGATAAAGCACTTCACACAAGACCAAAGCCAAACTGGTTAGTTAGTACAGTGGGTCCCCAACCACCGCCAATAGTGGTTTACACTGGAATCTATCATTCCATTCCCTTCATCCATGACAATTCTGTGCCAAGGGTGTCATTATCATCCAGTGTCATAATGCAAAGGAGCACAACTCCCAACATGCAGTTCTCTGGGTGGAAACTGAGGAGCAATGCTCATTCTTACCTCAGCTTCAGACCAGCTTAATGGATAACGGAAGTAGCCGTAACAGTTAGCCTTGTAGTAGAACCAGCCATTGGGGCAGCTGGACCGGGCCTTGCCACCTAAAGGAGAGGACAGTGATGTAAACAAAGTGAGCCCTCTGCACCCGCCTCCCACACAGAGGACATACAATGGGTCACCCCAACACACAGTCCATAAAGAGTGAAAATACAACAGCAATGTGGCGAGAGACCCTTCTTCAACCCGTGGTGTGGTACGCTACTTGGGGTTGGACAAGCTCTCCGCTCAGTTCTGTAGCTGAAGGCACTGCGGCGGCTTCACTCCTAACCCGTCAACGTCCCAGAGGTTCAACCCCAACATTCAGTGAATGATGAAGAACCTAAAATTGTACCTTCAACAACCTGTGTGACTGCCAGGGAGCCCAGAAGAAGGAGGACGGCACACCAGGTGACGGCCATGATACCTGCAAATAAGCACATCACAGACATTAAATGGTTACTCTGCACAGGCTGACATTAGGACGAGAATACCTCCAGCATTTCTTTAAAATTTCTTTAGAATATTTCTGATACAGAAAACCATATCAAAGCAATAACGAAAAATTACAGCCAAAAGTACGAAGAACTCAGGAGCTAATTGTATACAGAAATTTACAGTTATCACTGGGATGTGCACAGCATCTACATACAGATACAATTAGAGGGAACTCAGTAGATTACTGAATACAGATATATACAGCCACCACTAGAGGGAGCTCAGGAGATTACTACATACAGATATATACAGCTACCACTAGAGGGAGCTCAGGAGATTACTACATACAGATATATACAGCCACCACTAGAGGGAGCTCAGGAGATTACTACATACAGATATATACAGCCACAACTAGGGGGAGCTCAGGAGATTACTACATACAAATATATACAGCCACCCCTAGAGGGAGCCCAGCAGATTACTACATACATATATACAGTCACCACTAGAGGGAGCTCAGGAGATTACTACATACAAATATATACAGCCACCACTAGAGGGAGCTCAGGAGATTACTACATACAGATATATACAGCCACCACTAGAGGGAGCTCGGGAGATTACTACATACAGATATATACAGCCACCACTAGAGGGAGCTCAGGAGATTACTACATACAGATATATACAGCCACAACTAGGGGAGCTCAGGAGATTACTACATACAAATATATACAGCCACCCCTAGATGGAGCCCAGCAGATTACTACATACAGATATATACAGTCACCACTAGAGGGAGCTCAGGAGATTACTGTATACAGATATATACAGCCACCACTAGAGGGAGCTCAGGAGATTACTACATACAGATATATACAGCCACCACTAGAGGGAGCTCAGGAGATTACTACATACAGATATATACAGCCACCACTAGAGGGAGCTCAGGAGATTACTACATACAGATATATACAGCCACCACTAGAGGGAGCTCAGGAGATTACTACATACAGATATATACAGTCACCACTAGAGGGAGCTATGGAGATTACTACATACAGATATATACAGCCACCACTAGAGGGAGCTCAGGAGATTACTACATACAGATATATACAGCCACCACTAGAGGGAGCTCAGGAGATTACTACATACAGATATATACAGCCACCACTAGAGGGAGCTCAGGAGATTACTACATACAGATATACAGTCATGGCCAAAAGTTTTGAGAATGACACAAATCTTCTATTTTCCCATGATCTGCTGCCCTCTGGTTTTTATGTGTGTTTGTCAGGTGTTTTTATCACATACAGAAATATAATTGCAATCATATTATGAGTAACAAAAGCTTATATTGACAGTTAGAATGAGTTAATGCACAAGTCAATATTTGCAGTGTTGACCCTTCTTCTTCAGGACCTCTGCAATTCTCCCTGGCATGCTCTCAATCATCTTCTGGACCAAATCCTGACTGATAGCCGTCCATTCTTGCACAATCAATGCTTGCATGTTGTCAGAATTTGTAGGTTTTTGTTTGTCCACCCGTCTCTTGATGATTGACCACAAGTTCTCAATGGGATTAAGATCTGGGGAGTTTCCAGGCCATGGACCCAAAATCTCTATGTTTTGTTCCCTGAGCCATTTAGTTATCACCTTTGCTTTATGGCAAGGTGCTCCATCATGCTGGAAAAGGCATTGTTGATCACCAAACTGCTCTTGGACGGTTGGGAGAAGTTGCTCTCGGAGGACATTCTGGTACCATTCTTTATTCATGGCTGTGTTTTTAGGCAAGACTGTGAGAGTTTCGATTCCCTTGGCTGAGAAGCAACCCCACACATGAATGGTTTCAGGATGCTTTACAGTTGGCATGAGACAAGACTGGTGGTAGCGCTCACCTCGTCTTCTCCGAATAAGCTGTTTTCCAGATGTCCCAAACAATCGAAAAGGGGATTCATCAGAGAAAATGACTTTCCCCCAGTCCTCAGCAGTCCACTCCCTGTACCTTTTGCAGAATATCAGTCTGTCCCTGATGTTTTTTCTGGAGAGAAGTGGCTTCTTTGCTGCCCTCCTTGAGACCAGGCCTTGCTCCAAGAGTCTCCGCCTCACAGTGCGTGCAGATGCACTCACACCTGCCTGCTGCCATTCCTGAGCAAGCTCTGCACTGCTGGTAGCCCGATCCCGCAGCTGAAACACTTTTAAGAGACAGTTCTGGCGCTTGCTGGTCTTTCTGGGTCGCCCTGGAGCCTTTTCGGCAACAATGGAACCTCTCTCCTTGAAGTTCTTGATGATGCGATAGATTGTTGACTGAGGTGCAATCTTTCTAGCTGCGATACTCTTCCCTGTTAGGCAATTTTTGTGCAGTGCAATGAAGACTGCACGTGTTTCTTTAGAGATAACCATGGTTAACAGAAGAGAAACAATGATGCCAAGCACCAGCCTCCTTTTAAAGTGTCCAGTGGTGTCATTCTTACTTAATCATGACAGATTGATCTCCAGCCCTGTCCTCATCAACACCCACACCTGTGTTAATGGAGCAATCACTGAAACCATGTTAGCTGGTCCTTTTAAGGCAGGGCTGCAATGATGTGGAAATGTGTTTTGGGGGATAAAGTTCATTTTCTAGGCAAATATTGACTTTGCAAGTAATTGCTGTTAAGCTGATCACTCTTTATAACATTCTGGAGTATATGCAAATTGCCATTATAAAAACTGAAGCAGTAGACTTTGTAAAAATTAATATTTGTATCATTCTCAAAACTTTTGGCCATGACTGTATATCAGCCACCACTAGCAGGAGCTCAGCATATTAATACATACAGATATATACAACCACCACTAGAGGGAGCTCAGGAGATTACTACATACAGATATATACAGCCACCACTAGAGGGAGCTCAGGAGATTACTGCATACAGATATATACAGCCACCACTAGAGGGAGCTCAGGAAATTACTACATACAGATATATACAGCCACCACTAGCAGGAGCTCAGGAGATTACTACATACAGATATATACAGCCACCACTAGCAGGAGCTCAGCATATTAATACATACAGATATATACAACCACCATTAGAGGGAACTCAGGAGATTACTACATACAGATATATACAGCCACCACTAGAGGGAGCTCAGGAGATTATTACATAGAGATATATACATTCACCACTAGAGGGAGCTCACTGCATACAGATTATACAGCCACCACTAGAGGGAGCTCAGGAGATTACTACATACAGATATATATAGCCACGACTAGAGAAAGCTCAGGAGATTACTACATACAGATATATACAGTAACCACTAGAGGGAGCTCAGGAGATTACTACATACAGATACATACAGCCACCACTAGAGGGAGCTCAGTAGATTGCTACATACAGATATATACAGCCACCACTAGAGGGAGCTCAGGAGATTACTGCATACAGATATATACAGCCACCACTAGAGGGAGCTCAGGACATTGCTACAAACAGATATATACAGCCACCACTAGAGGGAGCTCAGGAAATTACTGCATACAGATATATACAGTCACCACTAGATGGAGCTCAGGAGATTACTACATACAGATATATACAGTCACCAAGGGGGCTCGGATTAACTAGTACAACCACCACTAGGGAGCTCAGGAGATTACTACATACAGATATATACAGCCACCACTAGAGGGAAGCTCAGGCAGATTACTACATACAGGATATATAACAGTCACCACTAGAGGGAGCTCAAGGAATTACTACATACAGATATAATACAGTCACCACTAAGAGGGAGCTCAGGACAATTGCTACATACAGATATATACAGTCACCACTAGAGGGAGCTCAGGAGATTACTACATACAGATATATACAGTCACCACTAGAGGGAGATCAGGAGATTACTACATACAGGTATATACAGCCACCACTAGAGGGAGCTCAGGAGATTACTAACATACAAGATATATACAGTCACCACTAAGGGAGCTCAGGAGATTACTACATACAGATATATACAGTCACCACTAGAGGGAGATCAGGAGATTACTACATACAGGTATATACAGCCACCACTAGAGGGAGCTCAGGAGATTACTACATACAGATATATACAGTCACCACTAGAGGGAGCTCAGGACATTACTACATACAGATATATACAGTCACCACTAGAGGGAGCTCAAGAGATTACTACATACAGATATATACAGCCACCACTAGAGGGAGCTCAGGAGATTACTTCATACAGATATATACAGTCACCACTAGAGGGAGCTCAGGAGATTACTACATACAGATATATACAGCCACCACTAGAGGGAGCTCAGGAGATTACTACATACAGATATATACAGTCACCACTAGAGGGAGCTCAGGAGATTACTACATACAAATATATACAGCCACCCCTAGAGGGAGCCCAGCAGATTACTACATACATATATATACAGTCACCACTAGAGGGAGCTCAGGAGAATATTACATACAGATATATACAGCCACCACTAGAGGAAGCTCAGGTGATTACTACATACAAATATATACAGCCACCACTAGAGGGAGCCCAGGAGATTACTACATACAGATATATACAACCACCACAAGAGGGAGCTCAGGAGATTACTACATACAGATATATACAGCCACCACTAGAGGGAGCTCAGTAGATTACTACATACAGATATATACAGCCACCAATAGAGGGAGCTCAGGAGATTACTACATACAGATATATACAGCCACCACTAGAGGGAGCTCAGGAGATTACTACATACAGATATATACAGCCACCACTAGAGGGAGCTCAGGAGATTACTACATACAGATATATACAGCCACCACTGGAGGGAGCTCAGTAGATTACTACATACAAATATATACAGCCACCAATAGAGGGAGCTCAGGAGATTACTACATACAGATATATACAGCCACCACTAGAGGGAGCTCAGGAGATTACTACATACAGATATATACAGCCACCACTAGAGGGAGCTCAGGAGATTACTACATACAGATATATACAGCCACCACTGGAGGGAGCTCAGGAGATTACTACATGCAAATATATACAGCCACCAATAGAGGGAGCTCAGGAGATTACTGCATACAGATATATATAGCCACCACTAGAGGGAGCTCAGGAGATTACTACATACAGATATATACAGCCACCTCTAGAGGGAGCTCAGGAGATTACTGCATACAGATATATATAGCCACCAATAGAGGGAGCTCAGGAGATTACTACATACAGATATATACAGCCACCACTAGAGGGAGCTCAGGGCTCAGCCAGTGCAGGGGCTTATTAAGAGCGGCGTATAAAATGACGGTTAATAAATATGCCCCTAAATGTGATACAAATATGGAAGTATAATAAAAGGGCACCGCTGTGTATGCGAGACGATTCTGTCTGGTGTATGGAGATGGCCGACATCTCGAACACTCTGGAGAGTCCATCTTACCAGTCTCAGGAGAAGCGCGGCAGAGCTGTGCATGGCGGGGCGTCTCGACTTTTATAATGTTTTTCAGGATGTGCCTGTTTACTTGTCTGATGAAACTTTATGACTTTCTGATAAGTGACAGCTGGACAGTGCCCGCACACCCATTTATTGCCCCCATCCCATATTAATGGACCGCCGCCCTCAGATCCTGGTCTCTGCTCTCTATAAGGAGAATAACATGGCAAGTAACTAAGAGACACGTCCGGCGGTCCGCACATTTAATGATCCGTACCAGGCCGGTGGAAGCCTCACACACTCACATGATCATCAGTATCAGATCAGTGGAGGTCCGACACCCGGGATCCCCGCCGATCACCTGTATGAGAAGGCTCCTGTGAGCACTGCGGCCAACTCACTGCTGACCAAGAACAGTGCCATACATTGTATAGTTGCCGTGCTTGGTATCACACTCAGCACCATTCACTTTGAAGGACACGGTGCTACTGCAAGCAACGGTAACTTCTCAAACACCTAATCAGCAGTGGACCTGGGTGTCAGAACACACTGATCAGATACTTAGGAACTATCCAAAACTTAGACAGCAAATAGCATGGTCAGAACCACAAAAAAGCTAGAGCTCACCATGATCACTAACACATACAAACAGAACGACTGGACACAAATAAGAGCGCCATGATCACTAACACATACAAAAAGTACAACTGAACACACACAAGATCACCATGATCACTAACACATACAAACAGTACGACCAGACACACACAAGATCGACATGATCACTAACACGTACAAACAGTATGACCAGACACACACAAGATCGCGCTGATTACTAACACATACAAACAGTACAACCGGACACACACAAGATCGCCATGATTACTAACACATACAAACAGTACAACTGAACACACACAAGATCGCCATGATCACTAACACATACAAACAGTACAACTGAACACACACAAGATCGCCATGATCACTAACACATACAAACAGTACAACCAGACACACACAAGATCACCATGATCACTAACACATACAAAAAGTACAACTGAACACACACAAGATTACCATGATCACTAACATATACAAACAGTACTACCAGAACGACACAAGATCGCCATGATCACTAACACATACAAACAGTACGACCAGACACACACAAGATCGACATGATCACTAACACGTACAAACAGTATGACCAGACACACACAAGATCGCGCTGATTACTAACACATACAAACAGTACAACCGGACACACACAAGATCGCGATGATCACTTACACATACAAACAGTACCGCTGACCGCACATAAGATTGCCATGATCACTAACACATACAGACAGTATGACCGGACACACACAAGATCACCATGATTACTAACACATACAAACAGTACAACAGGACACACACAAGATTACCATGATCACTAACACATACAAACAGTACAACCGGACACACACACAAGATCGCCATGATCACTAACACATACAAACAGTACATCCGGAAACACACAAGATTACCATGATCACTAACACATACATACAGCATGGCTGGACACACACAAGATCGCCATGATCACTAACACATACAAACAGTAGGAACGGACACACACAAGATCGCCATGATCACTAACACATACAAGCAGTACAACCGGACACACACAAGATTGCCATGATCACTAACACATACAGACAGATGTATACTACCGGACACACATAAGATCCTTATGATCACTATCGCATACAAACAGTACAACCGGAAACACACAAGATCACCATGATCACTAACACATACAAGCAGTACAACCGGACACACATAAAATCGCCATGATCACTAACATATACGGACAGTATAACTGGACGCACACACATGATTGCCATGATCACTGACACATACAAACAGTACAACCGGACACACACAGGATCGCCATGATCACTAACAAATACAAACAGTACGAATTACCGCATACAAGATCACCATGATCACTACCACATACAGACAGTACAACCGGACACACAAAAGATCGGCAGGATCACTAACACAGAAAAACAGTACGACCAGAAACATACAAGATCGCCATGACCACTATCACATACAAACAGTGCAACCGGACACACACAAGATCGTTATGATCACTAACACTTACAAACAGTACGACTGACCGCACATAAGATCGCCATGATCACTAACACATACGGACAGTATAACTGGACGCACACACAAGATTGCCGTGATCACTGACACATACAAACAGTACAACCGGACACTCACAAAATCACCATGATTACTAATACATACAAAAAATACAACCGGACACACACAAGATCGCCATGATCACTATGACTTACAAACAGTACGACCGGACACACACAAGATCGCCATGATCACTAACACATACAAACAGTACATCCGGACACACACAAGATCGCCATGATCACTAAGACTTACAAACAGTACGACCGGACACACACAAGATCGCCATGATCACTAACACATACAAACAGTACGACTGGACACACACAAGATCGCCATGATCACTAACACATACAAACAGTACGACCGGACACACACAAGATCGCCATGATCACTAACACATACAAACAGTACGACCGGACACACACAAGATCGCCATGATCACTAACACATACAAACAGTACGACCGGACACACACAAGATCGCCATGATCACTAACACATACAAACAGTACACGACCAATCGGACACACAACAAGACGGACCAAGATCGCCATGATCATTAACACATACAAACAGTAAGACCGACCGCACACAAGATCGCCATGATCACTAACACATATGAACAGTACGACCGGACACACACAAGATCGCCATGATTACTAACACATACAAACAGTACAACCGGACACACAAGATCGTCATGATCACTAACACATACAGACAGAGTAACCGGACACACACAAGAGCGCCATGACCACTAACACATACAAACAGTACATCCGGACCGCACACAAGATTGCCCATGATTACTAACACATACAAAAAGTATGACCAGACACACACAAGATCGCCAAGGTCACTAATACATACAGACAGTACAACCAGACACACACAAGATCGCCATGATCACAAACACATACAAACAGTACATCTGGACACACACAAGATCGCCATGATCACTATAACATACAAACAGTACGACCGGACACACACAAGATCGCCATGATCACTAACACATACAAACAGTACATCCGGACACACACAAGATCGCCATGATCACTAACACATACAAACAGTACAACCGGACACACACAAGATCGCCATGATCACTAACACATACAAACAGTACGACCGGACACACACAAGATCGCCATGATCACTAACACATACAAACAGTACGAGCGGACACACACAAGATCGCCATGATCACTAACACATATAAACAGTACGACCGGACACACACAAGATCGCCATGATCACTAACAAATACAAGCAGTACAACCGGACACACACAAGATCGCCATGATTACTAACACATACAAACAGTACAACCGGACACACAAGATCGTCATGATCACTAACACATACAGACAGAGTAACCGGACACACACAAGAGCGCCATGACCACTAACACATACAAACAGTACATCCGGACCGCACACAAGATTGCCATGATCACTAACACATACAGACAGAGTAACCGGACACACACAAGAGCGCCATGACCACTAACACATACAAACAGTACATCCGGACCGCACACAAGATTGCCATGATTACTAACACATACAAAAAGTATGACCAGACACACACAAGATCGCCAAGGTCACTATTACATACAGACAGTACAACCAGACACACACAAGATCGCCATGATCACAAACACATACAAACAGTACATTCGGACACACACAAGATCGCCATGATCACTATAACATACAAACAGTACGACCGGACACACACAAGATCGCCATGATCACTAACACATACAAACAGTACATCCGGACACACACAAGATCGCCATGATCACTAACAGATACAAACAATACAACCGGACACACACAAGATCGCCATGATCACTAAGACTTACAAACAGTACGACCGGACACACACAAGATCGCCATGATCACTAACACATACAAACAGTACGACCGGACACACACAAGATCGCCATGATCACTAACAAATACAAGCAGTACAACCGGACACACACAAGATCGCTATGATCACTAAGACTTACAAACAGTGCCACTGGACACACGCAAGATTACCATGATCACTAACACATACAAACAGCACAACCGGACCGCACACAAGATCGCCATGATCACTAACACATACAAAAAGTAGGAACGGACACACACAAGATCGCCATGATCACTAACACATACAAGCAGTACAACCGGACACACATAAGATCCTTATGATCACTATCGCATACAAACAGTACAACCGGAAACACACATGATTGCCGTGATCACTAACACATACATACAGTACAACCGGACCGCACACAAGATCGCCATGATCACTAACACATACAAAAAGTACGACCAGACACACATAAAATCTCCATGATCACTAACACATACGGACAGTATAACTGGACGCACACACAAGATCGCCATGATCACTATCACATACAAACAGTACAACCGGACACACACAAGATCGCCATGATTACTAACACATAAAAACAGTACAAACGGACACACAAGATCGCCATGATTACTAACACATACAAACAGTACAACCGGACACACACAAGATCGCCATGACCACTAACACATACAAACAGTACTACCGGACCGCACACAAGATGGCCATGATTACTAACACATACAAAAAGTATGACCAGATACACACAAGATCACCAAGATCACTAATACATACAGACAGTACAACCAGACACACACAAGATCGCCATGATCACTAACACATACAAACAGTACGACCGGACACACAGAAGATCGCCATGATCACTAAGACTTACAAACAGTACGACCGGACACACACAAGATCGCCATGATCACTAACACATACAAACAGTACATCCGGACAGATCGCCATGATCACTAACACATATAAACAGTACGACCGGACACACACAAGATAGCCATGATTACTAACACATATAAACAGTACAACTGGACACACACAAGATCGCCATGATTACTAGCACATACAAACAGTACGACCGGACACATACAAAAAGTATGACCAAATAAACACAAGATCGCCAAGATCACTATTACATACAGACAGAACAACCAGACACACACAAGATCACCATGATCACTAACACATACAAACAGTACAACTGGACACACACAAGATCGCCATGATCACTAACACATACAAACAGTACGACCGGACACACACAAGATCGCCATGATCACTAACACATATAAACAGTACATCCGGACACACACAAGATCGCCATGATCACTAATACTTACAAACAGTATGACCGGACACACACAAGATCGCCATGATCACTAACAGATACAAACAGTACAACCGGACACACACAAGATCGCCATGATCACTAACACATACAAACAGTACAACCGGACACACACAAGATCGCCATGATCACTAACACATACAAACAGTACAACCGGACACACACAAGATCGCCATGATCACTAACACATACAAAATGTACAGTACAAACCGGACACACACAAGATCGCCATGATCACTACAGATACAAACAGTACAACCGGACACACACAAGATCTTTATGATCACTAACACTTACAAACAGTACGACCAGACACACACAAGATCGACATGATCACTAACACGTACAAACAGTATGACCGGACACACACAAGATCGCCATGATTACTAACACATACAAACAGTACGACCGGACACACACAAGATCGACATGATCACTAACACATACAAACAGTACGACCGGACACACACAAGGTAGCCATGACCACTAACACATACAAACCGTACGACCGGACACACACAAGATCGCCATGACCACTAACAGATACAAACAGTACGACCAGACACACACAAGATCGACATGATCACTAACACATACAAACAGTACGACCGGACACACATAAGATCGCCATGATCACTAACACATATAAACAGTACAACGGGACACACACAAGATCTCCATGATCACTAATACATACAAACAGTACAACCAGACAGACACAATATTACCATGGTCACTAACACAGACTTACAAACAGTACGACCGGACACACACAAGATCGCCATGATCACTAACACATATAAACAGTACGACCGGACACACACAAGATCGCCATGATCACTAACACATACAAACAGTACAACCGGACACACACAAGATCGTCATGATCACTAACATATACAAACAGTAGCTCCGGACACACACAAGATTACCATGATCACTAACACATACAAACAGCACAACCGGACCGCACACAATATCGCCATGATCACTAACACATACAGACAGATGTATACGACCGGACACACATAAGATCCTTATGATCACTATCGCAAACAAACAGTACAACCGGAAACACACATTATTGCCGCGATCACTAACCCATACAAACAGTACAACCGGACACACACAAGATCACCATGACCACTAACACATACAAACAGTACAACCGGACCACATACAAGATCGCCATGATCACTAACACATATAAAAAGTACGACCAGATACACACAAGATCGCCATGATCAGTAACACATACAAACAGTACGACCAGACACACACAAGATCGCCATGACCACTAACACATACAAACAGTACAACCGGACACACACAAGATCGCCATTATCACTAACACATACAAACAGTACTACCGGACACACACAAGATCGCCATTAACACTAACAATACAACAGTACAACCGGACACACACAGGATCGCCTGATCACTAACACATACAAACAGTACGACCGGACACACTCAAGATTACCATGATTACTAACACATACAAACAGTAAGACCGGACACTCACAAAATCACCATGATTACTAACACATACAAAAAATACAACCTGACACACACAAGATCGCCATGATCACTAACACATACAAACAGTACGACCGGACACACACAAGATCGCCATGATCACTAACACATACAAAAATACAACCCTGACACACACCAAGATCGGCCATGATCACTAACACATACAAACAGTACGACCGGACACAC
>ONZH01001853.1:0-45658 GCA_900303285.1 Rhinella marina | reverse complement strand
ATGGGTGGAAAAACACGCACAGAAATAGTTAGCGAACAGCATTTGGAGGATGTCTGGATGCATCTTGAACACCGAAGTCGCTGCTATTAAAGATGATGGCCGACTATTACGCCACTTTTACAGAATAACAAAAATACCCCAAAAAAACCCAAGATAACATCGATTTTACAGTAAATATTGTTAGAAAACAGATTTACTTGTTCGTTAAGTGCAAGTGCTGCCAAAAATTACACGGATGAGGCACTCCCATACAACTGGTATATCATATAAAGGAGGGCCTCATTCACATTTTGGTATAATTGTGGGATTCCGACACTCATAAAGCCTATGCACTAAGGGAAAGGGCTTCCAAAAATTACAAGGAACAGGCACTCCAATACACCCTTTATTACACATAAAGTAGGGCATCAGACACACCCGTGAAAAATTATCATTGATGGCCTGCTGCTGACACTCAAAAACAATAGGGGTGACATTCTGATGCTGCGTAGACAGTCTAAACAATTTAAGAGTGACACTCTTCTGTCGAGCTGACTGGTAAAAAAAAATTAAGGGACACATGCTGCTGCCACCGCACCGCTAAGAGTCGATGACGACTGTTTCTTTTTTCGCTATCCGCTGCGGGAGGCCGGGGCCCCCCCAGCTGCGTGTGTCTCGTAGGCCTTTCCACTCTTGCTCTCCGCTCCGTCACCAGGGGGTCGCCTTCTTCAAGGGCCCCCGGAGAGGGAACCAGAGAAACGGCTACCACATCCAATGAAGGCAGCAGGCACTTAAATTACCTACTCCGGACTCGGGGAGGTAGTGACGAAAAATAACAATGCAGTACTCTTGAGGCCCTGTAATTGGAATGAGTACACGTAAAATCCTTTAACGAGGATCTATTGGAGGGCAAGTCTGACTAAGACTGTTAAAAATATTTAAGTGTGACACGCTTATGCCGAGCTGACCGTAAAAAAAAATTATATTCTTGATGTGACATTCTGCAAAAGAGCAGAACGTTAAAAATATTTAAGTGTGACACGCTAATGCCGAGCTGACCGTCCAAAAAAATGATATTCTTGATGTGACATTCTGCAAAAGAGCAGACCGTTAAAAATATTTAAGTGTGACACGCTAATTGGCGCTGAGAAGACGAATCAAGGGTGGTCTATCACCCTGTGTAGGGTCTTCCCCCATTTCCACCTCTTCCTCACGCAGAGCATCGGCCTTTATTGTGAGCAGCGAGCTTTTTAGTAGACACAGAAGTAGGATGGTTACGCTGATAATTGCGTTATCACTGCTCACTATCTGTGTAGATTCATCAAAGTTGCGTAACACCTCACTGAGGTCAGACTTCAATGCCCACTCGTCGCTTGTGAAGAGCGGAAGCTGACTAGAAAGCCGCCGACCGTGTTGTAGCTGGAACTTTACTACTGCTCTCTGCTGCTCACAAAGCCTGCTCAACATGTGCAAGGTGGAATTCCATCGCGTGCTCAGGTCGCACAGCAGTCGGTGAGCCGGCAACCGCAAGCGCTGCTGCAGGGTTGCCAGGCAGGCTGAAGCTGTCGGTGACTTGCGGAAATGGGCACACAGGCGACGCACCTTCACCAGTAGCTGAGACAAATTGGGGTAGGTTTTCAGAAACCGCTGAACCACTAAGTTCAATACATGGGCCAGGCATGGTATGTGTGGGAGGTTGGCCAGCTCCAAAGCCGCTAACAAGTTGCGGCCATTATCGGATACAACCATGCCTGGCTATAGGTTGACTGGCGAGAGCCACAGCTCAGCCTGTTCCCTTATGCCATGCCACAGCTCTGCGCTCTGCGGCGGTGTGCTGTTTGTCACCCAGGCAAATAAGCTTCAGCACGGTCTGTTGCCGCTTACCGACTGCTGTGCTACACTGCTTCCAGCTATTGAGAGAAGTCTGAGTGGTGCTGCAAGATGGCAATTCTGCATGGGAAGAAGTGGAGGAGGAGGTGAAGGAAGAGAAGGAGGGGTTGCAGCCGCTAGTATAGGTGGCAGCGGAAATCCAGATGGAAGTAGGGCCCGCAATCTTCGGCGTGGGTAGCACCTGGGGGATCCCATGGGACGACTCGCTCCCAGCCTCCACAACGTTCACCCAGTGTGCCGTCAAGGAAATGTAGCATCCCTGGCCACAAGCACTTGTCCATGTGTCAGTTATTAAGTGAACCTTGCCAGTAACTGCGTTGGTCAGGGCCCGGGTTATGTTTCTGGACACATGCTGGCGTAAGGCAGGGACGGTACACCAGGAAAAATAGTGGTGGCTGGGGACTGTGTAACGAGGGACAGCCGCCGCCATCAGGCTGCGAAAGGCCTCGGTGTCCACCAGCCTAAGGCCCCATTCACACAACCGTATGTACATTTCCGCATCTTATCCGCATTTTTGCGGATAAGATGCGGAACCATACGGACCCATTCATTTTTCCATAGGAGAATAAAAAATGCGGAATGCACACCGTGTGCATTCCTCATCCATATATTACGGAAGTTCTCCCGCAAAACAAATGAAGCATGTCCTATACTTGGCAGCAAAATCACGTCTGTAGCCCCATTAAAGTCAATGGGTCCGCAAAATTGCGCAACACTACGGAAGACTTTCCGTATGTCTTCCATTCTGTTTTTATACGGATCACGGAATACATATGGTCGTGTGAATGGGGCCTAAATGGCAACATTTCCAGGGCCAGCAACTTGGAAAGTTGCGCCTTTAGAGCGATGGCCTGTGGGTGGGTGGCAGGGTATTTGCGCTTGCGTTCAAATGCCTGCGGTAACGACATTCAAATGCTGCGCTGAGACATAGCAGTGGACGTGCTGGCTGTTTCCTGCGAAGGTCCATGTGCAGGGCAGGAAGCATCTGGGCCTGCGTCTTGGACAGCACGTAACAGAGGGGAAGAGGAGGCTGTGGAGTGACCTGCAGACACAGATCGTGGACCCAGGCGTTCAGCCCACCTTTTAGGGTGCTTTGCTGACACGTGTCGGATCACGCTGGTGGTGGTCAGGTTGCTGGTGTTTACGCCCCTGCTCATCTTGGTACGGCACAGGTTACAAATTACAATCCGTTTATCGTCAGCACTTTCCTCAAAAAAACGCCAGACTGCGAAAGACCTAACCCTTGGCAAGGGAGCTGGCCGCAAGGGGATGCTCCGGGGAACAGTTGAGGGCATGGTTGGCGTGGCCTACCTTCTCCCTTTTTCCACCCCACTGCCTTTTCCAGCCTGTTGCACTGCTGCAGATCCCTCCCCCTCTGTACTGCTGTCCTCGCTCGGCTTGCCACCTTCTCAGGTTTGGTCAGCTATTTCGTCGTCCACCACCTCCTCTTCCACATCCTCACTCTGCTCCTCCTCCTGACATGGTGAACAAACAAGAACCTGACTTAACTGCGTCTCATCCTCATCCACAACCTCTTGAGACACTGATTACCCTTGACTTATTGCCAACTGTGTCTCATCCTCATCATCCACCTTGGGAGAAAATAATTGTTGTTCTCCACCGTCATCTTCTTCAGACTGTGTTTGCTCAATAGGTTGGGAATCAGGGCACAATATCTCCTCATGTACCACTTCAAGCGGCCTTGGCAAGAGGCCCAAGCCAAGGGATGGTGATGAAAAAAGCTCCTCGGAATATCCCAATGTGGGATCTCTTCTTTGCCCAGACTCTGCATGGTGGGAGGAAGGAGGATCAGGGTGAGGATGCAGTTGCCCAGACTCTTGGCTACTGAGACTGGACTTTGCGGAAGAGGGAGGGGGTGGTGCTGAACCGACTGGAAGCATTATCAGCTGAAATCCAACCGACTACCTGCTTGCACTGCTGTGGCGACAAGAGTTATGTCTTGCGCTGCCCTGCAAACTGTGACATGAAGCTAGGAGTTTTGGATGACTTTGTTTCTTGGGCTCTGCCAGCAGGCACAGTTTCACCGCACCCAGAGCCATGGCCTCTGCGTTCACCATCAGCAACACGTCCACTTCCCCGTCCCCGCCTACTCGCCTTGCGCATATTGTATAGTATATATGCAACTTGGTCACAACTACAGTACTGCAGATTTTTATTAACTGTATGATCAGAAAAATGTAAACGAATGTCCAATATTCTGAATGCGCAAACGTTATAGAGCAGCCGCAAATGAGGAACTATGGCCTAAATTAACGGTATTAAATACAGATGTCAGCTACAGAGACTTTTGAACGGTTGTAATACGCTGTGCACCTAGAGTTACTGACAGGGCACACTTGGGTTTTTTTGCCACCCAAAAAAAAAAAAAGACATATTTCACAATGGACTTTGGTCTTTTTGGAACAGCGACAATCTTTCTACCTACCCAAATCCTATCCCTATAGTTTAATTCCCTCCTTGGGAAAATTTAACTGCAGCAGCAAATGAGGAACTGAGGCCTAAATTAACAGTATTAAATATGGATGTCAGCTACAGAGACTTTTGAACGGTTGTAATACGCTGTGCACCTAGCGTTACTGACAGGGCACACCTGGGTTTTTTTGCCACCCAAAATTTTTTTTAAAAAAAGACATATTTCACAATGGACTTTGGTCTTTTTGGAACAACGACAATCTTTCTACCTACCCAAATCCTATCCCTATAGTTTAATTCCCTCTTTGGGAAAATTTAACTGCAGCAGCAAATGAGGAACTGGGGCCTAAATTAACGGTATTAAATATGGATGTCAGCTACAGAGACTTTTCAACGGTTGTAAAACACTGTCCATCTAGCGTTACTGACAGTGCACACTTGGGTTTTTTTGCCACCAAAAAAAAAAAAAAAGACATATTTCACAATGGACTTTGGTCTTTTTGAAACAGCACCAATCTTTCTACCTACCCAAATCCTATCCCTATAGTTTAACTCCCTCCTTGGGAAAATTTAACTGCAGCAGCAAATAAGGAACTGCGGCCTAAACTACAACAAACAGGGCACACTTGGGTTTTTTTTGCCACCCAAAAAAAAAAGACGTATTTCCCAATGGACGTTTGAATAATGATAGTAACCCTGCCTATAGAAATTCTATCAATACGCAAATGTTATACAGCAAGACACAAAAGAAGTACTGTGGGCTTAACAGCAGAAATTATAGCAAAGTATGGCAGGTATATAGTATACAGAGAGTATCTTACAGCATGCAGCAGCAGCACCACATGTGACATTAATGGCAGGCCACCTAGTGCTATTTTCACCACCTTTAAAGTTCTCAAATATCAGAAAATAAAGGTTTGTGCCAGATATAATAGCTCTTAAAAGGGCTTTTGGGTCTTTTCTGAGCTATTTCTATCCCTGCCTTGTAAGGCGCGGGCACCGACGCCGTGCACGCGCGCGCTTGCAGTCTAATTGCGACACTGTCGCTTTAAGACATTGTGTTTTGGTTCAGACACAGGAAGTGATCATAAGCTCCGACCTTGACCCTGCCTGTGATGTCACTTCCGCCAGGAGGTGATCAGGTGCCCATACTTCGAGGCTACAGGTGATGTCACATCCGCCAGTCCTGCACAGGAAGCACCGCCCTGTTAATTGGTTGCTTCACTATAAAAAACCCTCAGTATCAGCAGCAGGCGCCGGTGCCTTGTTGTTGCTTTGCTAAGCTAGAGACCCGGTCGCTCTGCTTTGTGACCTTGGTTGCACACTAGGTGTAGTCTGTGGTCTAGGCAGGAGTTTTGTGTGTTGGGCTGCAACCTCCTTCGGGAGGCGCGGTACCCTAGTGTGCGCCAGTGTGTGTGTTTGGAGGCCACATTGTGTGTTGGGCTGCAACCTCCTCCGGGAGGCGCGGAACTCGGCACACGTGGTCCGATTGAGAGCTGGGTATCCTGTGCTGGTCCCAGACTTGAGCGCATTGAGTGCTTGTGCGCATTTGCCTACCGGGCATTGGGGCTCATCCCCTATCCTCCTTCGGGAGCTTATTATTGTGTGCTTGTGCACACGTGCCTTCGGGCATTGGGGCTCACCCCCTGTCCTCCTTCGGGAGCTTGCCTTTCCGGCTGCTTGGTTCCTGGGTTGCCCTGCTCGGGTGACTCAGGATCTGAGTCCAGTGATCCCCGGTGACTCTGTCTCAGGGCAGAGTCACTTTATTATTTAAATAGGGGCCCCTTGGCCTAACATGCCTAGCATGCTTCTCTCCCTACAGTTTATGTCCCTCCTTGCTGCTGCAGCGCCTGTGGCGTTAATGGCAGGACACTAGCGCTATTTTCAACACCTTCAAAGTCCTCAAATATAAAAAATAAAGTTTGTGCCAGATATAATAGCTCTTACAAGGGCTTCTGGGTCTTTTCTGATCATTTTCTATCCCTGCCTAGCGTGCTTCTCTCCCTACACTCTCTGTCCCTCCTTGCTGCAGCTGTCCCTGTCTAACACTGGCCGGGTCACATGTCACGGGTGCTTCATAGCAGCCGATGACGCGTTCCCGGCCAGCCAATCAGTGTAATGCCAGTAGCTAACATGGCTACTGGCATTACACTGAATGCCATATCTCCCCGCACGCTAATTGGCTAATTAGCGTGCGGGGAGGGGACTTGAGCATGGCGCTCGAGCACACACGGTATTCGGCTGAATACCGCCATTTTTGGCCGAATAGTGTATTCGGCCGAACATGTTCGCTCAACACTAATAAAAAGTGATCAAAATATTGTATGTACTACAACATGGTACAAATAAAAACTGCAGCTCATTCTGCAAAAAATCAAGTCCTCACTCAAGTCCACAACTCTGTATACAATAAATAAAAAATGATGACTATAACAAGGGTTTCAAAGGTTTTTGTTGAAGTAGTGAAAGAAAACTATATAAATTTGGCATCACTGTAATTTTACAGACCTGTCATGTCATGTCAATTTTAGCATATGGTAAATGCCATGAAAACAAAATAACTTAGAGGAATTTTTTTTTTATTTCACCCCCAAATATTATTTCTAGATTTTCCATACAAGACATGGTCAATTAAATGGTGCCATTAAAAAATTCAACTTGTCCTACAACAATAAGCCCTCATAAGGCTATGTGAATGGAAAAAAAAAAATATATATATATACACTCACCGGCCACTTTATTAGGTACACCATGCTAGTAACGGGTTGGACCCCCTTTTGCCTTCAGAACGGCCTCAATTCTTCGTGGCATAGATTCAACAAGGTGCTGGAAGCATTCCTCAGAGATTTTGGTCCATATTGACATGATGGCATCACACAGTTGCCGCAGATTTGTCGGCTGCACATCCATGATGCGAATCTCCCGTTCCACCACATCCCAAAGATGCTCTATTGGATTGAGATCTGGTGACTGTGGAGGCCATTTGAGTACAGTGAACTCATTGTCATGTTCAAGAAACCAGTCTGAGATGATTCCAGCTTTATGACATGGCGCATTATCCTGCTGAAAGTAGCCATCAGATGTTGGGTACATTGTGGTCATAAAGGGATGGACATGGTCAGCAACAATACTCAGGTAGGCTGTGGCGTTGCAACGATGCTCAATTGGTACCAAGGGGCCCAAAGAGTGCCAAGAAAATATTCCCCACACCATGACACCACCACCACCAGCTTGAACCGTTGATACAAGGCAGGATGGATCCATGCTTTCATGTTGTTGACGCCAAATTCTGACCCTACCATCCGAATGTCGCAGCAGAAATCGAGACTCATCAGACCAGGCAACGTTTTTCCAATCTTCTACTGTCCAATTTCGATGAGCTTGTGCAAATTGTAGCCTCAGTTTCCTGTTCTTAGCTGAAAGGAGTGGCACCCGGTGTGGTCTTCTGCTGCTGTAGCCCATCTGCCTCAAAGTTCGATGTACTGTGCGTTCAGAGATGCTCTTCTGCCTACCTTGGTTGTAACGGGTGGCAATTTGAGTCACTGTTGCCTTTCTATCAGCTCGAACCAGTCCCATTCAGAGCCCATTCTCCTCTGACCTCTGGCATCAACAAGGCATTTCCGCCCACAGAACTGCCGCTCACTGGATGTTTTTTCTTTTTCGGACCATTCTCTGTAAACCCTAGAGATGGTTGTGCGTGAAAATCCCAGTAGATCAGCAGTTTCTGAAATACTCAGACCAGCCCTTCTGGCACCAACAACCATGCCACGTTCAAAGGCACTCAAATCACCTTTCTTCCCCATACTGTTGCTCGGTTTGAACTGCAGGAGATTGTCTTGACCATGTCTACATGCCTAAATGCACTGAGTTGCCGCCATGTGATTGGCTGATTAGAAATTAAGTGTTAACGAGCAGTTGGACAGGTGTACCTAATAAAGTGGCCGGTGAGTGTATATATATATATAACCTAAAAAACACCAGCGCTATCGCTAGTGGGGTCGCCTAAACTCACTAAAAGGTAGTGTTAAATGTTCTATATAGTAAGTGTATCTGCACTGGTATCGGTGCTACAGTATAGCCACCAAGGATAGATATTGTAAGTTTTAGTAGTCAAATCAGTATTGCATCACTCCATGTCAGTAGATTAAGTACCTGTCTTTATCGAGGTTCCAGTTAGGGAGGTGATCCTGTAAGCAGAGAGTCCTGGAGCTCCATGTAATAGCGTCCCCTCTTCTGAGTACTTCCAATGTGTGCGCGCTGCCCCGGAAAGAAGCTGCCGTGCACGTGGGTAAACTCTCCTTGCCGTTGCCACGGAGATGCTTCTGTGTGACGTCACACTTCTTGGTAAAGATGCTTGTAAGGACCAAAGCACATCCAACACGTTTCGGACTAACCATATTCCTTCGTTTCCTCACAATCCGTTTTAGGAGGCGTTCATTCTCACTGTATTGTTTAATAATTGGGATTTTTATATACACTCCATCTGGGTTCATTTCCTCCAGTTTTATTTGATCCTTTATTTTATTTTGTAACAGAATTTGCTTTTAAATAATAAAAAGGAAAATATGAGGGGAAATACAAAGTTGTTTTTTATAGGAGGAAAAATAGAGGAACCCAATGGAGCAGTATATGCAAATGCAAAAACAACTCATTTGAATAATGGATGACTGCATGAGAGATATATGAAGGGGATTTACTAACCATGTTAGTCTAATATTGCAATAATAATTAAAACTAAAACACTAAAGTAATCGAGAAATTAAAGAAATTATAGAAATTAATGATATCCAGAGACTAAGAGGGAAGGGAGATTGCTCTGCTTGATCTTCTGAGTACGGCCAATGCCAGGGGAGGGAAGCCTTTTTAGGTACCAAAGGGAGAGAGACGAACTGTCCCTGACGAAGGAATATGGTTATTCTGAAACGTGTTGGACTTTGTTTTGTCCTTACAGGCATCTTTACCAAGAAGTGTGACGTCACATAGAAGCTTCTCCGTGGCGACGGCAAGGAGAGTTTACCCACGTGCACGCCAGCTTCTGGCCGGGGCAGCATGCACACATTGGAAGTACTCAGAAGAGGGGACGCTATTACATGGTGCTCCAGGACTCTCTGCTTACAGGATCGCCACCCTAACTGGAACCTTGATAAAGACAGGAACTTAATCTACTGGCATGGAGTGATGCAATACTGATTTGACTACTAAAACTTACAATACCCATCCTTGGTGGCTATACTGTAGCACCGATACCAGCGCAGATACACTTACTATATAGAATATATATATATATATATATATATATATATATATATATATATACATGGCTTTCAGGAGGCAGACAGAGAGGAAAAAACAAAAGAACAAAAACTAAAATTGACCCAGTTCTTATGGGGTTAAATGAGTCAAGCTATAGAAAGTCATATCCCAAGAGGTACTAAGTCAAAAAGTGCTGTATGTTTATCTAATGATGCATGGCATTGAACAGTATAAATAATTTAGCACTGAATGATGTATACCGGTAATTGATCTGAGAAAGGATGAACTGGATGGACCTGGGTTTTTTTTAACTGAAGTAACTATGTGATTAGTACTATTACTGAAAAAGTGTAGGCATAGTGAGTTCCCCTTATCTGCTTGGATCTGGCAAATGTCCATTCTCTAACATAGGTAATATGACAAATTTCATTCGTTTTGAAATATAATAAATTTTTAGAGCAAAATGTCATTTTTTGCTTAAAAACATTGGCAGTAATGGTCAATTTTGGAATCAATATTCAAATATTTGTACCTCGATGGTGAATCTGTAGGAATTCTGCATTAATATTTACAAAATGCAAAAGTCAAAAACGTCTACATATACACGGAAATGAACCCTGAATGAATGAACATTTAGGCGCAGGGATGGAAAGCTTTAGGCTGGCCACCAGGAGACACGTTAGCATTTTTAATAACTTTAGTTCTTCGACATTTTTGAATTAAAAGCAAAATATGTTTATGTCCACATATTAAACCTTTAGTGACCAACATGTTTTGGGCCTTAATGACCAAGAGATTTTTTTATGGTTGTGTTCCAAGAGCTATAATTTTTTATTTTTCCATCTATGAGGCAATATTAGGGCTTATGTTTTGTGGGACAAGTTGTAGTTTTCATTTGCACCATTTTGGAGGTACAAATAACTTACTTATGTATGAACTTCTATTAACTGTTTCTGGGAGGGAGATCGGAAAAAAAAAATACTGTCAATGAGTTTTTATGTTATAAAATTTGTCCATTTTTCGGCATAAATAACTTAATAAATTTACTCTCTGGGTCAATGCGATTACCGCAATACCAAGGTCTTTATCCATGAATCACCCAATACATTTTCTGGTTCAATTAGAATTGGTATTTCCTTGAAAAATCCACAATGTCATATCCTTTTTGGACTTATTAGAGATATTGTCTATTTGTTTACTATGTTCTAATTTATGACTTTTGTGACAGGTCTTTATTCTGTTCTCCTGACCTTTTTTGGTGGTAGTGAGAGGGGCATTGATGATGTCAATTGACAAATCAACTCCCCCCCCCCATCTACTTTACACATACTTTACTCACTACTACCTTCTCTAGAGTATAACGTACACTCAACTCTGAAGGCCTTTACATGGCAATGATACTTAGTTATTGTTTATTATCCTTCCCCCTTTTCCTAAGGCCTTTCCTTCCCCCTCTCTCCCTTTCCCTCCTCAAACAGGTCAATCCAAAAGTGTTGAAAGACTCATCCCCTTTGAGAACATGTGATACCGAGCTATCCTACCTAGCAACTTTCAGCAACAATGTCTAACATTACCCTGATGTCCTACAATGTACGTGGTATCAACTCCCCTTCAAAAAGAGGTCAGATTATTGCATATATGAAAAAGCTACACATTAACATATGTTTGTTGCAGGAGACCCACTTCAAAAAGGGTCACACTCCTGCAATGAACAAATCTTATTTCTCTCAATGGTTTCATAGTCCCTCTATATCTGGAGCTCCATGTGGTGTCAGCGTAGGACTGAGAAAACATAACCCTTTCATTTATTCCTCTCACATCATTGATAGTGAAGGCAGATTTGTTTGTGAAAGGTCGAATAGCTAACCAAACTATCACAATAGTATACATATATGCACCAAACTATAACCAAGTATCATAGATCATGGAAACTCTTAAAACATTCCCAAATTTTACAGAAGGTCTCATGATACTAGGTGGCGACTTCAATGTTGCTCTAGACCCCTTGAAAGACTCTTCCACAGGCCACTAGACCTTGACATTCAAAATACTAAGCAAACTTAAACACTTACTTAATCGTCTAGGTTATAGAGATGTATGGAGATTCTTTAACCCTCAGGAAAAAGACTATACTCATTTCTCTTCCCCACATCAATCATACAGACGCCTTGACTACTTCTTCACGCACACTAACTCACTCCAACACTGCTTCAACCCTAAAATACTCAACCATATCTTCTCTGACCATTCATCAATTAGTCTGCAATTGCACATTACAACATTTCCGAAACTATCTCCCACATGGAGAATCAATTACACTATTCTTAAACAGCCTCTCCACTGTAAAAAAAACTTAAAGAGAAGCTCATGGAATTCTTCCAAAATAATGATGCTCATGACATTCCTACCCCAATATTATGGGAATCCCACAAGGCTTTTTTTAGAGGAGAATTTATCTCATTAGCCTCCTATGTTAAAAAAAAACACGAGACAAAAAGATCCAAGATCTCTTACAGCAAATATCCTCTTTAGAAAAAATAAAAAAAAGATCCAAAGCTCTGGCCAACACACAGTTACTATCCTCATTACAGTCTAAATTGAAAAACATTTTAAACCTACAATCAGTAAAAACACAAATTGCTTTCCAACATAAATACTATGAACACGGTGATAAACCTACAAAGTTCATGCTAGCCCAAATTAAAGCCAGAAGAAATAAATCATTCATACTGGTCATACAGTCATCTGCGAACCTTAAGCACTATACTACTCCTGAAATTGCTGAAGCATTCAAAGAGTTCTACTCAAAACTATACAACCTTAACCATTATGACACCCCTCAAGATAAGGCAACAAAACATGACCTGACTAAACAATTCCTAAATTCCATTGAACTCCCTCATATTTCACCTTCGCAAGCTGATGAACTATGCAAACCTTGCACACCGGAAGATATTCTATCTGCACTTACATCAGCTCCAAAAAATAAGTGCCCAGGTCCTGATGGACTGACCCCTTTTTACTATTTAACCTTTCAAGATGTCATCTTACCATACATGACCAAACTATTCAACTTGGTAATGTCTGGCATTCCTTTTCACACACAGTCGTTAATGGCCTATAATACCTAAAGAAGGTAAAGATCCCACTCAGTGCGGAAGCTACCGCCCCATCTCACTTCTAAATTCTGATCTCAAACTGTTTGCCTATCTCTTAGCAAATAGACTTAAACTGCTGCTGCCTGTACTGATCGACCCTGACCACGTAGGATTCATCCCTCAAAGAGAAGGTAAAGAAAACACATACAGAATGTTTCAATTTATGTATTTTGCCAAATCCAGAAGAATTCTGGATGTTTTTTTAGGCACAGACGCGGAAAAAGCTTTTGACCATGTGGACTGGTCTTATATTAGACAAGCCCTAATGAAATACCATATCCCGGTCAAATTTATTGATGCAATCTTTACGATGTACTCGGGTCCCTCAGCGCAGATAGCAGTTAACGGTCAATTTTCCAAACCATTCAATATCCTTAATGGAACAAGACAAGGATGCCCACTCTAATCTCTCCTGTTTGTCCTTACTGTTGAAACCCTCCTCCAAAAAATACGCACATGTCCAAATATTCATGGAATCCAATGTGGTGGTAGGGAACATAAGGTAGCTGCCTTCGCTGATGACCTTCTTTTTATTTTACAAAACCCTACCCAATCCCTTGCACATTTACAACCCATTTTTGAAACCTTTGGATTGATATCTGGCTTCAAAATCAACATGTCTAAATCGCAAATACTCAACATCTCCCTACCCTCACATACAGCAGCTAGACTACACTCCCAAACGCAATTTGATTGGTATTCACATTTCCCCTCAACAATCAGACCTCTTCCACTTAAACTATGTACCTCTATTGAAGCAAATTAAACATACTCTAGATCTACCATTCTCCTCCTGGATCAGGAGGAAGAACCTGATTTCCAGCCTAATAGTTCCTAAACTAACATCCAATTTCAATTTTCCAATGACTCCCTATACACATCCCCCCTCCTTTTTTAAAGAGATTAAACAAGCTTTCCTATCTTTCACCTTGAGACAAAAAAGACCTCGGACAACATATTCCACACTTATTAGAACCAGAGCACTCGGAGGTTTGGGCCTACCAGATGTCAGAGCCTACTATGATGCAGTACATTTAACCAGAGTTGTAAACTGGCTACGCCAACCTACACAAAATTACTGGATTATGATAGAAAAAAGCCTGTCACAAATTCCTTTTAGAAGCCTGCTACTGTGGCAGCAAAACCCCTCTGGCCAATCAACTACTGCCAACCTCTTCACCCGCCCGACATGGAACATATGGCGGAAATACAATCATATACACAAATTTATCCCCAAGGGATCCTCTTTGCTTCAAATAAGAGACGTCCTAAAATTAGAGATACCACATCTACCTAATTATACTAGGCCACTACGGTCTCTCCTCCCAGAGGGATTAATACCTACCCTAGATGAAACCAGGAAAATCCTTAACAACCCTACACTTAACTTTATAACGTACTCTTCCCTTAAGCACTCACTTAAAACTTACGTTAGGCTACATGATACCCCTTTATCAAAATTTGAAGCTATTATTCAACAGAATAAACCTCCTAAAAACTCCTATCTTATTTTTACCACACCATTCTATATGACCAATTAAGCAATCTGAAGGAATCCTCTTTCATTAAAGCATGGGAAATGGACTTAGACACAACCTTCATGGAACAACAACTCAAAAAGATTCTGAAATTCCCTCATCCAGATGCATTAGGATACAAGAAAACGGTTTCATGATCCTGACCAGATGGTACATGACCCCTATAAAAATCTATAAAATAGATAAAACCTACCCACCTACTTGCTGGAAATGTAAATCTGAAACAGGTTCCTTCTTCCACATGTGGTGGTCTTGTAGTACAGTTACGCCTTTCTGGTCTGAACTCGTGACAACCATTAACTCCATATGCAACATTTCTTTAAACAAATCCCCAGAGATCTTCTTGCTACTACTTGTCCCTGAGAATATTCCTCTTAATATCAGATTACTTCTCCGACCTTTAATTACTTCTGCCAGATTGCTTCTTGCAGCTTCTTGGAAATCCTCTGCTTCCCCCTCCATTCATAAATGGGGGGCTAAAGTGGATCAAATCTACAGACTAGAGGAAATCTCATACTGGGAATTCTGAAACCATGACAAATTTGAAGTAATTTGGCAACCCTGGAGGTCACATAGGAAAATTGTTGGTGGCAAAGTAAACTGATGGTCATATGTTAATATACCTAACCTCACTCTGGTCCCTTACCAGTACGTGGACTCTACTAAAATATACCTCACTTCATTTTCAGTCCTTGATATAACCGAATTGTCTTTACACACTCAATAACTTCAACCCAGCTCATGTTCTCCAAATGACCTATGGCTATTGTCTTTTTGTATTGATAAGTTTATACAGTTTTACAACCTTATTTGAGGAATTGTGACTTTAGCATTTTTATTAATGATATATATACCAAAAAACTCTGTCGCCCTGTTATGATTATGCGACTGACACAATATGAACATCACCGCAATGTCCAAGCTTATTGGAAATGTTTTATATATATCACATATATATACATCAGCATTGTCTGCGTGCTAGACGACCTGCAAGTGGACCTGACCCCTGTCTTGCATAGGCCAGGGAGCATCTACACTGAACAAGGGCCCAATGGGCCTCAGTGCTGTTCACCGATGAAAGCCGATTCACGCTGAGCAGAAATTATGGCCTCCAACGTTGTTGGAGATGTCAAGGAGAGCACTAGCATCAGCCACTGCTTGCCTTTGGTGGTGGTGGTGGTGTTACAGTGTGGGCAGGTGTGTCTAGTCAATACAGAACTGCCCCACACTTTGTGAATGGTACAGTCACAAGTTTAAACTACGTTTATACTACTTGAATAACATCATTAATCCAGTCATTGTGCCTCTGCATGAACAACACAGGCTTAATTTAATCTTGATGGACGACAATGCCCCACCTTAGAGATGAGCAAATTTTTCAAAAATTTAATTCAGCTGGTTCGTCGAATTTTCCGAAAAGATTTGCTTTGATCCGAATAAATTTGTCATGAATCACGTTAAAAAACGGGCTGTAGACAGCCTGGATAGTGGTGTAGAACACTGTGCCTTGCAGTAAAATGCATAGGGAGTAGTGTTGAGCGAGCACCTCTGTGCTCGTATGCTCGGGTGCTCTGGCCGAGCACTCGAGCATAATGTTAGTCAATAAGACTAAACCAGGCACCATCCGCTCGGAAGAGGGGAGGGTGTGAGGTTAATAGGAAAAGGTCAGAATCGTGACTTCTCCTCTTTTACTCCTTTCACTGGTAAAAGTATGCTAATTAACTGAACTTGTATGCATTAGCACACAATGCGTACACATTAGGGTCCAAATGCGTACGCATTAGCATACAAATTCGTACGCATTAGCAAACAATGCGTAGCATTAGCGTACAAATCAACATTACAGTGAATGCTAGCATTGCACTCCAGTACACTCGGTGTTCGGCTGAACACCGAGCGGAGCCGAGCGTAGGCATGCTGGGCCAAACAGCGAGTTCGGCCAAGTATGCTCGCTCAACACTAATAGGGAGTCTATTGTGGTAGTGAAAGAATACTGTGAGCCAGTGTGACACGCACATAACAGGCTTCGCTCTTAGAATCGCTGCACACTTTTATGTATTTGGGCAGTTAAGGGGCCAAAACTCACCAATCAACTCAAGTCTGAACTCAGCCTTACAGGTCAATGTTAGCGCCAGCCATAAAGAATCGTGCAGAGGCCCAAGATCCTACTAGAGTGCCAAAAGCGCACGCCTTTTACATTAATTCACTGATTACACATACAGTACAGACCAAAAGTTTGGACACACCTTCTCATTCAAAGAGTTTTCTGTATTTTCATGACTATGAAAATTGTAGATTCACACTGAAGGCATCAAAACTATAAATTAACACATGTAGAATTATATACTTAACAAAAAAGTGTGAAACAACTGAAAATATGTCTTATATTCTAGGTTCTTCAAAGTAGCCACCTTTTGCATGGATTACTGCTTTGCACATTCTTGGCATTCTCTTGATGAGCTTCAAGAGGTAGTCACCTGAAATGGTTTTCACTTCATAGGTGTGCCCTATCAGGTTTAATAAGTGGGATTTCTTGCCTTATAAATGGGGTTGGAACCATGAGTTGTGTCGGGCAGAAGTCAGGTGGATACACCTACTGAATAGACTGTTAGAATTTGTATTATGGCAAGAAAAAAGCAGCTAAGTAAAGAAAAACGAGTGCCCATCATTACTTTAAGAAATGAAGGTCAGTCAGTCCGAAAAATTGGGAAAACTTTGAAAGTGTCCCCAAGTGCAATCGCAAAAACCATAAAGCGCTACAAAGAAACTGGCTCACATGAGGACCCAGGAAAGGAAGACCAAGAGTCAACTCTGCTGCAGAGGATAAGTTCATCCGAGTCACCACCCTCAGAAATCGCAGGTTAACAGCAGCTCAGATTAGAGACCACGTCAATGCCACACAGAGTTCTAGCAGCAGACACATCTCTACAACAACTGTTAAGAGGAGACTGTGTGCAGCAGGCCTTCATGGTAAAACAGCTGCTAGGAAACCACTGCTAAGGACAGGCAACAAGCAGAAGAGACTTGTTTGGGCTAAAGAACACAAGGAATGGACATTAGACCAGTGGAAATCTGTGCTTTGGTCTGATGAGTCCAAATTTGAGATATTTGGTTCCAACCACCATGTCTTTGTGCGACGCAGAAAAGGTAAACGGATGGACTCTACATGCCTGGTTCCTACCATGAAGCATGGAGGAGGAGGTGTGATGGTGTGGGGGTGCTTTGCTGGTGACACTGTTGGGGATTTATTCAAAATTGAAGGCATACTGAACCAGCATGGCTACCACAGCATCTTGCAGCGGCATGCTATTCCATCCTGTTTGCGTTTAGTTGAACCATCATTCATTTATCAACAGGACAATGACCCCAAACACACCTCCAGGCTGTGTAAGGGCTATTTGACCAAGAAGGAGAGTGATGGGGTGCTATGCCAGATGACCTGGCCTCCACAGTCACCAGACCTGAACCCAATCGAGATGGACCGCAAAGTGAAGGCAAAACGGGCCAACAAGTGCTAAGCATCTCTGGGAACTCCTTCAAGACTGTTGGAATACCATTTCAGGTGACTACCTCTTGAAGCTCATCAAGAGAATGCGAAGAGTGTGCAAAGCAGTAATCAAAGCAAAAGGTGGCTACTTTGAAGAACCTAGAATATAAGACATATTTTCAGTTGTTTCACACTTTTTTGTTAAGTATATAATTCCACATGTGTCAATTCATAGTTTTGATGCCTTCAGTGTGAATCTACAATTTTCATAGTCATGAAAATACAGAAAACTCTTTGAGTGAGAAGGTGTGTCCAAACTTTTGGTCTGTACTGTACATTTTGACAGAACCTGTTCTATTACACGCTTATACAAGCAGAGCCCCCCCAGACAGGTCACAGAGTAGGCCACAGAGTGGCAGAATGACAGACCCTGGAAGTGGCAGCAGCAGTGGAAGTAGTATTACAATTAGCTAATTTTGACGTAGCGGCAGCTAAGAGACGGCATGTGGAGTCGGCAGCGACAGCAGCATCAGGCCGGAGAGTGGTATGATGACATACCCTGAAGAGCAGACCGTAATAAAAAATTCTTGTCTGTTTGGTTAAGATCAACTGTCACATATGTCCTTATCAGTATCGGGGCTGGTTATGCCAGCGGACGGGAATGTAAGTCAGAGGAGGTGCAGTGAAGGCTCCAGCTTTGCCTCGACTGTGACAAAATGTCAGTATTGACCCAAGACGCCAAGAAAGTTCGGAGACATATGTCCTTATCAGTATCGGGGCTGGTTATGCCAGCGGACGGGAATGTAAGTCAGAGGAGGTGCAGTGAAGGCTCCAGCTTTGCCTCGACTGTGACAAAATGTCAGTATTGACCCAAGACGCCAAGAAAGTTCGGAGTTCCATCTTGAGATCGAGCTGGCGGTCTGGAGGGAGCTGAGCGACCACCTGTGGGAGCTCCTGCCTCTCGTCTTCCCCATGCTCATCGCTGAGTGTCCCGGGGGCCGGAATCGTTTACTTTTAAAAATTCGAGTGTTCAAAAACAAACAGGGTTTCCTGTGTACTTGAGCTTTGAATAATGGAATAGGACTACAGAATGTACCAAAAATTTATGAGTGACATGCTGCTGCCGAGCAGAAGGTCCAAAAAATTCTAATCAATTTACTAGGCCAACGAGTGGCACCATAACAGCAGCTGCAAGAGGCAGCAGCAATCGAACAAATTTCAAGGCCACAGAGTGGCACCGTAACAGCAGCTGCAAGAGGCAGCAGTCAAACAAATTTCAAGGCCACAGAGTGGCACCGTAACAGCAGCTACAAGAGGCAGCAGTCAAATTTCAAGGCCACAGAGTGGCACCATAACAGCAGCTGCAAGAGGCAGCAGCAGTGGAACAAATTTCAAGGCCACAGAGTGACACCGTAACAGCAGCTGCAAGAAGCAGCAGTCAAACAAATTTCAAGGCCACAGAGTGGCACCGTAACAGCAGCTGCAAGAGGCATCAGCAGTGGAACAAATTTCAAGGCTACAGAGTGGCACCTTAACAGCAGCTGCAAGAGGCAGCAGTCAAACAAATTTCAAGGCCACAGAGTGGCACCGTAACAGCAGCTGCAAGAGGCAGCAGCAGTGGAACAAATTTCAAGGCCACAGAGTGTCACCATAACAGCAGCTGCAAGAGGCAGCAGTCAAACTAATTTCAAGGCCACAGAGTGGCACCGTAACAGCAGCTGCAAGAGGCAGCAATCAAACAAATTTCAAGGCCACAGAGTGGCACCGTAACAGCAGCTGCAAGAGGCAGCAGTCAAACAAATTTCAAGGCCACAGACTGGCACCGTAACTGCAGCTGCAAAAGGCAGCAGTAGTCAAACAAATTTCAAGGCCACAGAGTTGCACCGTAACAGCAGCTGCAAGAGGCAGCAGCAGTGGAACAAATTTCAAGGCCACAGAGTGACACCGTAACAGCAGCTGCAAGAGGCAGCAGCAGTCGAACAAATTTCAAGGTCACAGAGTGGCACCGTAACAGCAGCTGCAAGAGGCAGCAGCAGTGGAACAAATTTCAAGTCCACAGAATGGCACTGTAACATCAGCTGCAAGAGGCAGCAGTCGAATACATTTCAAGGCCACAGAGTGGAAGAGGCAGCAGGAGTCGTACTAATTTTAATGAGACAGAATGGCACAGTGACATACCCTGGGAGAGGCAGCAGCAGTCAAAAAAATTTAAATGCAACATACTGTAGAGTGGCACAATTACATAATTAAGAGGTAGCGGCAGCTAGGACACAGCGTGTGGAGGCGGAGGCAGCAGCATGAGTAGGCAACAGAGTGGCACAATTACATAATTTGGACATAGCGGCAGCTAGGACACAGCGTGTGGAAGCAGCAGCAGCAGCATACCGTAAAGTGACACAATTACATAATTTGGAGGTAGCGGCAGCTAGGTCACAGTGCGCGGAGGCGGCGGCAGCAGCATGAGTAGGCCACAGAGTGGCACAATTACATAATTTGGACGTAGCGGCAGCTAGGACACAGCATGTGGAGCCAGCAGCAGCATACCGTAGAGTGGCACAATTACATAATTTGGAGGTAGCGGCAGCTAGGACACAGCGTGTGGAGGCAGCAGCAGCAGCATGAGTAGGCCACAGGGTGGCACAATTACATAATTTGGACGTAGCGGCAGCTAGGACACAGCGTATGGAGGCGGCAGCAGCATCATCAGGCCACAGAGTGGCATGGTGACATAGCCTGGAGGTGACAGCAGTAGCAGCATGAGGAGACCTGATTGTTGAGGTGGCAGCAGCATCAGAAGGCTACATATTGGGTCAGTATCAGAGTGGAGAGGTGGGTGGCAATACCAGTGACTGGTAAAGATGCTGGGTGGTAGAAGGAGCAGCTGGTAGATGTGTGGCATCAGGCGGGTGGCAGCATCATAAGAGTGGCTGAGGCAGGTAGCCTGAAGAATACAGTCTCATTTGTCAAGGTTTGGGTGACGCAATCTGATGCATCAGGCGTTGGTGGGTGGAAATCCTGGATCGTCCATGCCTGACCAGCCCCCCCCTACCCCCCCCCCACAGAAGCCGTGGCTGTGGTACGTGAGTGCTGAGGGACCCCCGGTCAGACCTGCGAGAGGATGGACAACGACGCAGATAGGCAGCAGCCAACTGACTACATAGGATGTCTCTATAGTACTTCAGTTTGTCCTCCTTCTAAGCAGGTGAAAAAAAGGCCCCCGTTTTAGACCGGTAGCGAGGGTCCAAGAGGGTGGAGAGCCAGAAGTCATCCCTCTGCCGGATGGTGACTATTTGGCTGTCACTACGTAAGCAAGTGAGCATGCATCGGGCCATTTGAGCAAGTTACTCGGAGGGACTCCCTACCTCCAACTCCACTGTATACTGCCATGGTGTCTCTGGGTCATCTGCCTCATCTCCTTCTACCTCCTCTTCTGTCACCTGGGTAGAAAAACCACTAAATGCTTGTGCTCCAATGTCCTCCTCCTCCTCCAGTTCAGCCCCCACCGGACTCATGTGGCCATGAGATGCAGTCTCCATGTCTCCTGACCAGAAAGATTTTGCAGCATCTGTTCCAGGACATGAAGCAGTGGAATGACATTGTTCATACCGTAATCCTGGCGACTGACAAATAACGTGGCCTCCTCAAAGGGCCTGAGCAAGTGGCAGGTGTCACGCATGAGCTGCCACTGGCTGACATCAAAATTACACAGAGTACTCCTGTCCGCTTGGATCATTAAGAAATCGTTTATGGCCTTTCTCTGTTCGTACAGTCGGTCCAACATATGGAGGGTAGAATTCCAACGGGTGGAAACGTCACATATAAGCCTAAGGTGGGGGATGCCATTCTGCCGCTGCAGCTCAAGGAGGGTGTGCTTGGCGGTGTAGGAATGGCTGAAGTGCATGCAAAGTTTCCTGGCCATTTTTAGAATGTTTTGCAGTTGGGTATAAGACTTGAGGAACCGTTTGACAACCACATTAAATACGTGTGCCATGAAGGACGCATGGCTCAGCCCTCCTTGGCGCAGCGCGGACACCATGTTCTTTCCATTATCTGTCACCATGGTTCCGATTTTTAGTTGTCGCGGAGAAAGCCAGCAATCGATTTCTTCTTTCATGACGCGGAGCAGTTCCTCCCCTGTGTGACTTCGTTCGCCCAGGCAAACCATGCGAAGAACTGCGTGACACCGCCGTGCCCTGCACATGTGGTACACTGGAGGAGCACTATGACTTGGCCCTGCAGTGGAGGCTGAGGTGGTGAAGGAGCCAGACATTAGCGCAGGATCAGCAGTTTGACAACGAGGAGGAGAAAGTGGCGTCACCTGTTCAAGTTGCTCGTGTGGCTGGGCAGGAAGCACATTGACCCAGTAGGCCATAAAGGACATGTACTGTCCCTGACCGTAGTTACAACTTCACACGTTGGCGCTGCCTTGCACTTTGGCAGACACCAACAGGCTCAAGGACTGGCCCACCTTCTTTTCTACATATTTGTGCAGGGCACTGACTGACCTTTTGGCAAAGAAATGACGGCTTGGGACTCTCCAACTTGGCTTGGCACAAGCCATCAGTTCTCTGAACGGTGCAGAGTCCACCAGTTAAAAAGGGAGGGACTGCAGCACGAGCAACTTGGACAGGAGCACGGTCAGCTTCTGCCCTGTAGGATGGCTGGATGCGTACTGCTGTCTCTTTGCAATCGCCTCGGTGAACGAATGCTGCCATAATGAGTGGCAAGGAATAAGAGAAGGAGGAGCAGGAGCATCTGGAGCGGTAGATAATGAAAGAGAGCTCCCTTCGGCAGAGGTGCTGGAGCCTTGACTGCCTGAAATAGGATGCGTGCCACTGGGTGATGCTGCTGCCGACTGGACCGCCACATCTGAGCCACGGTTTTCCCAGGCCACTTTGTGGTGATGCTGCATATGTTGGCGCAGGGCCATGGTGCCAACATTAGCACCCTGGACACGCTTCACTTTCTGACCATAGAATCTACATATAGCCATGTTGACCTCCTCAGGCATCTTAACAAAAAAATTCCACACCGCCGAGTAGGCGATTTTACCATCAAAACTCCGCACTGACTGAGTGGTACCTCCACTGCCTGGCTGAGCGCCTGCACCGCTCTTTTCAAGGCCGGAAAGCACCTGAGAAGAGTGCGGTCTACCCCGTGCCCTTTTGGCTCCCGACCTCGCACTGTTGCCACTCCGCTGACTAACAGCCACACTACCGACTTGCTGCCTGCACCACTGCCTGACGCACAAGCTGTCAGTCTTGTCTGCAGATGATGATAATGATGATGAAGCACTTGCTTCACCCGGCTCCCAAGTGTGATCGGCTACATCATCATCAACTACAGTTTGCACGTCGCTAATGTCCTCCTCAACTGTCTCAGTGTACAAAGCCTGACCGCTCTCAACATCACCTCCCACTACACTCTCCTCACCAGTACTTGACCTCCTACTGGAAGGAGTGGATTTCTGCCCCACCTCTTGGCTTCTAAGTAGCTGCTGACTGTCCTCAAGAAGTTCGTCCTCGCTGTATAGTGACGCGGATCCCATAGCATATAGTGCTTCTCTGGCTGAGGGAACCGAAAAGGACAGAGGCAGGTTGAGGAAAGGTGAGGGCCCATGCCAACTAAGGGTTGTGTCTGACAAACCCACCGACTCTTGGCTGGGGGTTTCAGATGTCATCTGAAAGTGGATGACCGAGTCAAAATTTCAAGAACATCTGGGTTGGTAGTCAACACATGACCACTAGATGACACCGGTAGCTGTGGCCTCGCCAAGTGACCCCTAATGCCACGTCCCCTACCTCTGCTGAGACCTGTGCCTATTCCAGAAACATTTGTGCCACTGCCCGTCCCCTGTGAAGAGCCTGTCACCCCTATGTCTGACATACTGTTTGATAAAAAATTTAAAATAAAAGGAAATTAAGAATCCCCCAAAAAAATATACTTTGCTCACTGCCTTGCACAACTGTTTAACTATTTCTTTAAGAAATACCATCACCCACAGAGTGGGTTAACAATGGGTTGCTGAACTGCAGTACAATGGGTTACTGCACAGCACTAAACACTATATGACGATTTTCTTTTTCTATGGCAACTGATGCTGCAAATAGTTATTTAAAATGAACAACCCCACAAACACGGATTCACTGTTTTTTTGGCAAGTCAACTTCACTTACTACGCTCGCTTACTACGCTTGGAGCACACGCTGGGCGGCCCCATTCAAAATGCCTATACTTGTCCGTGCATGCGGACAAGTGTAGGACATGCTTCATATTTTTCAGCGGAGACGCGTCACGGAGCTAGCTCCATGTGGCGGCTCCCTGCTCCCATAGAGGTGAGTGGGGCCTCATCTACTCCGCAGTATTGCGGAGTAGATACGGCCCATTCACTCGGTCGTGTGAATGGGGGCTAATAGTTAGAAGATTCCAAAAATCTCTGAAAAGCCTGGAGTGAAGTTGGTTGGACCAAGTCAGCTATGGTTTGGACCTTAGGGAGAGTTCACAGCTGGCAGTTGAAGGATGGAACTCAGCATGAATGTCAACCTGGTGCAGCTTCAACTGGAATATGCAGTTCAGTTCTGGGCACCTGTCCATAAAAAGGATGCCCTGGAGTTAGAAAAAGTACAGAGGAGAGCCACTAAACTCATCCAGGGTCTGGAAGATCTTAGTTATAAGCAAATATTAAATTAACTGAATTTGTTTAGCCTTGAAAAAAGACGTCTAAAGGGGGGACATGATTAACCTGTACAAATATATAAATGGACCATACAAAAAATATCAAGGGAGGCTATTCTGTGTTAAACCCCCTCAGAAAACAAGAGGCCACTGTCTACGTCTGGAGAAAAAAAGATTTGGAGGAGGCGACAAGCATTCTTTAAAGTAAGGTCTGTGAATCTCTGGAATAGCCTGCCGCAGGAGCTTGTCACAGCAAATACAGTAGATGGCTTCAAAAAGGGTTTAGATGACTATTTAATTAAAAATAAAATTGAGGCTTATGACAATGTATAGAAATCTAGTTCTAAATACCCTTTCCCTTGGCCCAACCCCTTTTTAAAAGGAAGATGGACATTGATCCAAGGATCGATATAGCAGGATTACAGGTTGGACTTGATGGACTTTTGTCTTTTTCCAACCTTAACAACTATGTAACTATGTAACAATGTAACTATGTAGCACAATATCACGCTTTTCTGTTTGGATGGCGAATAACGCCACAAATAGTTATTTTAAATGAACAAACCCACAAACACGGATTCACAGTTTTTTTGGCAAGTCAACTTCACTGACTACGTTAGCACAATATCACACTTTTGTGTTTGGATGGCGAATAACGCTGCAAATATTTATTTTAAATGAACAAACCCACAAACACGGATTCACAGTTTTTTTGGCAATTCAACTTCACTGACTACGTTAGCACAATATCACGCTTTTCTGTTTGGATGGCGAATAACGGCGCAAATAGTTATTTTAAATGAACAACCCCACAAACACGGATTCACAGTTTTTTGGGAAAGTCAACTTCACTGACTACGTTAGCACAATATCACGCTTTTCTGTTTGGAAGGCGAATAATGCTGCAAATAGTTATTTAAAACTAACAACCCCACAAACACGGATTCACCGTTTTTTTGGCAATTCAACTACACTGACTAAGTTAGCACAATATCACGCCTTTCTGTTTGGAAGGCGAATAATGCCGCAAATAGTTATTTTAAATGAACAAACCCACAAACACGGATTCACAGTTTTTTTGGCAAGTCAACTTCACTGACTACGTTAGCACTATATCACGCTTTTCTGTTTGGATGGCGAATAACGCCGCAAATAGTTATTTTAAATGAACAACCCCACAAACACGGATTCACAGTTTTTTTGGCAAGTCAACTTCACTGACTACGTTAGCACTAAATCACGATTTTCTGTTTGGTTTGCGACTAACGCCGCAATTAGTTATTTAAAACGAACAATCCCACAACCACGGATTCACAGTTTGTTTGGCAATTCAACTACACTGACTACGTTAGCATAATGTCACGCATTTCTGTTTGGATGGCGAATAACGCCGCAAATAGTTATTTTAAATGAACAAACCCACAAACACGGATTTACAGTTTTTTTGGCAAGTCAACTTCACTGACTACATTAGCACTATATCACGCTTTTTTGTTTAGATGGCGAATAACACCGCAAATAGTTATTTTAAATGAACAAACCCACAAACACGGATTCACAGTTTTTTTGGCAAGTCAACTTAACTGAATACGTTAGCAAAATATCACGCTTTTCTGTTTGGATGGCGAATAACGCCGCAAATAGTTATTTAAAACTAACAACCCCTCAATCACGGATTCACATTTTTTTTGGCAATTCAACTACACTGACTACGTTAGCACTATATCACGCTTTTCTGTTTGGATGGCGAATAACGCCGCAAATAGTTATTTTAAATGAACAAACCCACAAACACGGATTACGTTTTTTTAGCAAGTCAACTTCACTGACGTTAGCACAATACCACGCTTTTTTGTTTGGATGGCGAATAACGCTGCAAATAGTTATTTTAAATGAACAAACCCACAAACACGGATTCTCAGTTTTTTTGGCACGTCAACTTCACTGACTACGTTAGCACTATATCACGCTATTCTGTTTGGATGGCGAATAACGCCGCAAATAGTTATTTTAAATGAACAACCCTACAAACACGGATTCACAGTTTCTTTGGCCAGTCAACTTCACTGACTACGTTAGCACAATATCACGCTTTTTTGTTTGGATGGCGAATAACGCCGCAAATAGTTATTTTAAATGAAGAAACCCACAAACACTGCAAATAGTTATTTTAAATGAAGAAACCCACAAACACCGATTCACAGTTTTTTTTGCAATTCAACTTCACTGACTACGTTAGCACAATATCACGCTTTTCTGTTTGGATGGCGAATATCGCCGCAAATAGTTATTTTAAATGAACAAACCACAAACACGGATTCACAGTTTCTTGGGAAAGTCGACTCCACTGACTACGTTAGCACAATATCACGCTTTTCTGTTTGGATGGCGAATAACGCCGCAAATAGTTATTTAAAACTAGCAACCCCACAAACATGGATTCACAGTTTTTTTGGCAAGTCAACTTCACTGACTATGTTAGCACTATATCACGCTTTTCTGTTTGGGTGGCGAATAACGCCGCAAATAGTTATTTTAAATGAACAAACCCACAATCACGGATTCACAGTTATTTTGGCAAGTCAACTTCACTGACTACGTTAGCACAATATCTCACTTTTCTGTTTGGATGACGAATAACGCCGCAAATAGTTATTTAAAACTAACAACCCCACAAACACGGATTCACAGTTTTTTGGGAAAGTCGACTTGACTGACTACATTAGCACAATATCACGCTTTTCTGTTTGGATGGCGAATAACGCCACAAATAGTTATTTAAAATTAACAACCCCACAAACACAGATTCACTGTTTTTTTAGCAATTCAACTTCACTGACTACGTTAGCACAATATCACGCTTTTCTGTTTGGATGGCGAATAACGCCGCAAATAGTTAGTTAAAAGAACAACCCCACAAGCACGGATTCACAGTTTTTTGGGAAAGTCGACTTCACTGACTACGTTAGCACAATATTACGCTTTTCTGTGCCCACTCACTGCTGCTCAGTGTACCAGAATAGCGATTTCACTGCCTGATTTTCTGTCTAGAAATCGTCCCTCTCCTATCCCTGCAATTCAGATTATCTATCCCTGATCTCCTCATTTCTTTTCTTTAGTTTTTCTTTCACTTGCCCTATCTCTCCTGACGTCTGTCTCTGGTCTAAAATCAATAGTAAATGGTGGATTCCCGTGCGGCAGAGCTATTTATAGGGCTGTGACATCACAGGACCTGGCTGGCTGCTAATTGGCTACATGTCTGCATGTGATCGCATTGTGGGTGTTTACTTCTTTGTCCCAGAAATCCTTCCCCCATGTCATGCCATGTGCTTGTGGCCATTTTAGGAAAAAAAAAAGATTTGTTACTACGAATCGCCATGAAATTCGCTTTCGTTGCGAATCGAATTTTCCATGAAATTCGTAACGAATTCCACTTCGTCAGCTTCGATTCGCTGATCTCTACCCCACCTCATCAAGGTCGCATCATCGGGGAACGACTGCTTTAGACCATTGAAAACCTACAGTAGGGGATCAGCTGAGCCGCTCGTAAATGTACCCTAGAACCTCAATGACCTGAGGGCTGAAGAGTGGAATGCCATGCCTAAGCAGACAATAAATCAAATTTTACAGAGGAGTATATATACATACAGTGGGGAAAAAAGTACTTAGTCAGCCACCAATTGTACAAAGATTAGAGAGGCCTGTAATTGATATCATAGGTAGACCTCAACTATTAGAGACAAAATGAGAAAACAAATCCAGATAATCACATTGTCTTATTTTTAACCCCTTCCCGACCAGCGCCATACATGTACGGCACAGCGGGAAGGGACTGCCGCCCAGCACCGTAGAGCTACGGCGCGGCGGACACCCGGCCCGCGGGCGTAATCGCTGATGCTGATGCCTCCACAAGCTGTGTTTTAGTTGCCGCTACCTCCAAATTATGTAATTGTGCCACTCTGTGGCCTACTCATGGTGCTGCCGCCTCCACATGTGTCCTAGCTGCAGCTATCTCCAAATTATGTAATTGTGCCACTCTACGGTATGTTGCATTTAAATTTTTACGACTGCTGCTTCATCTCCCAGGGTATGTCACTGTGCCAGTCTGTCTCTTAATTATGTAAAATTAGTACGACTCCTGCTGCTTTTCCCACTCTGTGGCCTTGAAATGTATTCGACTGCTGCCTCTTGCAGATGCTGTTACTGTGCCACTTTGTGGCCTTGAAATGTATTCGACTGCTGCCTCTTGCAGATGCTGTTACTGTGCCACTTTGTGGCCTTGAAATGTATTCGACTGCTGGCTTTTGCAGATGCTGTTATTTTGTCACTCTGTGGCCTTGAAATGTATTTGACTGCTGCCTTTTGCAGATGCTGTTACTATACCACTCTGTGGCCTTGAAATGTATTCAACTGCTGCTGCCTCTTGCAGCTACTGTTACGGTGCCACTCGTTGGCCTAGTAAATTTGTCCGACTGTGGCTGCCTCTTGCAGCTGCTGTTACGGTGCCACTCGTTGGCCCATTTGTCCGACAGCTGCTGCCTCTTGCAGCTGCTGTTCCAGTGCCACTCGGCCTACTAAATTTGTCCGACTGCGGCTGCCTCTTGCAGCTGCTGTTACGGTGCCACTCGTTGGCCTAGTAAATTTGTCCAACAGCTGCTGCCTCTTGCAGCTGCTGTTCCGGTGCCACTTGTTGGCCTACTAAATTTGTCCGACTGCTGCTGCCTCTTGCAGCTGCTGTTTCGGTGCCACTCGTTGGCCTAGTAAATTTGTCCGACTGCTGCTGCCTCTTGCAGCTGCTGTTACGGTGCCACTCTTTGGCCTAGTAAATTTGTCCGACTGCTGCTGCCTCTTGCAGCTGCTGTTATGGTGCCACTCGTTGGCCTAGTAAATTTGTCCGACTGCTGCTGCATCTTGCAGCTGCTGTTATGGTGCCACTCGTTGGCCTACTAAATTTGTCCGAATGCTGCTGCCTCTTGCAGCTGCTGTTTTGGTGCCACTCGTTGGCCCATTACATTTTTCCGACTGCTGCTGCCTCTTGCAGCTGCTGTTACGGTGCCACTTTTTGGCCTAGTAAATTTGTCTGACTGCTGCTTCCTCTTGCAGCTGCTATTGCGGTGCCACTCGCTGGCCTACTAAATTTGTCCGACTGCTGCTGCCTCTTGCAGCTGCTGTTACGGTGCCATTCGTTGGCCTAGTAAATTTGTCCGACTGCTGCTGCCTCTTGCAGCTGCTGTTATGGTGCCACTCGTTGGCCTAGTAATTTTGTCCGACTGGTGCTGCCTCTTTCAGCTGCTGTTAAGGTGACACTTGTTGGCCTAGTAAATTTGTCTGACTGCTGCTTCCTCTTGCAGCTGCTATTACGGTGTTACTCGCTGGCCTACTAAATTTGTCCAACTGCTTCTGCCTCTTGCAGCTGCTGTTACGGTGCCATTCGTTGGCCTAGTAAATTTGCCCGACTGCTACTGCCTCTTGCAGCTGCTGTTACGGTGCCACTCTTTGGCCTAGTAAATTTGTCCGACTGCTGCTGCCTCTTGCAGCTGCTGTTATGGTGCCACTCTTTGGCCTAGTAAAGCCCCGTTAATGACAAGAACATATACTACAGTTGATCTTAACCAAAAGGCCAAGAATTCTTTTTTACGGTCTGCTCTTCAGGGTATGTCACCATGCCACTCTCCAGGCTGATGCTGCTGCCGCCACCGACTCCACATGCCGTCTCCTAGCTGCTGCTACGTCAAAATTAGATAATTGTGCCACTCTGTGGCCTCCAAATTGTGCTACTACTTCCACTGCTGCTGCCACTTCCAGGGTCTGTCATTCTGCCATTCTGTGGCCTACTCATGCTGCTGCCACCTGGCCACACTGTCGTCGTGCCACTTTATAGTCTGCTGATGCTGCTGTCACTGCCATCTCCACGCTGTCTGGGGGGCTCTGCTTGTATTAACGTGATTCGCCACTAATTTATTCGGATTGAAGCGAATCTTTTCGGAAAATTCAGCAAACCAGCCTAATCGAATTTTTGAAAAATTCGCTCATCTCTAGTCACCACCCATCTTGAATAGTTTTCCCCCTCCCATATACTAATGTGCCACAAACAGGAAGTTAATATTACCAACCATTCCCATTTTATTTAGGTGTATCCATATAAATGACCCACCCTGTAGATTGTGAGCTGTGATAATAGGGCTGAAGGTTTGAGACCACTAAATATAATTTGGGCTGCTAGAATGTGCCTGTGCCTATTCCTCAGGGAGGTGAATTCAGCAAGTGGTTTGAAATATAAAGTGCAATTTATAGTTTATAAAATGGGCACAAAATGACAAAGGCAACAATATGTTTTTTCTCTAATTGCAGTTCAAATCCATAACAAAGATTTAAGACTAACGATGGTGACGTCACCAGCGAAATTACATGTGCAATCTGAAATGGAGTGTATGCTCTGACAGATCCTTTGTGTCTTTATTATGTTTTCCAAAGAAATGAGTCACGAGGTGGAGGTGCCGTAATAGACTAGGGAGCAATTAAATCTGTCCACGGCTCAGTAGTCAATTGCTCTTTAGAAATCCATAACCTTCACTCAGTTTGTATAAACAATTTCTGATTATTTAACTTTCAATATAATTAATTTGGGATCAATTTTGTTATCACTTTATGAGCTTAATTCATAAGGCAGGGTGCAATTCAAAAATATTTAATCAGGGTTCAGTCCTAGGTCCTTTCTTTACTCTCTACACCCTATTGGACAGACTAACAGCAGATTTGGTCTCCAGTACCATCTCTGTGTGGATTACTCCTAACTATATACTTTTTCCCTGTGACATCACCACTGTCCCACATGTCCTCTGTCTGAAACTGAATATTTCAAAAACTGGACTACTGGTGTTTTCTCCATCTACTAACCTACTTAAACCAGATATCTGCATCTCAGTGTGTGGCACTACCATAATGCTACAGAGGTGCAGAGGTGGCAGTCACTACTGGGCCCAGGAGCCTGAGGGGCCCCAAAGACCCTTGTGCTGCCTAAGAGAGGCACCAGTATTATAGAAAGTGCATGCTGGTCAAGTTACTACTTACTTCAAATTATTACTTTCATTTGTATTTTATCTTAATCGTAACTCTTTCTACTACACCTGTTTACTGGACTAAGATGCCAGAAATCTTTGAAACTTTTAAAAAAGTTTCTGTTGATAAATCTGACTTTCATCAGCTGGACAGGCCAACCTCGCCCACTTTCCCATCCATTTTTCAAAACTGTAGTAAGGGTGGGTTCGCACTGGTGTTATTGCATTCCGTTATAGGTTCTGTGTATAATGGAATATAACAGAATGCCCAGACGAAATGCAAAAAGGAAACCTTTAAGAGGTATTCTTTTTTCTTTGCCCTAATAGAGTCTATGGGCAAGCATAACGGATCTGTCTGGTTTCCCTTATGCACGACGGAAAAAAAAGTTCTGTCGACACATACCTTTTTCAATTGAAAAAAATGTTTTTCATTGGGGAAAATTGCAAAAATAAAAACTCCACATATTTGGTATCACTGCATCCGTAATGACCTGCACAGTGCAATTATAAAACGTGCCATACTTACGCCAAGTTTGGGCAGGGACAGTACATGTCTTTCCTGGCTCACTGGGTCAATGGTTTTCACCGCACCAGTGAGGCAGCACCCTAACAACAAGGCCAGGTCCTACTGACACCTCCACATTTGCGTCTGTCTAGTTCTCACATCAGGAAAAAAAATACACGACTAAATGAAGTCAGCCACATCTCCAGTACAAACTGCAAGGCTGCAAGGAAAAAAGGGGTCAGTTAGCACATCCAAATGTACAGGTGCACGCTGCCGTGCTGTACAAAATGTATGAACCTCAACTTTGCAAAATAAGCGCAGCATTAGCACCAGAATATTTTCTATTACTATGGCATTTTTGTACTTTATTTGGTTTGCAGAGTGCTGTTGCATTGCATTTTTTCCTTGTGTTTCTAGCCACAGCAACGAGTACCTGCACATTTGGATGTGCTGACTGACCCCCCTTTTTTGTAGTTCTCACATCAGGCACTTAACCTCCTCCGCCTCCTACATGGACATCCTCCTGTCTCCAACAGCAGCAGGGCAGAATGATACTAACACGACCCCTCCCAACTGTTACATGTGTAAAGTGAAGTTGCCATGCATAAAGTGATGATTTATTTTGGCATGCATCACACCACCTCTGCAGTAGCATGTGTTGTTTCGTGGTCAGGCAGTGGCAGTTCATCAGAGATGCCTAAACTGTTATTGTTGAGGACTGACAAGGAGAAACTCCCATAGAGGAGGAAGAGACTGAATTGGAGCAGCAGGAGGAACACAAAAGAACTGGCTCCTCAAGCATGCTGGCCAGAATGAAAAACTGTATGCTTGCTTATGCACTGACAGACGTATCATTCACAAGTAGCCTGATGATTACTGGATAGAATGTCTTCCTCACTCCAAAAGAGAGGCCAAATTACATTATCAGGAAACACTGTGCATGCAGCTGGTGACGAGCATACACCTGCCACAAGCATGTCTGCCGCTCTTCACCTTCCGCTGTGACAAGCAGCTGATGCCACAGCAGCAGCCAGGTAGGTCTCCTCAATATGATGGAACAGTTTTTTCACGTCATGCCAGGTTGAGGCAAATCAGTAAACAGAGACCTACTGCCTTAAATTTCAGGTCAGGCATAACTGGACTCTGGCCTGTGTCCTTGGCATACCTTTTTTCCTGACTCCATAGACTTCTGTGCAGGCAGACTAGAACAGTGACTAGAACTAGGACAGCCTCCAGTGTCATCTCGGAGAGGGTTTTCAGTGTTAGGAGGTGTGGTGATATCCAAACAGACCAAGTTGTCCTATGCCAGCATTCAAAACATCAATTTTGTTAAAAAAGTGGCTGAGGCTGATGGTGTCCCATCTTTTCACTGTTGCTGCCTGCCTGCCTGTGTAAACATAAGGCTAGGATAGGAATAGTTGTCATGTAGAACTGAATCTGAAAAATTACAGCCTTTTCAGCCAATTTCTGCCTCTGATGCCACCAGATGTAAGGTAACTATCTTATCAATGACCCATTAAAAGAGTACTGGCTTAGCTTGGTGAGAGGCCTAGGTCAGGATTTGGGGGCTACTATACGTCCTTATGGAGAGCACCTTATTCAGCATGAGGAGTCTCATAGGCCATACATGCTCCTTTGGAAAGAAAGTATGCAAATGAGCTCTTAGCAAGCTCTGCCTCTGATGTCACCAGATGTAAGGTGCGTAGCTATCCTATAAGTCAGGAATCAGCAACCTTCGGCACTCCAGCTGTTGTGAAACTACAATTCCCATTCATTTCTATGGGAGTTCTGAGAAGAGCAATTATACATGCTTGGAGTTGTAGTTTCACAACAGCTGGAGTGCCGAAGTTTACCGACCTCTGATATAAGTCATTGTTCAAAGTGCTGGCTATCCAAGTCATGCCTCAATGCTTATTTAATGTGTTGAACATTGACTTATGTGATGACTACCTTACATCTGGTGGCATCAGAGACAGAGCTTGTTAAGAGCTCATTTGTACTCCAATTAAGGTGCTCTCCATAAGGAGATATTGTAGTCCCCAAAGCCTTTTAACCAATAACCTCATTTATTTATATCTCTACAAAGGAATTACATACTGAGAGAGTTAGACAAACACACATAGACAGTGATAGTGAAATCAATTACTTATTCCCAACATGCAGTACACATAGTTCAGAGATATAACATGAGAAGGAAACAGAGAGATTTAAGAGGCAGAGGATGAGGTCAGGCCAGTCTCCTCCTTAGGGGCAGCCAGGTGATTGATAGGACTAATGGACCGCTGTTTAAGACTTTTGTACACTAGAAAACTAGTGTGGGAGGAATGATAAATTCTGTTTTTATTTATTAAAAACGAATACAGGCGATACAATCCCTTCAAGAAATTCCCTAATGTTATCTGTGAAGTAGCTTCAAGGTTGAGATGTATTTTATGACCACTTTTACAGTGATTTGTAAATAATTGTTATGCATCAATATCATATGGTTATGAGATAAACAACTTGTATTTTTTTTTCCTGAAGACCTTCCGCTAGTCATCAGACTGGCATTTTCAATTAGAATAACTTGTACAAAAAATCTCCAACATTACATACTGGTGACTCATGCTCCAGTTAGCCTAATCCGGTTATCATAATCAACACAAGGTCAAAGACCTTATGGAGGTAAGGTGTTGATTGCATTTGCACGACTGAAGCTTTAGTCACCAGTATTTAATGCAGTAGGTTATTTGTACAAGTTATTCTAACTGAGAAAGCCTGTTGGATGACTAGCAGGCAAAAAATACAAGAAGTCCAGTTGTTTGACTTATTATTACTAATGTACTGTGACATGGATGAATGAGAAGCTTCACAGACGTCATGCATATAATATAATATAACCATGATATATTTATCAGATGAATTGTACATCATAATACTATAAGTATTCCAACAATACCCAGAGTATTTGTACTTTATGCACAAAAATTCCATTTTATATTAACTAGAAAAGTTAGCGTTTATTATTTTTAAATGTAGTATTTTTAAATGTCAGATATTATCCGATGAGAGAACTGACTGTACAGTTGTTTAAAAAAAAATTATCTTCAATCTTAATAACCAAAAGCTGAGGAAACAATGGCATTTAGGACAATGTCCAAATAAGAATTAATGCAAGTAAAAAAAGAACAAAATAAAAAAACAGAAAGCAGAGAATGTCACTGGTCTTGTCTGTATGAATCTATCAGGGCAGTCCATTTCTGCAAAAACATTCTTCATAGCTGTAAAACAAATTCTTGAAAACTACATTAATGTGTATTACTTAGTCTGGTACTGCAGATAAAAGACCATACTTGCACTTCATCTCTTTTTGTCTCTTCGTGATCACATCACTTCATATGTAAGCTGCTCTTAAGTCCTCAGAACATGAAGCGAGAGCCTCGCAGAGCAAAGAAAAATAGAAAACCTCCTCTGTCACCAAAATTACAAAACGACCACTAGACGATCAGTAACGGTCTAACACCCCGACAATCAACTGTTCAGGTGTAGCTCTGATGATGGAACTACAAAGTACCATAGACGTAGTGGCGGGAGCTCGTAACTACAATAGGTAATATGTAGTACAAGCAAGTTCCACTTGATAATGTCAGCAAGTTTTGCTCACAGAAGAACGACAAAAGCCACAGGAGGTCTTACACTTTTGCTAACTGGATTAACGAAGATCCACCCTAGTGGTCCAATGGAAAGACTAATGACCATACATGTCCAGGGCACCCTGGTCTGTCATCCAGTCAACCAGCAAAATGAAGAAAATATGCCTACAGTGAAACAAAACATATATACATGAATGGCTGTGGTAAAAAAAGATCTGAACAGTCTCTCTGCAATAGATGCAGTCTATCCAAATGATCAGGTAGCCACAAAAAGCATATATGAGCAGTCCATTAACTGCAAAAGGGGTACTCACTTTTCTCCTTTTTGTTAGAGCGGGTTCGCATGAGCGTTAGTAATTCCGTTATAGTGTTCCGTTATGTATGACGGGGAAACAAATTAGTAACACTTATACAAACCGGCCTTTAAAAGCAATCTCTTGCCTGGTCATCAATAACAGTGTTTGAGGCAGTTGCAGTGAAACTACCTTACCCCTGCCCGGGGCGGACACAGACAGCAGAGGGCCCCTGTGCAAAAAATGTGCCTGGGCCCCCCCCCCCCAAACCACACATACAGACGTTAACATAATCCTGGAAGAACAAGGAACATATAAGGACCAGGAGCGCAGTGCTGGCCCAGGAAGCAACAAGTACAGTACCAATGAAAAAGGGGGGAAAATGAATAAAACAATAGATACAGTGACCCCTTTAAAGCTACACAGTGCTTTTGGTCAATAATGTGTCGTGCAATCAAGAATTACAGAAGCACATTGCTGCGGTGCATTGAGTTTAAATGAATGGGATCGCATTGTGACCTTGAAGTTTCTTAAAATCACAATCAAAAAGTCACAAGAAATTCAGCAGGTTGGATTTCTTGTGACCGTCAGGTCGCGGTCCCATTTACTTTTACTAGTTGTGCTGTAGTGTAGTGTCACTGCAGTCTTTAGCTGCACAATGTGTGTTGTAGCCACAGCCGGCTTGTGGTGCCAGACTAAGGGCCCATGTAGACGGCCATGCTTTACAGTCCACAAATTGTGGATCCACAAAACACGGAGACTGGCCACATGCGTCCTATGCAGACACACATGCAGACACTCTCACATACACACACACTGTAACACATGCAGACACTGTCATACACACAGACTGTCACATATGCAGACACTGTCATACACGCAGACTGTCACATATGCAGACACTGTCATACACGCAGACTGTCACATATGCAGACACTGTCATACACACAGACTGTCACATATGCAGACACTGTCATACACGCAGACTGTCACATATGCAGACACTGTCATACACACAGACTGTCACATATGCAGACACTGTCATACACACAGTCTGTCACACATGTAGACACTGTCATACACATAGACTGTCACATATGCAGACACTGTCATACATGCAGACTGTCACATATGCAGACACTGTCATACACATAGACTGTCACATATGAAGACACTGTCATACACACAGACTGTCACATATGCAGACACTGTCATACACACAGACTGTCACACATGCAGACACTGTCATACACACAGACTGTCACATATGCAGACACTGTCATACACACAGTCTGTCACATATGCAGACACTGTCATACACACAGTCTGTCACACATGTAGACACTGTCATACACATAGACTGTCACATATGCAGACACTGTCATACATGCAGACTGTCACATATGCAGACACTGTCATACACATAGACTGTCACATATGAAGACACTGTCATACACACAGACTGTCACATATGCAGACACTGTCATACACACAGACTGTCACACATGCAGACACTGTCATACACACAGACTGTCACATATGCAGACACTGTCATACACACAGACTGTCACATATGCAGACACTGTCATACACACAGACTGTCACATATGCAGACACTGTCATACACACAGACTGTCACATATGCAGACACTGTCATACACACAGACTGTCACATATGCAGACACTGTCATACACACAGACTGTCACACATGCAGACACTGTCATACATGCAGACTGTCACATATGCAGACACTGTCATACACACAGACTGTCACATATGCAGACACTGTCATACACGCAGACTGTCACACATGCAGGCACTGTCATATACACACACAGTCACATATGCAGACACTGTCATACATGCAGACTGTCACATATGCAGACACTGTCATATACACACACAGTCACATATGCAGACACTGTCATACACGCAGACTGTCACACATGCAGACACTGTCATATACACACACAGTCACATATGCAGACACTGTCATACACACAGACTGTCACATATGCAGACACTGTCATACATGCAGACTGTCACATATGCAGACACTGTCATACACACAGACTGTCACATATGCAGACACTGTCATACACACGCAGACTGTCACACATGCAGACACTGTATATCAGAAGGAATCTATGGCACACCAGTGATGTTCACTTTAAATGTTCTTTATTCACATATGAAAATTCATATAGTTCATAATTTTTAGTCCGGAGAAATTAATAATGTATATACACCAAGTACTTTGCCGACGTTTCGGTCAACTCGACCTTTGTCAAGGAATCTGGAGAAAATGCAAAAATTATATACTTAGCACTTCATTATAAAATATGTTATTGCTCATAGTTTCAAAGGGAATCCAATGTTCTTATTAATTAATAATGAATAAATATATAAATGTTTAAATATTGTAGTTAGGGGTATATCTTTGCAATATACTGGTCCACCTATTCAGGAAGTGGAATCCTTTATGATAAGTCATATACCGTATATAATCACAGGGACAAGTGAAGCTATCTATGGTCAACATGACCAAAAATTTAGCTTGACACAGCATGGCGGTTACACCACCAATGACTAATGACCATAGATAGCTTCACTTGTCCCTGTGATTATATACGGTATATGACTTATCATAAAGGATTCCACTTCCTGAATAGGTGGACCAGTATATTGCAAAGATATACCCCTAACTACAATATTTAAACATTTATATATTTATTCATTATTAATTAATAAGAACATTGGATTCCCTTTGAAACTATGAGCAATAACATATTTTATAATGAAGTGCTAAGTATATAATTTTTGCATTTTCTCCAGATTCCTTGACAAAGGTCGAGTTGACCGAAACGTCGGCAAAGTACTTGGTGTATATACATTATTAATTTCTCCGGACTAAAAATTATGAACTATATGAATTTTCATATGTGAATAAAGAACATTTAAAGTGAACATCACTGGTGTGCCATAGATTCCTTCTGATATACAGTGACATTTTGTCCTCTATGAGCACCCAGCTGAAGAGGGTGTGCAGATCTCATCTTTCTATACATATGCAGACACTGTCATACACACACACAGTCACACATGCAGACACTGTCATACACGCAGACTGTCACATATGCAGACACTGTCATACACACAGACTGTCACATATGCAGACACTGTCATACACACAGACTGTCACATATGCAGACACTGTCATACACGCAGACTGTCACATATGCAGACACTGTCATACACGCAGATTGTCACATATGCAGACACTGTCATACACATAGACTGTCACATATGCAGACACTGTCATACACACACACAGTCACACATGCAGACACTGTCATACATGCAGACTGTCACATATGCAGACACTGTCACACACGCAGACTGTCACATATGCAGACACTGTCATACACACAGACTGTCACATATGCAGACACTGTCATACACGCAGACTGTCACATATGCAGACACTGTCATACACACAGACTGTCACATATGCAGACACTGTCATACACACAGACTGTCACATATGCAGACACTGTCATACACGCAGACTGTCACATATGCAGACACTGTCATACATGCAGACTGTCACACATGCAGACACTGTCATACACGCAGACTGTCACACATGCAGACACTGTCATACACACAGACTGTCACATATGCAGACACTGTCATACATGCAGACTGTCACATATGCAGACACTGTCATACACGCAGACTGTCACATATGCAGACACTGTCATACAAGCAGACTGTCACATATGCAGACACTGTCATACACGCAGACTGTCACACATGCAGACACTGTCATACACGCAGACTGTCACATATGCAGACACTGTCATACACGCAGACTGTCACATATGCAGACACTGTCATACACGCAGACTGTCACATATGCAGACACTGTCATACACACAGACTGTCACATATGCAGACACTGTCATACACGCAGACTGTCACATATGCAGACACTGTCATACATGCAGACTGTCACACATGCAGACACTGTCATACATGCAGACTGTCACATATGCAGACACTGTCATACACGCAGACTGTCACATATGCAGACACTGTCATACACGCAGACTGTCACATATGCAGACACTGTCATACACGCAGACTGTCACATATGCAGACACTGTCATGCACACAGACTGTCACATATGCAGACAATGTCATGCACACAGACTGTCACATATGCAGACAATGTCATACACACAGACTGTCACATATGCAGACACTGTCATGCACACAGACTGTCACATATGCAGACACTGTCATACACATAGACTGTCACATATGCAGACACTGTCATACACACAGACTGTCACATATGCAGACAATGTCATGCACACAGACTGTCACATATGCAGACACTGTCATACACACAGACTGTCACATATGCAGACACTGTCATACACATAGACTGTCACATATGCAGACACTGTCATACACACAGACTGTCACATATGCAGACACTGTCATGCACACAGACTGTCACATATGCAGACAATGTCATACACACAGACTGTCACATATGCAGACACTGTCATACACACAGACTGTCACATATGCAGACACTGTCATGCACACAGACTGTCACATATGCAGACAATGTCATACACACAGACTGTCACATATGCAGACACTGTCATACACACAGACTGTCACACATGCAGACACTGTCATACACGCAGACTGTCACATATGCAGACACTGTCATACACGCAGACTGTCACATATGCAGACACTGTCATACACACAGACTGTCACATATGCAGACACTGTCATACTCACACACTTTCACATATGCAGACACTGTCATACACACAGACTGTCACATATGCAGACACTGTCATACTCACACACTGTCACATATGCAGACACTGTCATACACACAGACTGTCACATATGCAGACACTGTCATACTCACACACTGTCACATATGCAGACACTGTCATACTCACACACTGTCACATATGCAGACACTGTCACACACGCAGACTGTCACATATGCAGACACTGTCATACACATAGACTGTCACATATGCAGACACTGTCATACACACAGACTGTCACATATGCAGACAATGTCATGCACACAGACTGTCACATATGCAGACACTGTCATACACACAGACTGTCACACATGTAGACACACACACACAGACTGTCACATATGCAGACACTCTCACACATGCAGGAACTATTTTACACTACATTACATACAGATCCCTTCCTCACCTGCTGGCTCTGTACTACTTTTTCTGGTGTCCTAAGCCAGGCTCTTCCCTCTCAGCAGCAGGCTCAGGCTCTTCCCTCTCAGTAGCAGGCTCAGGCTCTTCCCTCTCAGTAGCAGGCTCAGGCTCCTCCCCCTCTCAGTAGCTGGGCTCCATCTCCACAGAGTAGCAGTGGGTCCTTCCTTCCAGCAGAGCTGCCTCATTGGATGCCAGCCTGTCAGCGCTCGTGAGTGACAGTTTTTAGACCAATCAGCACTCCTGGTCATTAAGGCTGGGTCCACAAGGTTCTATCTTCCAGAAAATTGCGGCAAAATGCAGTGTTTTTTGCCGCAATTTTGTAAAAAACGCACCCTGTGGACACTGCTTTATTGACCAGGAGTGCCCCTGAGCAGCACATTATCTTTTAGTCTGAAGTTCAGGAGGGGGGCCCCATTCATGAGTGGACCAGTCCAAGCTTTATGGGCCCCCTTACACGCTGGGCCCCTGTGCAGCTGAACCGGCTGCACAGGCGGTATGTCCGCCCCTTCCCCTGCCCTGTTATGTAATCAGCTTGCATTAGTCTGTTGTTTGCTGGGAGTGTTTTTTGATTGATATGCCTTTAAATGCCTTTAGTTCCTGTGCCTCTTTGCCAGGGATAGTGTTAGCTCTGTCCACTTGTTTCCACAGTCTGGAATCCTAGTCCATTGTCCTTGGTGCTGTGCATCCTGGGATTTGCATTTCTTCAGCCTTATTGTTGCCCACATTGTGGTTGCGCTTGTTGTGGTCTTAGCTTTCTGTTGATGTTTGGATATTATTTTTTTTTCTCTCTAGTTGGACTGCTAGGTTTTATTCCTCTTACCTAAACTCCCTGCTCTCCTACCGTATACCATTGCCACCTGCCGTCTGTTCCATTGTCGGACTCCCATTTCTTCTTCAGTAGCCATCCTCATCCAGTTTTCTGACATTACAGTCAGATAAAGTGATTGAGCAATTTTATTATAGTTTATATTTAATTAAAATTTCTTCCAAAAAAAAGTAAATTAATCAGAAATCTGAAGTGTCTGGGAGTGGCTGATGCATGCATACTCAGAAACTGGGTGGGGCAGGGGACCATCCAAGTTTTGCTCTGGAGCCCTATGAGATCTGCATATGCCCCTGCTTGGGGGTATCTGAGTACCAAGAGCCATAGTTAAGAGGGATATCTGACTTTCACTGTGTTGTAGACCCATAACTGGGGCTCCATGGTTATTTTGCATATTACTGTTTCCCAGGGAGCTTTGCACTTTGGATTGCTGTGTTGAGACTCTTAAATGAGGCTCCACTGTGTTTTTTGTAGCTGGTCTCCCTGAGATCAGCTATTGTTTTGTTTGAAGAGCCATAGTTAGGACTTGGTGAAGGTGACTGCTATAGGTTCTGCTGTTTGTTAACAAACAACCTCTTTGCACTCTTACATACAGTATATATTCTTTCAGTCACATTTAGGGCTCTTTGAAATCATTCAAAGGGGCCCTAAATCCTGTGTCTATAACATCAATTTACTTCACAGTTGTGGATATTATTTCACGCCTTTACATTAGGGACAATTTTGTTGCAAGTATAATTCAACGCTGGGGTGGATTCCAGTGCTACAAGGAAACCACGCTTAACAGTCCCCAAAATGTGCTGTTGGAAATATAACTCTTTATATACTGTATAGACCAATATATATGCCACGTTTTATTTTTTAGTTGACTAGCTTCTTATGGTTTTGGATGATGGTCATATTGGTTCTTTATATGAGTGACATAATTTCATGCTTCTCAGCCATTTATCAATCACCGCACTGCTCCATCTGTGTACTTCAGTTACTGCTTCTCTCTGCTGGTATTGTGCCCTCGTTTGTAAGTGATATGTTTGATCTGGGTTCAGAGCTTTCTAAGAGCTGATCTCTGGAAAAACCGTAAGCAGTAATTTCACTTGTGTTCCCTTAGGTTTTCACAGAGAACTTTGTGAATGACTGCTATCTAAAGCTAGTTCAAAGTCAAAGCTTGAAACAAATCCTCACCTGACCACATCTCAGGAGGGTTGTGTTACTTCGAAGGAGTAGGTTATTTTACGAGGCTATACTCGGAAAATGAACATGGAGGAATATTGATCATTTATCATTTATTTATATCATTAATAACCACTTTATGCAGTACAGGGTATCAATGTTTTATACTGCAGTATATGATGATCATACTATTCATATTTTCCCTTTTGTAGAACTAAACTATAGTAAATTTAGACAAAGTAGAATATTAAATGAGTATTAAAATTTTAACTTTGATTTTATAGAGCTCTATATTTGAATTGTGCATTCATACTACTATTTAATAGACAATGTTAGGTCAGGATTAGAGATGAGCGAACACTAAAATGCTCGGGTGCTCGTTATTCGAGACGAACTTTTCCGGATGCTCGGGTGCTCGTTTTGAGTAACGAACCCCATTGAAGTCAATGGGAGACTCGAGCATTTTTTGCAGGGGACCGGGGCCCTGCCTAGGGAAGGCTGGGTGAAAACCTGGAAACATCAGAAAATGATGGAAACACCACGGAAATGGACAGGAAACAGCAGGGGCAGCATGCATGGATGCCTCTGAGGCTGCCTAATCCCACCATTACCCAAAATTCTCCTGCAACAGCCTGGTGGTTACCCTCATGGCAATTGTGCTCACCCAGACCAAGAAAGGCGAGGCACATGCCCATGACATGTTAGCAGGGGCGTAGCTATAGGGGAAGCAGGGGAAGCAGCTGCTTTGGGGCCCAGACCCACAAGGGGGCCCCTCAAGAGGGAGACTAAAAGATTTTATTGTCAGGGCCCCCTCAACAGTATTATACAATGACATTATAGGAAATGGATGGAGCGGCTGTCAGGCCTTGTCTGGGAGAGCTCAATCTTGACTAGCCACAAGAGTGAGGGTTGTATGTGAGTTGGGGGTTGCGAAGAAGTTTCTGGGGGGGCCCTGTTCAAAGATTTGCTGTGGGGCCCAGTTAGTTGTAGTTACGCCATTGCATGTTAGGGAAGCACCCAACTAGGTGCAACAAAGGTCCATCACCTATGCCCATGCTGGCACTGCTCTCCTATCCCCAGCCACACGATGCAGGCATAAGCCTGACACAGCATGGCAGTGACACCAACAAGTGACTGAGTTAGTATGAGGTAGCTGGTGAAGCACCCAAAAATTTAGCTTGACACAGCATGGCAGTTACACCACCAATGACTTTGTCCAACTGAGAATGCAGTGAAATGGCTTTTGTTGAGCCTCCAAAATTTTTTTTCTTTTCGGAGTACAAGTCAACCCTCAGCAAAAAATTTTTTTTTTAAATGTCGGTACTTGTGCCTCCTGAAAAATTGTTTTGGACTGTCTGTTTGACGCTCCTGAAACATTGTTTTACAGTGTCTGTAGTTGACACTGCGGAAAAATTGTTTAGAGAGAGGGCCTGTAGGTGGACCTCCGGAAAAATTCTTTGGAGAGAGGGCCTGTAGGTGGCCCTCCGGAAAAATTCTTTGGAGAGAGGGCCTGTAGGTGGACCTCCGGAAAAATTTTTGGAGAGAGGGCCTGTAGGTGGACCTCCGGAAAAATTGTTTAAAGAGAGGGCCTGTAGGTGGTCCTCCGGAAAAATTGTTTAAAGAGAGGGCCTGTAGGTGGACCTCCGGAAAAATTGTTTGGAGAGAGGGCCTGTAGGGGGCCCTCCGGAAAAATTGTCATAAAAGAGTGCCAGTCATAAAAGAGTGCAGTTTTGGGTCAGCGTTAGGCAAAGATGACAAGAAGGAGGAGGAGGAGAAGAGAAGAGGAATCGGATATATAAGTAATGTTAATCTTTAGCTGCTTTCTCCCGGAGGAGATTTGAATTCCGGTGAAATCCAGGCTTTGTTCATTTTAATAAGCGTCAGCCTGTCAGCGCTGTCAGTTGACAGGCGTGTATGCTTATCGGTGATGACGCCACCAGCTACACTGAATACCCGCTCTGACAACACGCTAGCGGCAGGGCAGGCCAGCAGCTCCAAGGCGTACAGCGCCAGTTCAGGCCACGTGTCCAGCTTTGAAACCCAGTAGTTGTATGGAGCAGAGTGATCACACAGGACGTTGGTATGGTCAGCTAGGTACTCCCTCACCATCTTTCTGTAAAGCTCACCCCTACTCTGCCTAGACTGGGGACAGGTGACAGTGTCTTGCTGGGGTGACATAAAACTGGCAAAGGCCTTGGAGAGCGTTCCCCTGCCAGTGCTGGACAAGCTGCCTGCTCGCCTCCTCTCCCCCGCTACTTGGCCCACAGAACCATGCCCTCTGCCGCTAGCGGCATCAGATGGGAAGGATTGTTCCAGCTTGTGCACCAGGGCCTGTTGATATCTATTCACTCTCATACTCCCTTTTCTCTACAGGGATGAGAGTGGAAAGGTTCTGCTTTGTACCGTGGTCCAGGAGAGTGAACACCCAGTAATCGGTGTTTGAAAAAATTCTTCTAACGTGAGGGTCACGGGATAGGC